>JAVJIF010029754.1:1200000-1504845 GCA_038442645.1 Agave tequilana
TGTCTTTGATATGCCCAGTAGGGATGCCATTACCCATGCTCTTACAGACATGCAGGCACAACTTCTTAGACCAAGTAGAGGTTCGCATGGGGCTGTCAAAGCCCATATCTGGAAAGAACTGGTCGAACAAGCTGAGATAGCCGAAAAGTCGGCTAAAAAGTTCGAACCCTCTACCCCTAAGAGCAAATGGGGTATGAACAACGAAGGACGTAGCGACATGACGCAGTCTTCTCAAGCCAAAGGGAAGGAGACTATGTCCGTTGAATTATCAGAGGATGTTCAGTCGAAGGCCAAGAAAGGTAGCTTCAATAATCAGGAGTCTAAGTTCCCCCGAAACAGTACTCCTTCAGAGACGATCAGGTGGTCATAATATTCCATTTGCTCCACAAAGGAAATAAAATGAAGTTACCAGAGGCTCGATGTCCCAATGAGATAGGACGCACGAACGATCCCAAATACTGTCTCTACCACAGGATGATTCACCATCCTACCGACAAGTGCTATGTCCTCAAGGACAGAATTCAAGCCTTGATCGACGCAGGGGTCCTAACACTGAAGGCAGAGCAGAAGAAAGTCACTGCCAATATGGTGACCCTCGAGTTCGGCAAAACCTCAAAGGTCACAGTTCCTGACGAGACCTATCCAGTCCCTGTGCCACGGCTGGAAGTCAAACATCCTGCAGCTAAAACTCAGGATAATAGAGGTCTTGTTCCCTTGACATTGGAGACAGGGGAAGTCATGTGGATACACCCAGATCTTGTCCAAGACGTACAGTGGGATTCAAAGAAGTCCAAGTCGAAGGGCAAATCTTGTAATGTCATCTCTATCCTGCCAGACGATGACAATATTACGTCAGCCTCTCTCGGTGATTCTGAAGGAGAAAAGCGTGCTTGCACAACGCAGGCCGATGTACCTCAGCCGATAGGTACTCGATCCGAAAAATCATACTTAAAACAGTATGAGAAAGCTACTGACGAGACACAACAGCAAACGACGTCAGTACAAGTACCAGCATCCGCTTCGGTTCTGATCAAGGGAAAGGAGAAGCCAAAGGAAGTCCGGTTCGACCATATCCTGAAGAAACCTTCAGGCCCAGGGCTTGACACGCCCTTTCATTTTGATATATTGGCCCAGCTGGCTAATATCCCGGCTCGCATTACCATACACGAGCTCCTTCATCTCTCAAAAGAGACAAGAGAAGCACTCAGAGATGCACTGGCCAATTCAGAGCCATTCCTGACGTACATGCCATAAATCCCTAAAGATGACGCTCAGTCTTCTTGCTCCGAATGCCATCATATGCAATCAAAGGTACCTGCTATTACCTTCACAGCGGAGGATATGTTGGCAGATGTTCTTCGATCGAGCATCACAAATAGGTCCTAAAGGCAGGATCATCGCCGATGTGGGGGTTGTGTTTATCTCTCCATAAAATCACGTCCTTCCTAGAGCATTCTCTCTGACGGAATCATGCTCCAACAATGTAGCAGAATATAATGCTCTGCTCATTGGCCTTCAGCTCGCCCATGGAATGGGGGTACGCTATCTCGAAGCCTACGGCGATTCAAAACTGATTATCAATCAGTTTAAAGGCGAATACGAGGTCCGCCATGAAGACTTGGTGCCTTATTACCATATAGCCATCGAATTGGCTAATCTGTTTGATGGTTTCTACATCGGGCACGTATCTCTATCTCAGAATACTAAGGCAGATGCTCTTGCTGCATTAGCAACAACATTAGCCTTGCCAGTCGACATTGAGTATCACCTCACAGTGGCAACTCGACATCTTGTATGCTCTAAGCATATGTTAAGAACCCGAAAAGTCTATAATATCTCAATGAATCTTGAGCCGAGAGATTGGCGATTTCCTCTCATCGACTATGCTTTACATGGTCTGCTGCCAGACGATCCTAAAGAAGAGGCATCTATCAGACGAAGGTCTCTCCGTTTCTACTACGATCCAACTCTGAAGATACTTTACCGTCGTTCATATGACGGTGTCCTTCTCCGTTGTCTTTCTAATTCAGAGGCACAAGAAGTGCTTAAAGAAGCACACGACGGCATATGTGGAGCTCATCAGCTAGGTCCAAAACTCAAAGACAGGGTGCAGAGGCTTGGATACTATTGGCCAAACATGATAGCCGATGCCATCCAATATGCACGGAGGTGTAAAGCATGTCAAATTCATGCGGACTTCATACATCAGCCTCCAGAGTTGCTCCACCCAACTGTTGCATCATGACCATTTGAAGCATGGGGAATCGATGTCGTAGGGCCAATCAGTCCCTCTTCAACAAGAGGTCACCGATTTATCCTGGCAATAACCGATTACTTTTCAAAGTGGGCAGAAGCCATACCATTAGTAGAAGTCAAAACTTCTAACATGGTGAATTTCATCAAACACCATGTCATCCATCGATTTGGTATCCCTAGGCGGATCATCCATGATAACGGTCCCCAATTCATAAGCCAGGTATTCTATCGATTCTGCGATAAATACCGAATTCAGAATGTGGCTTCAACTGCCTATAATCCCGCCGCTAATGGCTTGGCGGAAGCATTCAACAAAACAATCATCAAGTTACTTAAGAAGTTCATCTCCTCGAATAAGCGAGATTGGGACGAAAAGCTTGGTGAATGTCTTTGGGCCTACCGAACCACGGTTCGGGCCCCCACAGTCAATACGCCTTTTTTCCTGATGTACGGGTGTGAAGCAGTCTACCATTGGAGATCCAGATGCCGTCATTACGAGTCGCTTTAATGACTAAGATCACATCAGAGGACAATAATCGGTTGTGCCTTCAAGAGCTCAAAGCCCTAGATGAGAAGCGACTACAAGCTCAGCAACACATCGAGTTGTATCAAGCTCGAATCTCAAAAGCCTTCAATAAGAAGGTCAAACAGAGAATCTTCCAGAAGGGAGATTTGATTTTAGCCGTCAGACGACCGATAATTATGACGCACAAGACCAAAGGCAAGTTTCAGCCTAAATGGGAAGGACCGTTTGTAATAGAAATAGTCTATTCAAACGGAGCATATCACCTTATGACTTCAGATGGCGATTTACTCATGATGCTGATCAATGGCAAGTTTCTAAAGAAGTATTATCCTTGATTAAGCATCCTTCTCATGATCAAGTTAACACTCCACCTCTGATCAAGAGCTTCAAATTCAAGGTACACATAAAGAGCTCTCTCTTCCTCCAAATGGGATCATACAACCATAAACCAGTAGGAACCTAGTCAGGCACTGGTTGTCTCAAAGGAGATTCAAGGTTACACATGCACTAACCAAATCATCCAACACCTTTAACGGTTAAGGATAGAGGAAAATGTTGGCCTTTAAGCCTTACATAAGTCCTCGACAACTCATCATGCTGAGGGGAATAACATGGCTAGCCCGACTCAAACAGTAATTGGTAAAGGCATATCAAACCCGTTGACAGCTGAGGATTTACTAAAAATCCTAAGGGACCTGTCCCCATTTGATTCCCTTTCCAAAATCACTTACCAATTCTCATCCATAGAATGGTAAGACCACATATACAGATCTTTCCATCCATTTCGCTGTTACGTTAACATTAAACCTGTGACAGTGATCTCCTCATTTCTCGTAATGAAAACGAAACCTTTTTCCAAATTCCGACTAACTTTGAGCTTGGTGGCTTCTCAACCGATTATGTCATTGCGACCTCTGAACTGGCAGATAGTCAAGTCTCAATTTCGAGCATGTTGACATTTACAAAAGACAAGTCTCAATTTCGAGCCTGTTGACATTTACAAAAGACAGGTCTCACCTTTTAGTCCGTCAAGGATTAACTTTGAGCTTGGTGGCTTCTCAACCGGTTATGTCATTGCGACCTCTGAACTGGCAGATAGCCAAGTTTCAATTTCGAGCTTGTTGACATTTACAAAAGACAAGTCTCAATTTCGAGCCTGTTGACATTTACAAAAGACAAGTCTCACCTTTTAGTCCGTCTAGGACTAACTTTGAGCTTGGTGGCTTCTCAACCGGTTATGTCATTGCGACATCTGAACTGGCAGATAGCCAAGTCTCAATTTCGAGCCTGTTGACATTTACAAAAGACAAGTCTCACTTTTCAGTCCGTCAAGGACTACCTTCGAGCTTGTTAACATTTATAAAAAACAAGTCTCACCTTTCAGTCCGACAAGGACTACCTTGAGCTTGTTGGCTTCTCAACCGGTTATGTCATTACGACCTCTGAACCGGCAGATAGCCAAGTCTCATTATTTAGTCCAGTAAGGACTATTTCTTCAAGCTTGGTGACTTCCTAATCGGTTACGTCATTGCGACCTCTGAACCGGCGGATAGCCAAGTCTCATCATTTACTATTTTCTCAAAAGGTTGCAATGCAACTTGAAAGCGACAATTCAAAAGATAAAACAAGTCGAAAATACGGCAGGGGAGTCAAAAAAAAATTACTCTTATTGATTCTGAAAAGAAGGGGTACATGAAGGCACATATATTACAAGCTATAAGGGTGCTTCATAAGATTTGATCCGTTCTTCAAGAAAGGCCAGCCTTGTCTTCCTATCATCAGCAGCCCGGACAAGCGCCTGCGATCTCAGCTTAGCCTCATTAAAGCTCGCCGTCTGGGCTAAGCGAGCTTCAACTTCAACCAAAGTTGCCCTCTGAGCTAACTCCAGCCGCGAGAGTTCGTCATTCTGAGCCCTGAGCTGCTCAAGCCGGGCAGTCTCTTCAAGACGCACTGGTTCAGCCTTGGATAAAAGAAGATTTGCCTTCCAGATCATCTCCTTGGCCTTTTCAATTTTATCTTCAGCGTCAAGAAGAGCACTGCTGGAAGCGTCTATGGCATCCCCGAGCTCTACCTTCCTTGTCTCCAAGGATTTCAAGTCAGAAGAAATGGCCTTAGCGGCTTCCTGAGCGGCAAGATGAGCTTCATGCATTTGAGCGACAAGGTGCACAAGCTGCTCATTAACTGAAGACTCCAGGTCTGAATGGCTAAAACGGTGCCATTCATCTACATCCCTCTCAAGTTGGTCTACCAAAAGTTCCAATGCAGTGGCCTGGTTATCCCCTCCAAAGTCCCGGATACTCTCAATACTTTGGGAGAGGACTACCTTTAAAGCAGAGAATGAGGTGGTCGAGCCTTTCAAAATCAAAGCGATGGATCGCTTCAAGCTCTTATAAAAGCTATCAACTAACTCAGTCACAAATTCATTCTCAGCCTCAATCACTCCTGGCAGATGGGCAACCTCTGAAGATTCCACCGGCTTTATTGATACTACTGTGGAAGGAACAGTAGAAGCACTGGCTGCAATAACATGAGAAGTCATCGGTGATCTCGGAGGAGTTTTCATTGAAACTAGTACACTAGCCACAACCGAGGTAGGACTAGTGACCATTTTCGGGAGAGCGGGCTCAACCACGAGTGTTGGGGAAGTAGGACTTGTAATCACCCTCAGCTCCGCACCCGGCAAAATAGAGGGCGCTGGCGAAACTGATGGCACCTCACTCGTTGATATAGTAGGAAGTAAAGTTGCCTCCGTGACTACCGTTCCCTCAATCTCTGTTCCTCTGGTTGGTTCAGGCTGATAAAAAGGCAGGATGCAGGAAAATATCCAAGTGTTAGCTTCGCTCTGGAAGCTTAGCTTCGAACACCAGAATGCGACAAAGCCCCAAGGGCTAACTTCGTCAGAAGGGCATTACGGTCCTTTTCTGTCAAATTTTAAAAGACAGCTTCACATCCTGTCATTCAACAGGATGTGAACCGCCTAAGGGATAGCTTCGCTTGGAAGAACTCTTCAGTTCTTGGATTCCCGATCAAGGAATCAAGGAAAATTCAGGGAATCGGACTCCCTAAAATTACAAGATCATGATTGATCCCGTTCTGGATTCATTTAAAGATAGCCAGAAGTCGGCTTTAAAGGAGAGACGGCAGCCTCTAATCAAAAAGGAAAGATCCCTACCGGCGATTGGTCGTTCGATGACCGGAGGAGGAGAAGGACCCTCCGCTGCAGAAGTTGTCACCTCTTTTCCCGCTCGTCTCTTGGGAGCCATTGAAGAATTGTGGAAGTCCTTGAACTCTTGAAAGAAGAAGAAGAAAAAGAAGAAGAGTCAAATGCTCTGAAAAATTCTAAGAGAAGTGATCCTTTCTCTCTCAGCCCGATCGGGTTTTTATAGGCCGATGATCGCCTGAACGACGCCTCGAAAAGAGTACAGGCTGTCATTTCAAATTAATTTGAAATGGCGCTTAAAGCGCCTTCCCGAGAAGCACTGATTCAGCCCCGCTAAGGGCTAACTCTACCATAAGTCAAGTGCTGACTTAGCGCGACGTATCGATTACTTCGCCGCAAAGCCTACCTTAGCTCCGCTAAAGGCACAGTCCGAACTTCGCAGAAAATTTATGCTAGCTTTGCTGGAAGTTCGTCCCTGATTCAGAAAGGATTGTCCTTAACTTCGCATAGCTCCGCTGAGTCAATTCAAAATGAAGGTAAAACAAAAATCAGATGAGCAGAAAATAAACTTTCATTAATTTAAAAGGAAGGGTACATTGATACTACATCAAGGTTGTGTTTTATACAACAGAATCATTTGCTCAAAAGGCATACAAGTGGTCCTTTCTACTTTCAAGCCAAACCAACTGGACACGAAAGGCCTTCCTTCTGCACAAGGCCGTAATCATTCGCATAATGGCATATGGTGCCACCAGGACAGATGGTGCCACCAGGACAGATGGTGCCACCAGGAAGTTGAACCTTCCGTAATCAAAATTGGCGAAGGACCGATTGCCACAAGAAGGCTGGATATTCTTTGATTAAAATTGGCAATGAAGGATCCGAGACCTTACAAGTGACGTCCGCTTTCCCAAAGTGGATTATCTCGGATAAGCAACTACCAGCCTCGCCTCGAAGTGGATCATCTCGGATAAGCGACTGCCAACCTCTTCTGGGAACACACATCAGTTGCCCCAGTTTGTTCCTCCTTCTTAGGATTAAAGTTTTAACCGGAAAAGCAAGAGGCAACTTCTTGGTCTCTTTCATCAAGCCGAAAGATTGGCGAACATAGCTCACTGCAATGCAAACTGAAACAAGTCAGCAGTCAGTCAAGGGAAGAGCTACAAAAACGCTAAGTCACATTCTTTGAGGCAAAGCAATTTATGTCCGATTCAGTTAAAGACTGATTTCAGTTAAAGCAGAGGATAGCCTCGCTTGCACGATGATGATGGGCTAGCTCAGCATAAGCCAAGTCCTAGCCTCGCCGATATGGCTAAACCAGACTGACCTGAGGGACGCAGTCTTAGCCCCACCGATATGGCAAGACTGGCTTAACCTTGGAGAGACTAAGTCCCAAGTTCTTCCTAAATGGCGAACTTAACAAGCATGAAATGATAGCTTCGCTGGGAAGCTGGGCTGAAACCCTTCTCTGCAGATCAGTCCAATACAAACAAAGGACAAGGGAAATCAATCCCTTAGGCAGCTGTTAAAGCTAAATTAAGGGAGTTAAACTCCCTAAAGGTGATTAGTCTATTGGCGAAGTCTCTGGATGACCGAGACTTACCGGTCCTTGGCCGGGTAATAATCAGAGTGGGCATCCCCACTAGTTCAGAGATCTGAGTATCTCTCTCTAATAACCAAGAGAAGAGAAGAGCAGACCACTTCTCTTCAGAGAACCTCAGGTGTCCTATTTATATGCCTCATGGCCTGAGCGCTGCCGCTTCAAGCGTAGAAGCGCGAGCGGATTTAAGGCATTTATTGAGCCTTGAAAAAGGGAACGGTTTCTCTTGAAACCGTGCAAGGAAGAAATGATCTCCCTCATTAAGGCATTTATTAAGCCTTGAGAAAAGGAATATTCTCCCTCGGAAGCGCACAAAGGAGGAATGATCTCCCTCAATTAATGCAAGAGAGGTTATTATAACCTCGAAAAAGGAGCAATCCTTCTCGTAACTGCCGAAAGCAGTTGGCCTTAGGAAAGAAACAGCATTCCGAAGTAAACTTATTCCGAGAGGCTCAGACGCGGAGCTACCCAGATGCGAAGCTACCCAGATGCGAAGCTACTCAGAGTCGCGAATCTACACGATTCTTCAACGAATCTATCCCAAAGCAGGATTGAAAGCGAAGCTGAACTCAACTACCATGGCGACGTTCGTACTTCACATACCACCGATCAAAGCAATTCAAAGTATTTCGAAGTCTGAGCCATTGCAGACTTTCGAAAACTTTGAAGGGGGTCTTGTTGACACTTAAAAAAGACAAGATTCTTATTGGTCCGAACGATGTCTAAACTTGTTGACATTTACAAAAGACAAGTGACAGATAAGCTGACGACCAGTTCTCACCCATCTCCGAGGGACAAAGAAGCAAATTGGACTTTACTGATCCAGTGAAGCAGACAGTGAGCTCTGGATTGTCTCTAAACAGACCTCAGCAGGTCTAAGATCCTAACACTTAGCATCACATGAGCCCAAAGGGACAGCCTCGCCTGAGAGGCTAAGATTGCCCAACTTCGCTTGAAGCCACACGCAACCGCGCAGAAGGATATTCGGTAGCTTCGCCACAGATGTTATCTAGCTCCGCTGAAGAGCTTCTTCTGACTTCGCCAGATGCGCCTTCCAGCTCCGCTGTGAGCTCAAAGCGGCAGCTCCGCTGCGGGTCTGCTATGGTCAACCTTTGACCAATTAAATCACCAGATGAGATCAAATTTAATTAGGATCAAGATTAAATCCAATCAAGATCAAATCTGAGATCAAATTTGGTAGTTGATTGCCATAATCTCTTGACTCTCCTAAAACGAGTAAGAGGATCAAGGGAGATCTTCCAATTATATGGAAAGAATCAAAACAGATCAAGAGGATCAACTGACCTGCTACTTCTAGCTTCGCAGAAGCTGATCCTAGCCTCGCAGCAAGGCTACTTTCCAGATTTAAACAGATTTGATTCAATCTATTTCTATATTTTCAAGGGACAGTTATACCCTTGCTCTCCCTATAAATAGCCCACCGGGGGCACAAGGAGAGAAGAGCGCACGAAGACCTCCCACACACGCAAAGACTTCTTCTAGAAGACTTCACGGGAAGAGACGACAGACTTCTCGAGAGGACACACCGCGCGTACAAATAGAGATCTATTCTCTTGAATTCAGAGACTTTTAGAGAGCTGCTTCTCTAATCAGGGTGCTGATACCCTAATACCTCCCTTCTTCTCAAGGAATCTCTGGAACCAGGCGAGAAGGAATTCTTAAGTAAAGGCGGTTTTGAGAAGTAACAAGAGGGTTCTACCAACCTTCTGTTCTCTGATTCCCCGAACCAGGCGAGAAGGGAATCTCATCGCTCGCATCGTCAAAGGGACAAAGTGATCACGCCTAACCAGACTCCTATCGACACACTTCTCCAGAATCTCTGAGGAGATCTACTTGTAATCTTCTGTATTACTTGTAATTTAGCTCCTCAACTTCTTTTTTTTTGTAAGTTTTCCCCTTTGCAAAATCAATGGAAAACAACTGACTGATTCAGAAGAGGAAACAATAGTTCTCGCCACAGAACCCACCCAACTTGTGGCGGAAACCCATTCGGGTCAGTCATATTTGAAAAAGTATGACGAAATGGCGGCACCTCCTCCAAAAACCGCTACAGAGTCAGCCAAGCCCTCCACAAAATAACCCATGGAGAGACAGAAAGAGCTTTGGTTTTCCAAAGCTCTCTCAAAGGACATCGCGGAAGGATCCGCAACACCTTACCGCTTTGACGTCCTGACTCAACTGGCCAATATCCCGGCCCAAATTACTCTTTACGAGCTCCTGAAGCTATCAAAGTCAACCAGAGAAGCTTTAAGGGAGGCTCTCGCTAATGCTGAGGTTTTCATGACCAAGGTACCGGTCGACCACAGGAGGAAGATGTAGAGGATTGCCTCCACGCATCCCAAAATACTCCCTGCATCACTTTCACAGCAAATGATATGCAAGTTAAGGGGAAACATGATTGATGGGGAGATTCTGTCTCCTCGTTTTAAAATAACCGCAAGTGCACGGTCGTTCGATGTAGCACTTGAGGGTCGGTCCACAGGGACAGGTGGTTCTTTTAGTTATGACACTTCTACACGAATGGATCAAAAGATTTAGGGATTTTGTGAGCTATGTGAACTAATTATAGTAAAAGAAAGGTCAAGCACCTAGGATCGAATCCCCTAAACGAGCATCAAGCGGACAATTTTGGTCTCCATACTAGTTTGTAATACACACCAAATCTCTATGTCTAAGAGGCACACTAATTCTGAACGCTAGATTTAAGTACAAGCTATTATCATGTTACATAGTCCATCAAAGATGAATTAACTAAGTTAAACAGATAACATAAATGCAACAGACCCTAAGCATGGACCATTAACCCCCGATACATAGCCTGTCAAATATCCAGTTATTCTAGAAATTAATTTCCTAAAAGTTATAGGTCAATTGGTGTACATACGTCATAAATAGGAGACTGACTCAGTCCACAAGAATTAAATCTAGGTTCATCTCCCCTAAGTACTCGCTGAAAATTACCTACTCATGTTAAATTAACAATAAACCAAAATAATTAGATCAGTTTAAAAATTATCTGAATTTAATTAAATAATCAATTGCAAATATGACTTAATTAAACTAATCAAATTAAATTAATAAAAAAAATTTAAAAAAAATATTACCTGGAAAGGGGGCGGGAGGGCCGCCCCCTGCCTCTTCTGTGAACTGGGGCAGGGGCGCCAATAGTGGCGCCCCTGTTGCTTCAAATAGGGGCGCCAACAGGCGTCCTTCCCTTTCAAATGGGGCGCCAGGCGCCCCCAGTCTCTTGAACAGAGAGGCGCCTCCAGGCGCCTCTCTCTCCTTTTTTTTTTTTTTAATTTTAATTACATGATTATCAAAACACCAACAGAGAGAGAGATTAAAAAAAATAATAATAATAAAAAAATAACAATAAAAATAAAATGCTGTAAATAAAATTCTTACCTCTAAAATCTGAGATTGGAATTAGAAGAGACCTCCATTAGATGAAAATAACTTTGAAATTTGCCAAAATCCAAGGCTTGATTATGAGAGAAAAAATTCTAAAAAATAAAGCCCTAGAAGAAAAAGAAACTAAAAAAACTCAAAAAAACTCCTTCAAACCCTAGCCTTTACATGTATATTTATAGGCTAGGGTTTTGCTATTTTACACAAAAATCTAAAATAGTTACAAAATTACAAGGAGAATCGTTAAATTAATTTTGCACTTTACATCTCTATCTATTTTGCGTTTAAGCCTCTGACTTTTGCAAAATTACGTTATTTCCCAACTGGCCTCGATCTCTTCCGAGTTGATCGTAAATTTCTTTGATCTCAGTTTTAGACGTTGATTCCAGCAGTGTCGAGCCTCCTATCTCGCCTTCAACTCCTTTTAACGCGCTTTACGGTCTCAAAAGAGTCTTTTGTGGTCAGTCTTCTCCCAATAACTTTGTCTGCAAAATAGACTAAAAATACCCGAGTAGCATTATTTATAAACAAATGATAGATAAATATGGGAATGAAAATGTAACAAAATCATTCAGATCAAATACCCCCATACCTATCTTTTGCTAGTCCTCGAGCAAAACTAATAAAAAGAAAAAGAAAACGCTAACTCACTTTCGTAGGAATCACGGTTGCACTTAGCACGTGCAACAAGCCGTTAAACCCCTAGGTTACCCCTAGAGGACGAGTTTTGTCTCGTGAGGGTTTTCAGCGGATTACACCCACAAAATCCAAGAAAGTTAGAGATTAAGAAATAAATAAAAGTAAAATAAGGATAACCAAAAATCAAGAAAAGAAAAACAAATCAATTTTTTTTTAATTAACTAGCTAGTAAGATCATCAATTTCCATGAGTTTCATTTTCAAGTAAAATCTCAATTCAAGATATCATATTGGCTATAACATAAAGTCTCAAATCCAAAACTTTATACCACCTGTCCTAAGTTTCAAATCCTATGTACCCCGTGATCGTGATATCGTGATATAGTTCTTAAGCTTGGGAATATTTAATTACAACTCTCATACTTTTTTTCTTTTCTTTTTTTCTTTTTTTTTCTTTTTTTTTAGAATTTTTTTCTCTCTCTTTTTTTTTTAACTATCTTTCGCGTAAATACCAAGGCTTCCTGAGGCCAAGGTACCTAACTAATTGATAATCAAAATTATTATATTTTTATAGTGTCTTGTCCTCTTAGGCTTTCTCAGTTACCCATATAGCGAGCTTTGGGTCAATGCTCCCAAACCAGATAGTCTTAGGGCAATAAGTGTAAAGACACTCCTACGGACTTAATTACTCAAGCAACTGAGGCCATAAGACAAGACTTATTAATATTTATTTTATTATATAATAATAATAAATTTTTTTTAGTTGCAATCAATATCCCAAGCCTATGAACTAATAGTGTAAGTGCTGTTGGGTACATAATCACTTAGACTAAGTTTAGATGGTATGTCCATTTTAGATTCTAATCTTTATTTTAAGACTTTATGATTCTTTCATTTTGATATTACCCTTAAAATCCACTCATGAATACTAAATCACTCACATACTAGTTAATCATTTGCAGAAAATTTTCAATTTTTTTTTTAAAGACTCCTAAAAGGAAAAAAAAACCTAAAATCAAAACAAAATAAAAAAAACTCATAAAAGAAAAAAAAATGTGTATCTCCCCCCACACCTAAACTGTGTCATGTCCTCATGCACACAAAAATGAATACAGAGATAAAAATAATGTAGCATGTAATTTACGCATCCACAATATGCACACAATCATGATGACCATGCAATCCAAGCATACAAGAGATATAGAAATATGAACAGTATGCTAGAATTAAAAATACTCACAGTGCACTAGAAAATCAAGCTGTCGAAGCAACAAAAATTCTCCTTGTGTGTGGTGGATGCCTCCTTGCTTATCCTGTATCACTTGTAATAAACTCGACACGTAGGTTAGAGAAAGAGAAATAGAAGACTCACTAAAACTGACTCAACTAATTAAAAGAGAAATAAAAAGACTCAATCAAAAAAATAAATAAATAAAAATAAACAAATATTTACATATGTACAATTTCACAACTCCCCCACACCTAGATCTTTCTAGGCCTATTCCCTCGAGCTCGCTTCCCATCATTCCAATGGGTTCTCTTTAATGGACAAAGTGGAGAGGTTAATCTTTTTGTTATTTTTAATTTCATCCTCTCCATCTTGTTCATCACTTTCCTCCATCTCTTTCTTCTCTTCTTTCCATACCTCCTCACAAATTCATCATTTTTACACGATATAATTGGAGTGTCCACAATATGATTGCCTATGAATTTAAGCTCATCCTCAAACATCACCTCAAAACTTAAATCAACAATTTTCTTTGGAGGTGTGTAATTAACCAAAGTATCCCTAACCGATTCATTCAGATATATGAGTTCGTCTTCAAATAGGGTTTCAAAGCTTTGATTAATTAGAGATTCTTGAATCATGTTTTGAAAAGTATGATCATTAGTTGGCTCATCGAAAGTGAAGATACTCAAATCGAGTTTTGTTTTCTCAAAGGGAACTCTAAACTCAAGATCATCAACACATGTTTTCTCCTCATTGTGATCACACTCTTCAGTAAAAAGCTCATCAAGAAACAGAGGCTCATTATGCATGTAGGCATCCTCACAATTTTGATCAGTGTGCTCCATTTTCTCCATATGAGTGGATGCAATTTTCTGCTCCTCAACATTTGTCTTTTAACAGAACTTAGAAAATTCATCCTCAAATTTCTCTTGAAACAAAAATTCATCATTGTCACATTCATCTTCACAGCAAGATTCAACTGGCTCCACATGAGTTGTATGTGTAGCCAAATAATTTCTAATCACTTCATCCAGACACTGAGGATCATTATCACGTTTGTACACCTCATGGACCTTCACAACTTCCTCAACAGACTTCTCATGTTCAAGCTCTTCAAATTGATTAAGATGAAATAATTGGGACTCGAAGGGCATCTCGATGGAATGATTAGACATGTCACTATGGCCAACGATTTGCTCTTCGGGTCTAACAGTTTGGTCTTTATTCATCTTATGAAAGTTGATGTGCTCTTCAATTGACATGGGTCGAATTGGTAGTGGCTCAGGAGCTAGTTGACTAGAAAAGGGATCCTTCTCTTGCTCACTAACCAACTCATTTACTGGCCTGTTTAAGCAGTCTCTAGTGTCATAGAGCACTTGCTTTGAAGTTTGCCTGAAAGTTTCAAAAGCTTCCTCTAGTGTTGGTTCTTTGTCCACCTGATTGCCATTGAACTCAATTTGCGAAAGTTGATGGAACTCTTGAACTTGATCTGGACTTGTGGTTGAAACAGGTTGATTGAGATGAGTCATTATCTTATCCATGTGAGCACATGCCTCGATTAACTGCTGATTCGTTTCGACTATAGTCTGCTGCATGGCTTTAAAACTCTTCTCTAATGTGCTCATCGATTTCTCATAATCATTGTCAAATCCCCAAGATAGAGGTGATGGTTCAGTGTAGGACCAATTAGATTGAGAATTTTGATATGATTGATCCCAAGAAAATTGAGGACAATTCCAACCCTCTGGATTGAAGTTTGATGGATAAGGTTCGCTCGTAGGTCCTTGAAATGTGTGGAATTGATTTTGACCTGGTCCCAGCGAAAACCCTGCCGAAGGACATTGTTCTGAAGGATGATTTGGATCTTGACAGTGATGACAACTCATGGGATGATATGAAGAAAATGAGTAGTTCGTGGGATGGATGTATTCATTAAAATCTGGAAGAGAGGTTGGTGGGTGGAAAGGAGGGTCTGGCCTATAAAATGGATCGTAACCAAATGAATTTGGATAGGCCATGGAGAAAGATTTTTTTTTTTTTTTGGTTTTATTTTTTTTAATTTGTTTTTTTTTTTGACTTTTTTGATTTTTTTGATTTTTTATTTTTTACAATTCGGTATAGGTGTCAAAACTAAAGATAGAACACCGTGTCCCCGGCAACGGCGCCAAAAACTTGATGGGGAGATTCTGTCTCCTCGTTTTAAAATAACCGCAAGTGCACGGTCGTTCGATGTAGCACTTGAGGGTCGGTCCACAGGGACAGGTGGTTCTTTTAGTTATGACATTTCTACACGAATGGATCAAAAGATTTAGGGATTTTGTGAGCTATGTGAACTAATTATAGTAAAAGAAAGGTCAAGCACCTAGGATCGAATCCCCTAAACGAGCATCAAGCGGACAATTTTGGTCTCCATACTAGTTTGTAATACACACCAAATCTCTATGTCTAAGAGGCACACTAATTCTGAACGCTAGATTTAAGCACAAGCTATTATCATGTTACATAGTCCATCAAAGATGAATTAACTAAGTTAAACAGATAACATAAATGCAACAGACCCTAAGCATGGACCATTAACCCCCGATACATAGCCTGTCAAATATCCAGTTATTCTAGAAATTAATTTCCTAAAAGTTATAGGTCAATTGGTGTGCATACGTCATAAATAGGAGACTGACTCAGTCCACAAGAATTAAATCTAGGTTCATCTCCCCTAAGTACTCGCTGAAAATTACCTACTCATGTTAAATTAACAATAAACCAAAATAATTAGATCAGTTTAAAAATTATCTGAATTTAATTAAATAATCAATTGCAAATATGACTTAATTAAACTAATCAAATTAAATTAATAAAAAAAATTTAAAAAAAATATTACCTGGAAAGGGGGCGGGAGGGCCGCCCCCTGCCTCTTCTGTGAACTGGGGCAGGGGCGCCAATAGTGGCGCCCCTGTTGCTTCAAATAGGGGCGCCAACAGGCGTCCTTCCCTTTCAAATGGGGCGCCAGGCGCCCCCAGTCTCTTGAACAGAGAGGCGCCTCCAGGCGCCTCTCTCTCCTTTTTTTTTTTTTAATTTTAATTACATGATTATCAAAACACCAACAGAGAGAGAGATTAAAAAAATAATAATAATAAAAAAATAACAATAAAAATAAAATGCTGTAAATAAAATTCTTACCTCTAAAATCTGAGATTGGAATTAGAAGAGACCTCCATTAGATGAAAATAACTTTGAAATTTGCCAAAATCCAAGGCTTGATTATGAGAGAAAAAATTCTAAAAAATAAAGCCCTAGAAGAAAAAGAAACTAAAAAAAACTCAAAAAAACTCCTTCAAACCCTAGCCTTTACATGTATATTTATAGGCTAGGGTTTTGCTATTTTACACAAAAATCTAAAATAGTTACAAAATTACAAGGAGAATCGTTAAATTAATTTTGCACTTTACATCTCTATCTATTTTGCGTTTAAGCCTCTGACTTTTGCAAAATTACGTTATTTCCCAACTGGCCTCGATCTCTTCCGAGTTGATCGTAAATTTCTTTGATCTCAGTTTTAGACGTTGATTCCAGCAGTGTCGAGCCTCCTATCTCGCCTTCAACTCCTTTTAACGCGCTTTACGGTCTCGAAAGAGTCTTTTGTGGTCAGTCTTCTCCCAATAACTTTGTCTGCAAAATAGACTAAAAATACCCGAGTAGCATTATTTATAAACAAATGATAGATAAATATGGGAATGAAAATGTAACAAAATCATTCAGATCAAATACCCCCATACCTATCTTTTGCTAGTCCTCGAGCAAAACTAATAAAAAGAAAAAGAAAACGCTAACTCACTTTCGTAGGAATCACGGTTGCACTTAGCACGTGCAACAAGCCGTTAAACCCCTAGGTTACCCCTAGAGGACGAGTTTTGTCTCGTGAGGGTTTTCAGCGGATTACACCCACAAAATCCAAGAAAGTTAGAGATTAAGAAATAAATAAAAGTAAAATAAGGATAACCAAAAATCAAGAAAAGAAAAACAAATCAATTTTTTTTTTAATTAACTAGCTAGTAAGATCATCAATTTCCATGAGTTTCATTTTCAAGTAAAATCTCAATTCAAGATATCATATTGGCTATAACATAAAGTCTCAAATCCAAAACTTTATACCACCTGTCCTAAGTTTCAAATCCTATGTACCCCGTGATCGTGATATCGTGATATAGTTCTTAAGCTTGGGAATATTTAATTACAACTCTCATACTTTTTTTCTTTTCTTTTTTTCTTTTTTTTTTTCTTTTTTTTTAGAATTTTTTTCTCTCTCTTTTTTTTTTAACTATCTTTCGCGTAAATACCAAGGCTTCCTGAGGCCAAGGTACCTAACTAATTGATAATCAAAATTATTATATTTTTATAGTGTCTTGTCCTCTTAGGCTTTCTCAGTTACCCATATAGCGAGCTTTGGGTCAATACTCCCAAACCAGATAGTCTTAGGGCAATAAGTGTAAAGACACTCCTACGGACTTAATTACTCAAGCAACTGAGGCCATAAGACAAGACTTATTAATATTTATTTTATTATATAATAATAATAAATTTTTTTTAGTTGCAATCAATATCCCAAGCCTATGAACTAATAGTGTAAGTGCTGTTGGGTACATAATCACTTAGACTAAGTTTAGATGGTATGTCCATTTTAGATTCTAATCTTTATTTTAAGACTTTATGATTCTTTCATTTTGATATTACCCTTAAAATCCACTCATGAATACTAAATCACTCACATACTAGTTAATCATTTGCAGAAAATTTTCAATTTTTTTTTTAAAGACTCCTAAAAGGAAAAAAAAACCTAAAATCAAAACAAAATAAAAAAAACTCATAAAAGAAAAAAAAATGTGTATCTCCCCCCACACCTAAACTGTGTCATGTCCTCATGCACACAAAAAATGAATACAGAGATAAAAATAATGTAGCATGTAATTTACGCATCCACAATATGCACACAATCATGATGACCATGCAATCCAAGCATACAAGAGATATAGAAATATGAACAGTATGCTAGAATTAAAAATACTCACAGTGCACTAGAAAATCAAGCTGTCGAAGCAACAAAAATTCTCCTTGTGTGTGGTGGATGCCTCCTTGCTTATCCTGTATCACTTGTAATAAACTCGACACGTAGGTTAGAGAAAGAGAAATAGAAGACTCACTAAAACTGACTCAACTAATTAAAAGAGAAATAAAAAGACTCAATCAAAAAAATAAATAAATAAAAATAAACAAATATTTACATATGTACAATTTCACAACTCCCCCACACCTAGATCTTTCTAGGCCTATTCCCTCGAGCTCGCTTCCCATCATTCCAATGGGTTCTCTTTAATGGACAAAGTGGAGAGGTTAATCTTTTTGTTATTTTTAATTTCATCCTCTCCATCTTGTTCATCACTTTCCTCCATCTCTTTCTTCTCTTCTTTCCATACCTCCTCACAAATTCATCATTTTTACACGATATAATTGGAGTGTCCACAATATGATTGCCTATGAATTTAAGCTCATCCTCAAACATCACCTCAAAACTTAAATCAACAATTTTCTTTGGAGGTGTGTAATTAACCAAAGTATCCCTAACCGATTCATTCAGATATATGAGTTCGTCTTCAAATAGGGTTTCAAAGCTTTGATTAATTAGAGATTCTTGAATCATGTTTTGAAAAGTATGATCATTAGTTGGCTCATCGAAAGTGAAGATACTCAAATCGAGTTTTGTTTTCTCAAAGGGAACTCTAAACTCAAGATCATCAACACATGTTTTCTCCTCATTGTGATCACACTCTTCAGTAAAAAGCTCATCAAGAAACAGAGGCTCATTATGCATGTAGGCATCCTCACAATTTTGATCAGTGTGCTCCATTTTCTCCATATGAGTGGATGTAATTTTCTGCTCCTCAACATTTGTCTTTTCACAGAACTTAGAAAATTCATCCTCAAATTTCTCTTGAAACAAAAATTCATCATTGTCACATTCATCTTCACAGCAAGATTCAACTGGCTCCACATGAGTTGTATGTGTAGCCAAATAATTTCTAATCACTTCATCCAGACACTGAGGATCATTATCACGTTTGTACACCTCATGGACCTTCACAACTTCCTCAACAGACTTCTCATGTTCAAGCTCTTCAAATTGATTAAGATGAAATAATTGGGACTCGAAGGGCATCTCGATGGAATGATTAGACATGTCACTATGGCCAACGATTTGCTCTTCGGGTCTAACAGTTTGGTCTTTATTCATCTTATGAAAGTTGATGTGCTCTTCAATTGACATGGGTCGAATTGGTAGTGGCTCAGGAGCTAGTTGACTAGAAAAGGGATCCTTCTCTTGCTCACTAACCAACTCATTTACTGGCCTGTTTAAGCAGTCTCTAGTGTCATAGAGCACTTGCTTTGAAGTTTGCCTGAAAGTTTCAAAAGCTTCCTCTAGTGTTGGTTCTTTGTCCACCTGATTGCCATTGAACTCAATTTGCGAAAGTTGATGGAACTCTTGAACTTGATCTGGACTTGTGGTTGAAACAGGTTGATTGAGATGAGTCATTATCTTATCCATGTGAGCACATGCCTCGATTAACTGCTGATTCGTTTCGACTATAGTCTGCTGCATGGCTTTAAAACTCTTCTCTAATGTGCTCATCGATTTCTCATAATCATTGTCAAATCCCCAAGATAGAGGTGATGGTTCAGTGTAGGACCAATTAGATTGAGAATTTTGATATGATTGATCCCAAGAAAATTGAGGACAATTCCAACCCTCTGGATTGAAGTTTGATGGATAAGGTTCGCTCGTAGGTCCTTGAAATGTGTGGAATTGATTTTGACCTGGTCCCAGCGAAAACCCTGCCGAAGGACATTGTTCTGAAGGATGATTTGGATCTTGACAGTGATGACAACTCATGGGATGATATGAAGAAAATGAGTAGTTCGTGGGATGGATGTATTCATTAAAATCTGGAAGAGAGGTTGGTGGGTGGAAAGGAGGGTCTGGCCTATAAAATGGATCGTAACCAAATGAATTTGGATAGGCCATGGAGAAAGATTTTTTTTTTTTTTGGTTTTATTTTTTTTAATTTGTTTTTTTTTTTTGACTTTTTTGATTTTTTTGATTTTTTATTTTTTACAATTCGGTATAGGTGTCAAAACTAAAGATAGAACACCGTGTCCCCGGCAACGGCGCCAAAAACTTGATGGGGAGATTCTGTCTCCTCGTTTTAAAATAACCGCAAGTGCACGGTCGTTCGATGTAGCACTTGAGGGTCGGTCCACAGGGACAGGTGGTTCTTTTAGTTATGACATTTCTACACGAATGGATCAAAAGATTTAGGGATTTTGTGAGCTATGTGAACTAATTATAGTAAAAGAAAGGTCAAGCACCTAGGATCGAATCCCCTAAACGAGCATCAAGCGGACAATTTTGGTCTCCATACTAGTTTGTAATACACACCAAATCTCTATGTCTAAGAGGCACACTAATTCTGAACGCTAGATTTAAGCACAAGCTATTATCATGTTACATAGTCCATCAAAGATGAATTAACTAAGTTAAACAGATAACATAAATGCAACAGACCCTAAGCATGGACCATTAACCCCCGATACATAGCCTGTGAAATATCCAGTTATTCTAGAAATTAATTTCCTAAAAGTTATAGGTCAATTGGTGTGCATACGTCATAAATAGGAGACTGACTCAGTCCACAAGAATTAAATCTAGGTTCATCTCCCCTAAGTACTCGCTGAAAATTACCTACTCATGTTAAATTAACAATAAACCAAAATAATTAGATCAGTTTAAAAATTATCTGAATTTAATTAAATAATCAATTGCAAATATGACTTAATTAAACTAATCAAATTAAATTAATAAAAAAAAATTTAAAAAAAATATTACCTGGAAAGGGGGCGGGAGGGCCGCCCCCTGCCTCTTCTGTGAACTGGGGCAGGGGCGCCAATAGTGGCGCCCCTGTTGCTTCAAATAGGGGCGCCAACAGGCGTCCTTCCCTTTCAAATGGGGCGCCAGGCGCCCCCAGTCTCTTGAACAGAGAGGCGCCTCCAGGCGCCTCTCTCTCCTTTTTTTTTTTTAATTTTAATTACATGATTATCAAAACACCAACAGAGAGAGAGATTAAAAAAATAATAATAATAAAAAAATAACAATAAAAATAAAATGCTGTAAATAAAATTCTTACCTCTAAAATCTGAGATTGGAATTAGAAGAGACCTCCATTAGATGAAAATAACTTTGAAATTTGCCAAAATCCAAGGCTTGATTATGAGAGAAAAAATTCTAAAAAATAAAGCCCTAGAAGAAAAAGAAACTAAAAAAAACTCAAAAAAACTCCTTCAAACCCTAGCCTTTACATGTATATTTATAGGCTAGGGTTTTGCTATTTTACACAAAAATCTAAAATAGTTACAAAATTACAAGGAGAATCGTTAAATTAATTTTGCACTTTACATCTCTATCTATTTTGCGTTTAAGCCTCTGACTTTTGCAAAATTACGTTATTTCCCAACTGGCCTCGATCTCTTCCGAGTTGATCGTAAATTTCTTTGATCTCAGTTTTAGACGTTGATTCCAGCAGTGTCGAGCCTCCTATCTCGCCTTCAACTCCTTTTAACGCGCTTTACGGTCTCGAAAGAGTCTTTTGTGGTCAGTCTTCTCCCAATAACTTTGTCTGCAAAATAGACTAAAAATACCCGAGTAGCATTATTTATAAACAAATGATAGATAAATATGGGAATGAAAATGTAACAAAATCATTCAGATCAAATACCCCCATACCTATCTTTTGCTAGTCCTCGAGCAAAACTAATAAAAAGAAAAAGAAAACGCTAACTCACTTTCGTAGGAATCACGGTTGCACTTAGCACGTGCAACAAGCCGTTAAACCCCTAGGTTACCCCTAGAGGACGAGTTTTGTCTCGTGAGGGTTTTCAGCGGATTACACCCACAAAATCCAAGAAAGTTAGAGATTAAGAAATAAATAAAAGTAAAATAAGGATAACCAAAAATCAAGAAAAGAAAAACAAATCAATTTTTTTTTAATTAACTAGCTAGTAAGATCATCAATTTCCATGAGTTTCATTTTCAAGTAAAATCTCAATTCAAGATATCATATTGGCTATAACATAAAGTCTCAAATCCAAAACTTTATACCACCTGTCCTAAGTTTCAAATCCTATGTACCCCGTGATCGTGATATCGTGATATAGTTCTTAAGCTTGGAATATTTAATTACAACTCTCATACTTTTTTTCTTTTCTTTTTTTCTTTTTTTTTCTTTTTTTTTAGAATTTTTTTCTCTCTCTTTTTTTTTAACTATCTTTCGCGTAAATACCAAGGCTTCCTGAGGCCAAGGTACCTAACTAATTGATAATCAAAATTATTATATTTTTATAGTATCTTGTCCTCTTAGGCTTTCTCAGTTACCCATATAGCGAGCTTTGGGTCAATACTCCCAAACCAGATAGTCTTAGGGCAATAAGTGTAAAGACACTCCTACGGACTTAATTACTCAAGCAACTGAGGCCATAAGACAAGACTTATTAATATTTATTTTATTATATAATAATAATAAATTTTTTTAGTTGCAATCAATATCCTAAGCCTATGAACTAATAGTGTAAGTGCTGTTGGGTACATAATCACTTAGACTAAGTTTAGATGGTATGTCCATTTTAGATTCTAATCTTTATTTTAAGACTTTATGATTCTTTCATTTTGATATTACCCTTAAAATCCACTCATGAATACTAAATCACTCACATACTAGTTAATCATTTGCAGAAAATTTTCAATTTTTTTTTTAAAGACTCCTAAAAGGAAAAAAAACCTAAAATCAAAACAAAATAAAAAAAACTCATAAAAGAAAAAAAAATGTGTATCTCCCCCCACACCTAAACTGTGTCATGTCCTCATGCACACAAAAAATGAATACAGAGATAAAAATAATGTAGCATGTAATTTACGCATCCACAATATGCACACAATCATGATGACCATGCAATCCAAGCATACAAGAGATATAGAAATATGAACAGTATGCTAGAATTAAAAATACTCACAGTGCACTAGAAAATCAAGCTGTCGAAGCAACAAAATTCTCCTTGTGTGTGGTGGATGCCTCCTTGCTTATCCTGTATCACTTGTAATAAACTCGACACGTAGGTTAGAGAAAGAGAAATAGAAGACTCACTAAAACTGACTCAACTAATTAAAAGAGAAATAAAAAGACTCAATCAAAAAAATAAATAAATAAAAATAAACAAATATTTACATATGTACAATTTCACAACTCCCCCACACCTAGATCTTTCTAGGCCTATTCCCTCGAGCTCGCTTCCCATCATTCCAATGGGTTCTCTTTAATGGACAAAGTGGAGAGGTTAATCTTTTTGTTATTTTTAATTTCATCCTCTCCATCTTGTTCATCACTTTCCTCCATCTCTTTCTTCTCTTCTTTCCATACCTCCTCACAAATTCATCATTTTTACACGATATAATTGGAGTGTCCACAATATGATTGCCTATGAATTTAAGCTCATCCTCAAACATCACCTCAAAACTTAAATCAACAATTTTCTTTGGAGGTGTGTAATTAACCAAAGTATCCCTAACCGATTCATTCAGATATATGAGTTCGTCTTCAAATAGGGTTTCAAAGCTTTGATTAATTAGAGATTCTTGAATCATGTTTTGAAAAGTATGATCATTAGTTGGCTCATCGAAAGTGAAGATACTCAAATCGAGTTTTGTTTTCTCAAAGGGAACTCTAAACTCAAGATCATCAACACATGTTTTCTCCTCATTGTGATCACACTCTTCAGTAAAAAGCTCATCAAGAAACAGAGGCTCATTATGCATGTAGGCATCCTCACAATTTTGATCAGTGTGCTCCATTTTCTCCATATGAGTGGATGCAATTTTCTGCTCCTCAACATTTGTCTTTTAACAGAACTTAGAAAATTCATCCTCAAATTTCTCTTGAAACAAAAATTCATCATTGTCACATTCATCTTCACAGCAAGATTCAACTGGCTCCACATGAGTTGTATGTGTAGCCAAATAATTTCTAATCACTTCATCCAGACACTGAGGATCATTATCACGTTTGTACACCTCATGGACCTTCACAACTTCCTCAACAGACTTCTCATGTTCAAGCTCTTCAAATTGATTAAGATGAAATAATTGGGACTCGAAGGGCATCTCGATGGAATGATTAGACATGTCACTATGGCCAACGATTTGCTCTTCGGGTCTAACAGTTTGGTCTTTATTCATCTTATGAAAGTTGATGTGCTCTTCAATTGACATGGGTCGAATTGGTAGTGGCTCAGGAGCTAGTTGACTAGAAAAGGGATCCTTCTCTTGCTCACTAACCAACTCATTTACTGGCCTGTTTAAGCAGTCTCTAGTGTCATAGAGCACTTGCTTTGAAGTTTGCCTGAAAGTTTCAAAAGCTTCCTCTAGTGTTGGTTCTTTGTCCACCTGATTGCCATTGAACTCAATTTGCGAAAGTTGATGGAACTCTTGAACTTGATCTGGACTTGTGGTTGAAACAGGTTGATTGAGATGAGTCATTATCTTATCCATGTGAGCACATGCCTCGATTAACTGCTGATTCGTTTCGACTATAGTCTGCTGCATGGCTTTAAAACTCTTCTCTAATGTGCTCATCGATTTCTCATAATCATTGTCAAATCCCCAAGATAGAGGTGATGGTTCAGTGTAGGACCAATTAGATTGAGAATTTTGATATGATTGATCCCAAGAAAATTGAGGACAATTCCAACCCTCTGGATTGAAGTTTGATGGATAAGGTTCGCTCGTAGGTCCTTGAAATGTGTGGAATTGATTTTGACCTGGTCCCAGCGAAAACCCTGCCGAAGGACATTGTTCTGAAGGATGATTTGGATCTTGACAGTGATGACAACTCATGGGATGATATGAAGAAAATGAGTAGTTCGTGGGATGGATGTATTCATTAAAATCTGGAAGAGAGGTTGGTGGGTGGAAAGGAGGGTCTGGCCTATAAAATGGATCGTAACCAAATGAATTTGGATAGGCCATGGAGAAAGATTTTTTTTTTTTTTTGGTTTTATTTTTTTTAATTTGTTTTTTTTTTGACTTTTTTGATTTTTTTGATTTTTTATTTTTTACAATTCGGTATAGGTGTCAAAACTAAAGATAGAACACCGTGTCCCCGGCAACGGCGCCAAAAACTTGATGGGGAGATTCTGTCTCCTCGTTTTAAAATAACCGCAAGTGCACGGTCGTTCGATGTAGCACTTGAGGGTCGGTCCACAGGGACAGGTGGTTCTTTTAGTTATGACATTTCTACACGAATGGATCAAAAGATTTAGGGATTTTGTGAGCTATGTGAACTAATTATAGTAAAAGAAAGGTCAAGCACCTAGGATCGAATCCCCTAAACGAGCATCAAGCGGACAATTTTGGTCTCCATACTAGTTTGTAATACACACCAAATCTCTATGTCTAAGAGGCACACTAATTCTGAACGCTAGATTTAAGCACAAGCTATTATCATGTTACATAGTCCATCAAAGATGAATTAACTAAGTTAAACAGATAACATAAATGCAACAGACCCTAAGCATGGACCATTAACCCCCGATACATAGCCTGTCAAATATCCAGTTATTCTAGAAATTAATTTCCTAAAAGTTATAGGTCAATTGGTGTGCATACGTCATAAATAGGAGACTGACTCAGTCCACAAGAATTAAATCTAGGTTCATCTCCCCTAAGTACTCGCTGAAAATTACCTACTCATGTTAAATTAACAATAAACCAAAATAATTAGATCAGTTTAAAAATTATCTGAATTTAATTAAATAATCAATTGCAAATATGACTTAATTAAACTAATCAAATTAAATTAATAAAAAAAAATTTAAAAAAAATATTACCTGGAAAGGGGGCGGGAGGGCCGCCCCCTGCCTCTTCTGTGAACTGGGGCAGGGGCGCCAATAGTGGCGCCCCTGTTGCTTCAAATAGGGGCGCCAACAGGCGTCCTTCCCTTTCAAATGGGGCGCCAGGCGCCCCCAGTCTCTTGAACAGAGAGGCGCCTCCAGGCGCCTCTCTCTCCTTTTTTTTTTTTTTAATTTTAATTACATGATTATCAAAACACCAACAGAGAGAGAGATTAAAAAAAATAATAATAATAAAAAAATAACAATAAAAATAAAATGCTGTAAATAAAATTCTTACCTCTAAAATCTGAGATTGGAATTAGAAGAGACCTCCATTAGATGAAAATAACTTTGAAATTTGCCAAAATCCAAGGCTTGATTATGAGAGAAAAAATTCTAAAAAATAAAGCCCTAGAAGAAAAAGAAACTAAAAAAAACTCAAAAAAACTCCTTCAAACCCTAGCCTTTACATGTATATTTATAGGCTAGGGTTTTGCTATTTTACACAAAAATCTAAAATAGTTACAAAATTACAAGGAGAATCGTTAAATTAATTTTGCACTTTACATCTCTATCTATTTTGCGTTTAAGCCTCTGACTTTTGCAAAATTACGTTATTTCCCAACTGGCCTCGATCTCTTCCGAGTTGATCGTAAATTTCTTTGATCTCAGTTTTAGACGTTGATTCCAGCAGTGTCGAGCCTCCTATCTCGCCTTCAACTCCTTTTAACGCGCTTTACGGTCTCGAAAGAGTCTTTTGTGGTCAGTCTTCTCCCAATAACTTTGTCTGCAAAATAGACTAAAAATACCCGAGTAGCATTATTTATAAACAAATGATAGATAAATATGGGAATGAAAATGTAACAAAATCATTCAGATCAAATACCCCCATACCTATCTTTTGCTAGTCCTCGAGCAAAACTAATAAAAAGAAAAAGAAAACGCTAACTCACTTTCGTAGGAATCACGGTTGCACTTAGCACGTGCAACAAGCCGTTAAACCCCTAGGTTACCCCTAGAGGACGAGTTTTGTCTCGTGAGGGTTTTCAGCGGATTACACCCACAAAATCCAAGAAAGTTAGAGATTAAGAAATAAATAAAAGTAAAATAAGGATAACCAAAAATCAAGAAAAGAAAAACAAATCAATTTTTTTTTTAATTAACTAGCTAGTAAGATCATCAATTTCCATGAGTTTCATTTTCAAGTAAAATCTCAATTCAAGATATCATATTGGCTATAACATAAAGTCTCAAATCCAAAACTTTATACCACCTGTCCTAAGTTTCAAATCCTATGTACCCCGTGATCGTGATATCGTGATATAGTTCTTAAGCTTGGGAATATTTAATTACAACTCTCATACTTTTTTTCTTTTCTTTTTTTCTTTTTTTTTCTTTTTTTTTTAGAATTTTTTTCTCTCTCTTTTTTTTTTAACTATCTTTCGCGTAAATACCAAGGCTTCCTGAGGCCAAGGTACCTAACTAATTGATAATCAAAATTATTATATTTTTATAGTGTCTTGTCCTCTTAGGCTTTCTCAGTTACCCATATAGCGAGCTTTGGGTCAATGCTCCCAAACCAGATAGTCTTAGGGCAATAAGTGTAAAGACACTCCTACGGACTTAATTACTCAAGCAACTGAGGCCATAAGACAAGACTTATTAATATTTATTTTATTATATAATAATAATAAATTTTTTTTAGTTGCAATCAATATCCCAAGCCTATGAACTAATAGTGTAAGTGCTGTTGGGTACATAATCACTTAGACTAAGTTTAGATGGTATGTCCATTTTAGATTCTAATCTTTATTTTAAGACTTTATGATTCTTTCATTTTGATATTACCCTTAAAATCCACTCATGAATACTAAATCACTCACATACTAGTTAATCATTTGCAGAAAATTTTCAAATTTTTTTTTAAAGACTCCTAAAAGGAAAAAAAAACCTAAAATCAAAACAAAATAAAAAAAACTCATAAAAGAAAAAAAATGTGTATCTCCCCCCACACCTAAACTGTGTCATGTCCTCATGCACACAAAAAATGAATACAGAGATAAAAATAATGTAGCATGTAATTTACGCATCCACAATATGCACACAATCATGATGACCATGCAATCCAAGCATACAAGAGATATAGAAATATGAACAGTATGCTAGAATTAAAAATACTCACAGTGCACTAGAAAATCAAGCTGTCGAAGCAACAAAAATTCTCCTTGTGTGTGGTGGATGCCTCCTTGCTTATCCTGTATCACTTGTAATAAACTCGACACGTAGGTTAGAGAAAGAGAAATAGAAGACTCACTAAAACTGACTCAACTAATTAAAAGAGAAATAAAAAGACTCAATCAAAAAAATAAATAAATAAAAATAAACAAATATTTACAAATGTACAATTTCACAACTCCCCCACACCTAGATCTTTCTAGGCCTATTCCCTCGAGCTCGCTTCCCATCATTCCAATGGGTTCTCTTTAATGGACAAAGTGGAGAGGTTAATCTTTTTGTTATTTTTAATTTCATCCTCTCCATCTTGTTCATCACTTTCCTCCATCTCTTTCTTCTCTTCTTTCCATACCTCCTCACAAATTCATCATTTTTACACGATATAATTGGAGTGTCCACAATATGATTGCCTATGAATTTAAGCTCATCCTCAAACATCACCTCAAAACTTAAATCAACAATTTTCTTTGGAGGTGTGTAATTAACCAAAGTATCCCTAACCGATTCATTCAGATATATGAGTTCGTCTTCAAATAGGGTTTCAAAGCTTTGATTAATTAGAGATTCTTGAATCATGTTTTGAAAAGTATGATCATTAGTTGGCTCATCGAAAGTGAAGATACTCAAATCGAGTTTTGTTTTCTCAAAGGGAACTCTAAACTCAAGATCATCAACACATGTTTTCTCCTCATTGTGATCACACTCTTCAGTAAAAAGCTCATCAAGAAACAGAGGCTCATTATGCATGTAGGCATCCTCACAATTTTGATTAGTGTGCTCCATTTTCTCCATATGAGTGGATGCAATTTTCTGCTCCTCAACATTTGTCTTTTCACAGAACTTAGAAAATTCATCCTCAAATTTCTCTTGAAACAAAAATTCATCATTGTCACATTCATCTTCACAGCAAGATTCAACTGGCTTCACATGAGTTGTATGTGTAGCCAAATAATTTCTAATCACTTCATCCAGACACTGAGGATCATTATCACGTTTGTACACCTCATGGACCTTCACAACTTCCTCAACAGACTTCTCATGTTCAAGCTCTTCAAATTGATTAAGATGAAATAATTGGGACTCGAAGGGCATCTCGATGGAATGATTAGACATGTCACTATGGCCAACGATTTGCTCTTCGGGTCTAACAGTTTGGTCTTTATTCATCTTATGAAAGTTGATGTGCTCTTCAATTGACATGGGTCGAATTGGTAGTGGCTCAGGAGCTAGTTGACTAGAAAAGGGATCCTTCTCTTGCTCACTAACCAACTCATTTACTGGCCTGTTTAAGCAGTCTCTAGTGTCATAGAGCACTTGCTTTGAAGTTTGCCTGAAAGTTTCAAAAGCTTCCTCTAGTGTTGGTTCTTTGTCCACCTGATTGCCATTGAACTCAATTTGCGAAAGTTGATGGAACTCTTGAACTTGATCTGGACTTGTGGTTGAAACAGGTTGATTGAGATGAGTCATTATCTTATCCATGTGAGCACATGCCTCGATTAACTGCTGATTCGTTTCGACTATAGTCTGCTGCATGGCTTTAAAACTCTTCTCTAATGTGCTCATCGATTTCTCATAATCATTGTCAAATCCCCAAGATAGAGGTGATGGTTCAGTGTAGGACCAATTAGATTGAGAATTTTGATATGATTGATCCCAAGAAAATTGAGGACAATTCCAACCCTCTGGATTGAAGTTTGATGGATAAGGTTCGCTCGTAGGTCCTTGAAATGTGTGGAATTGATTTTGACCTGGTCCCAGCGAAAACCCTGCCGAAGGACATTGTTCTGAAGGATGATTTGGATCTTGACAGTGATGACAACTCATGGGATGATATGAAGAAAATGAGTAGTTCGTGGGATGGATGTATTCATTAAAATCTGGAAGAGAGGTTGGTGGGTGGAAAGGAGGGTCTGGCCTATAAAATGGATCGTAACCAAATGAATTTGGATAGGCCATGGAGAAAGATTTTTTTTTTTTTGGTTTTATTTTTTTAATTTGTTTTTTTTTTGACTTTTTTGATTTTTTTGATTTTTTATTTTTTACAATTCGGTATAGGTGTCAAAACTAAAGATAGAACACCGTGTCCCCGGCAACGGCGCCAAAAACTTGATGGGGAGATTCTGTCTCCTCGTTTTAAAATAACCGCAAGTGCACGGTCGTTCGATGTAGCACTTGAGGGTCGGTCCACAGGGACAGGTGGTTCTTTTAGTTATGACACTTCTACACGAATGGATCAAAAGATTTAGGGATTTTGTGAGCTATGTGAACTAATTATAGTAAAAGAAAGGTCAAGCACCTAGGATCGAATCCCCTAAACGAGCATCAAGCGGACAATTTTGGTCTCCATACTAGTTTGTAATACACACCAAATCTCTATGTTTAAGAGGCACACTAATTCTGAACGCTAGATTTAAGCACAAGCTATTATCATGTTACATAGTCCATCAAAGATGAATTAACTAAGTTAAACAGATAACATAAATGCAACAGACCCTAAGCATGGACCATTAACCCCCGATACATAGCCTGTCAAATATCCAGTTATTCTAGAAATTAATTTCTTAAAAGTTATAGGTCAATTGGTGTGCATACGTCATAAATAGGAGACTGACTCAGTCCACAAGAATTAAATCTAGGTTCATCTCCCCTAAGTACTCGCTGAAAATTACCTACTCATGTTAAATTAACAATAAACCAAAATAATTAGATCAGTTTAAAAATTATCTGAATTTAATTAAATAATCAATTGCAAATATGACTTAATTAAACTAATCAAATTAAATTAATAAAAAAAATTTAAAAAAAATATTACCTGAAAAGGGGGCGGGAGGGCCGCCCCCTGCCTCTTCTGTGAACTGGGGCAGGGGCGCCAATAGTGGCGCCCCTGTTGCTTCAAATAGGGGCGCCAACAGGCGTCCTTTCCTTTCAAATGGGGCGCCAGGCGCCCCCAGTCTCTTGAACAGAGAGGCGCCTGGAGGCGCCTCTCTCTCCTTTTTTTTTTTTTTTTAATTTTAATTACCTGATTATCAAAACACCAACAGAGAGAGAGATTAAAAAAATAATAATAATAAAAAAATAACAATAAAAATAAAATGCTGTAAATAAAATTCTTACCTCTAAAATCTGAGATTGGAATTAGAAGAGACCTCCATTAGATAAAAATAACTTTGAAATTTGCCAAAATCCAAGGCTTGATTATGAGAGAAAAAATTCTAAAAAATAAAGCCCTAGAAGAAAAAGAAACTAAAAAAAACTCAAAAAACTCCTTCAAACCCTAGCCTTTACATGTATATTTATAGGCTAGGGTTTTGCTATTTTACACAAAAATCTAAAATAGTTACAAAATTACAAGGAGAATCGTTAAATTAATTTTGCACTTTACATCTCTATCCATTTTGCGTTTAAGCCTCTGACTTTTGCAAAATTACGTTATTTCCCAACTGGCCTCGATCTCTTCCGAGTTGATCGTAAATTTCTTTGATCTCAGTTTTAGACGTTGATTCCAGCAGTGTCGAGCCTCCTATCTCGCCTTCAACTCCTTTTAACGCGCTTTACGGTCTCGAAAGAGTCTTTTGTGGTCAGTCTTCTCCCAATAACTTTGTCTGCAAAATAGACTAAAAATACCCGAGTAGCATTATTTATAAACAAATGATAGATAAATATGGGAATGAAAATGTGACAAAATCATTCAGATCAATGATCGACCCCTATACTTCACAGGGTACATCGGATCATCTGAAGTAAGCCGTATTCAGGTAGATCCAGGGTCTGCATTGAGCATTATGCCTCGCCGGGTCATGCAACATTTAGAGATTCCTACCCACCGGTTGAGCGTTACCCAGACGACCATTTATAGGTTCAATGCCAATGGTACCCGTCCAATGGGGAAGATCAAGCTCAAATGCCAAATTGGGGATTTAAAGTCAGAAGTGACATGCTACGTGATCGATGCCGACACCTCATATAATTTGTTGCTGGGACGACCATGGATTCATCGTAATTCTATCGTTCCCTCCACTCTCCACCAAGTCATGAAATACATCGACGGGAGTGGAAAGGTACGAACGTTGATTGCCGAAAGGCATCCGTTTAAGGGAGTCGAGAACTATTTCACAGATTCTATCCTGTATCAGGACTCTGTGAAAACAAACAAAATCCCGCAACCAGAGGAGCCAGACTCTGGTAATGAAGCCGACACCGAGCCGGAAAAAGAAGAGTGCATGTGGGAACTAGATCCACTTTTAACGAGCATTAATAAGCTCGATGTTGATAACACCGCCGATGATGTAGGCGGATGGCATATTAATGAAGAATTAGATTTGGCTAATTTTTCTGTGTTCGCTTCTGATTCAGTGCCGTCAGACACTAGTACTGAAGTGGATGATGACCTCTGGTCGGCAATGGATGCTTTGACATCATTGCATGTACCAGTGAAGTCGTCCTTCGAAACGTACCAAGATGTCGGTAATGCGCAAGAATCAATATTCATGGTTCCAGCAAGACGGAAAGGCCAAAAACCAATTCTTTTTAGACGAATTAAATCCGAACCGATGTCCCGTGAAGAATCAAAAAGAAAGAAAGAACCCCCTCAGTTCGGTCATTATGAGCCAAATGCACTCAGAATGATGGAAAGCATGGGGCATGATCTGACAAACGGTCCAGGGTTGAATTTCGGCAAAGGAAGGAGAACACTATTTCGATCTTTTGTGCCAAAAGGGAAAACCCCTGATTATTATCATCAGACTCGTAGGGGGTTGGGCTATGTGTCAACCCCGATCCCATCAGCCTCTGACTCTGAAGAGTCACTATGCCATGATTACTCATCGGGCACGTCATCGTGGTAGTCAGATTTTAGTGTCGGCAACATCTTCAGAGAACTTTCAGTGAATATGCTTTCAACAAGCCACCTGGAAGACAGGGATGAAGAAATGACCCAATCTGATACAGATCCTTGGATCAAAAACTTAAATGCTCTTTGGGATACTCGCTTTGAACAGCGCGAGCCACCCACGGAAGATAAGGTTGCTCAGATTAATCTAGGAGATGAGACTAAGTCTAAGCCCATCTTTATAAGCGAAAGCCTGTCGCCTTCTAAGAAAGAGGATTTAATATCTCTTGTGCGAGAATATATAGATGTTTTCGCCTGGAATTACGAGGACATGCCTGGACTTGATCCTCGAGTGGCTATGCATCGCCTCAACATTAATGCGGACGTAAAGCCGGTCAAACAACAGCAGCGACGGTTCCGTCCAGAAGTAATGGAGGCAATTCAATTAGAAGTCAAAAAACTTATAGACTCTGGCTTCATTAGGGAAGAACAACATCCTGATTGGGTAGCCAACATCGTCCCCGTTGCTAAAAAGAACGGAAGATCCGGGTCTGCATTGATTTTCACGATCTAAATGAGGCCTGTCCCAAGGACGAATTCCCACTGCCAATCACGGATGTCATGATTGACAATACGTGTGGATTCGAGCGAATGTCCTTCATGGATGGATTTTCAGGGTATAATCAAATCAAAATGTCCTGATGATGAAAAACATATCTCTTTCAGGACACCACTGGGGGTATACTGCTACACTATCACGCCCTTCAGACTAAAGAATGCGGGGGCGACATATCAAAGGACCATGAATGCCATTTTCCACGAACACATGCGCAAAACGGTAGAATGCTATGTTGACGACATTGCAGTAAAAAGTCACGCCAAAGGTAATCACATAGCCGATTTAAAGGCTATCTTTGACATCATGCGGACCCATCAGTTGAAGATGAACCCTACCAAATCCTTCTTGGGGGTGGCCATTAGCAAATTCCTAGGGTTCGTGGTAACTTTCACAGGGATTCACTTGGACCCGGAAAAAGTTCGTGCCATTCAGGAGATGCAACCTCCACAGAATCTTAGAGAACTCAGGGGATTGCAAGGACGATTGGCATACATCCGAAGGTTCATCTCAAATCTCTCTGGAAGATGTCAACCCTTTACCAAATTAATGAAAAAGGGTGTCTCGTTCATTTGGGACAACGCTTGCCAGCAAGCGTTTGAGAAAATTAAACAATACCTCACACAACCACCAGTCCTTACAGCTCCGGTGTCCGAAAAACCTTTCCTGATATACGTCCGAGGAATGGATCATTCTTTAGGAGCTTTACTAGCCCAGAACAATGATCAAGGATACGAGCAAGCAATCTATTATTTGTGTAGAACCATGATCGGGGCCGAATATCGATACAACCCGATCGAGAAGGAATGTTTGGCATTGGTGTTCGCTGTTCAGAAAATGCGACACTATTTGGTAGGCCAAACTATAAACGTCATATCAAAGGTTAACCCTTTGAGGTTACTCATGACAAAGTCATCATCGTTAAACGGCCGATTAGCAAAATGGGCCATACTGCTATCCCAATATGAAATGCGCTTTTTACCACAAAGAGCCGTGAAGGGACAAGCGGTGGCGGATTTCCTGGCTGAGCATCCAGATCTGAAGGCAGCCGAACTTTACGAGGATCTCCCGGACGAGGTCGCTGAAGTCTGCCTGACCCAGACATCTTTTGAGAGATAAGTGTGGCGACTTTTCTTTGACGGTGCATCGAGAACAGGCCCGAAAGGACATATCATAGCAGGAGTAGGGGTAGTACTCGTCTCCCCACAGAACTATGTGATTCCTTGAGCCGTCTCGTTAACCGAGCCTTGTTCCAATAATATAGAGGAGTACAATGCCCTTTTGATTGGAATGCAACTCGCCGATGAGATTGGCGTTAAAAATCTCGAGGCATATGGTGACTCTAAACTTATCGTCAACCAAATTCGTGGGGAGTACAAAGTCAGACATGAAGATCTAGTACCCTATTACAACGCATCTGTCTACATGGCCGGGAAGTTCATAAACTTTTACATCGACCATGTACCCCGCTAGCAAAATGCGCATGCAGATGCACTGGCGTCTCTCGCTGCCTCTTTAGCCCTTCCAGCTGGAATAGTAGAGAAAATACTTGTCCACAGCCACGACCTGTATTGCCCGAGAATTGCTTCTGAGGATTACCAGAAGCCAACAGGAGATTGTCAAGTTAAAGAAGCTCTTGAGTCATCAACCGGCCCAGAGCCTAGAGACTGGCGATTCCCTTACATTGATTATGTCTTGTACGGCATCTTGCCTGATGATACCAAAGAAGTGGCTGCCATTAGAAGGAAAGCCCCCAAATTCTACTATAATGCAATCACACGAACATTGTATCATCAATCGCATGACGGGATCTTGCTTCGCTGCCTATCACAAAAAGAGGCACATGAGGTATTGAAAGAAGCCCATGACGGCATGTGTGGAGCCCATCACCCTGGCCTAAAACTTGGGGATCGACTCCAAAAGTTGGGATATTATTGGCCTAAGATGATCACTGACGCTATCACTTATGCCAAAAGATGTCACGCCTGCCAAGTGCATGGTGATTTTATCCATCAAGCACCAGGATACCTCCACTCTACAACTTCTGCTTGGCCATTTGACATGTGGGGCATGGACGTAGTTGGCCCTATCAGCCCACCATCATCAAAAGGACATCGGTTCATTTTAGCCATAACCGATTACTTCTCTAAATGGGCTGAAGCCATTCCTTTGAAGGAGGTAAATTCATCTGATGTGATCAAATTCGTTAAACATCACGTCATTACCGCTTTAGTGTACCTCGACGAATCGTCCATAATAATGGACCCCAGTTCGTCAGTCAGGCTTTCCAGAGGTTCTGCACTAAGTTCAGAATTCAGAGTGTGTCCTCAACGGCATACTACCTTGCCGCTAATGGTCTCGTGGAAGCTTTCAACAAGACTATTGGCAAGCTTCTCAAGAAATTCGTCTCGAAAAGTCAGCGTGACTGGGATGACAAGCTAGGTGAATGCTTATGGGCCTATCGCACAACTGTTCGAACCCCAACTAAAGCTACGCCATTTTCTTTGGTATATGGGTGTGAAGCCGTACTTCCACTAGAAATTCAAATTCCATCTCTACGTGTCGCCTTGACAGCAGAGATGACAAAGGAGGAGAAGCATCGACTGTGACTCTAAGAACTGGAAGCCTTAGATGATAAACGTCTGCAAGCCCAACAACAAATCGAGCTTAACCAAGCCCGGATTACCCGAGCCTTCAACAAGAAAGTTAAGGTGCAAACTTTTAAGAAAGGTGATCTTGTCCTACCCGTCAGAAGACCTATGGTGATGACACATAAGACAAAAGGGAAATTCCAGCCCAAATGGGAAGGACCATTTGTAGTAGAGTCAGTCTACTCAAATGAAGCATATCGCCTCATAACTTCAAATGGCGATACACTCATGATGCCAATCAACGGCAGATTCTTGAAGACGTACTTTCCTTTAATAGTACTTTTCCTCTGATCAAGTTAATATTACACCTCTGATCAAAGCTCCAGATCCAAGAAAACTTTCTTTCCTTTACTAGATCACATCACGGTAGATCGGTGACAAGCTAATCGGGCACTGACTGCACCATGATGCATGATGTAAATATTGAGAAAGAAATAGAAGGCGAAACTTGGGTTTTAGTATTGCCCTCTTCATTAACGTCCGACGCCTCCGACGGCTAAGGACAGAGGAAAATGTTGGCTTCTAAGCCCAACATAACTCTTCGACAACTCATCATGCTGAGGGGAATAGCATGGCTAGCCCAACTCAAACGGTAGTTGGTAAAGGCACACCAAATCTGTTGATAGCTGAGGGTTTGCTAAAAATCCTAAGTGGACTTGATCCCACTCTCTCCTCCAAAATCCCTTACCAATTCTCATACACAGAATGGTAGGTCTACAAAATGCAGTCATTGCTATGTTAACATTATACCTCTGGCAATGAAAAATCTCAATACTCTCTAGTAAGTGCAAATCTTACTTGTCTCAGCTCTAGATGGAGTAGCAAGTCGTTAAATTTGTCAAGTTAACACTACACCTCTGACACTTCAAACTTTACTTGTCAATTCTCATCAATAGAATGATAAGTCTTCAAAATTGCTTATATCGCAAATCAATCACTGTCAAGTTAAAATTACACCTCTGACATTCTAAATTCTACTTGTCACTTCTCATCAGTAGAATGGCAGGTCCTCAAATTGCTCCAATCTCGAGCCAATTTCTATCAAGTTAATACCACACCTCTGACAAATTACCGTTAAGTTTAACATTACACTTCTAACAGTGATTAAGTTGCTGCCAAGTTCAATATTAAACCTCTGACAGTCAGTTTTCCTCAGACTTCCATATCGAAGCTGAAATGAATGATGCTAAGTTTAACACTACACCTCTAGCGTCCAGGTCATTGTTAAGTTCAACAATACACTTATGGCCATGACTTTCCCTCGGACTTCCTTGTCGAAGTCGAGATGACCAATGCCAAGTTTAAAATATACCTCTAGCATTACCCTCACTGCCAAGTTAAACATTACACCTATGACAGTGACACTTTCAGCTTTCCCAAATAAAGCTGGAATCCTTTTGAGTTAAGTTAATATCACACCTCTGACTCACACCCTTGTCGAGTTAACATCACACTTCTGACAAGACTGTATTCAACCCGTTAAGTTAATATCACACCTCTAACGGAAAAAGTCCTCCTAGATTCCCCGTGAGTCTAGTCTCACTTGTTATCCTCGTCAACAGAATAACAAGTCCACTTAAAAAACATTGTCAGGTTAACATTACACCATTAACAGTGTTTTCACTAAATTCCCAGCTGGATCTTGGTCAAGTTAATTCCAAACCTCTGATGAAAACTCATCCTCCCTGGGGGTACAAATTTTACTTGTCATTCTCATTTATAGATTGGCAGGTCCACAAGAATTATCTTACTTCTGTCAAGTTAATATCACACCTCTGACAGCATTGTTGAATTTTCTGAAACAGGATTTTCCTACAGACTCTGACTCGTTAGGAGTATTATCATATTTTTAGCGAGTCAAAAATCTTTCTACTTCCATTTCGTCTGATTTTCAATACAAAAAGGGAATTCAAGACAATGGAAAGAGACAAGAAAAAAAGTGTCACTTTTATTTATGTCCAGACATATTAAAGTGATACAAGACGCTCTCTTAGACAATAAGATTGAGTGTTACAATAAATGAGTACAAAGAAGTCCCTCTCTTTCAGTAAAAGGTTGCACTCACTCCTTAAAGTAGTCTCACTCTCCAAATACAAGATGTTTGGAAGAGCGCCAAAGAAGGGCCGAACAATGTTGTGACGATCGGATGTTAATTACATCATGATGCATGACGTAAACATCGAAGGAGTCCATCGTTGGCTGAGAACAATGATATTTCTTGAGGTAGAAATGCAGCATAACCTTCTGATTCCACCCGACCAACTGGTGTGGGCCATAGTCCTTCGTTGACAAACATCTCCACCACCAGAAAGCCATCCAATGAGCATGGATTTTTCGTCGATGTCACTTCTGGGGTAAGATTGGTGAAGGGAGAATCCGAGACCTTATAGGTGACGTCCTCCTTCCCGTGACCTGCAAGAGGACCATACCCACCACCATATCCACCGCCATACCCACTGTGACCATGACAAGCCCGAGGGTACTGGCGGTGCATTATGTCCAATGAGGTCTTGATGGATTCCATCCGTCGCGCAAATCCTCATCTCCCATAAACAGGAGCCGTGACTTCTCCTCTAATGGTCGACCATCGAACAGGTTCGCTGGCGATATATTCTTGCAAGGGCCCAGCGAATATGCGAAAGGATGATTGAGGCTACCTGCGAGGAGTAAAAACCAGAAGGTTATAATCCTGAAACAGAAAGATTGAAGAACAGACACAGCTATAGCTGTAGACTTCAGACGCAGGGATGACCCTCGCAGAAAGTCAAAATCCTGTTGTGACAGAAACAGACGCGATTGAAGTTGTGGATTCTAGATGCACACAGATCTGAACGCGGTCAAGTGTTAGATCCGCGTCCAAAATAATTGACGCCAAGGGAACCAGACGCGAAAGTTGCCACATCCTTGTTTGTGAAATAAGGGTTGCTACATCCAAGTCTAAAGCCCTTGATCAGAATTAAAGTTCTTTTAAGTCAAAACCTCAAACGCGAGCTCTATATGCAAAGCTCGCGTCTCACAGTCCAGGTACAGAGTTCATCACACTTGCGTCCAAAGGACTTTGAGTTAGAGTTTAGATTCAATCAACTCGCGCTTCATCAAGAAGTCTAAAAGGCGCGACTTCCAAATAATGGGCGCACCAGTCAGGCTTCAAGAGAAGGTCAAGAGAGTGAATCTCTTCAAGGGACAGCAAAACCAAAACTCAGTTGGACTGAGTATTTCATGGTGATAATTGATTCCTACCCGCAGAAGAACCCTCTAGAGGTTGAACTTTCTACATCAAGGCGCGGATATAAAAGGTACTTAGAGAGACGCTTTTTGATCTTGAAATCACTTGACAGTGATAATCTTCAGGAAAGATTAAAGGAAAGCATGAAAGCTTTGAGTCTTCGCTGTCCATGGGGGTACATCCCATTGAAAGAAGAAGATTAAGTCAAGATGAAGTCCCTCAGAGCGCCCGCTCTTAAGGGGAAACAGTCTAAGCAATGGACTGTTAAGGGGGCAAGGCCTATTTATAGGCAACCCGTAAGACCTGTGATTAATGGCGTAAAAATCAGAGCCATCGGCCTTAATTTCCGCACGTACGTCGAAGCCCAATAGAGAGCTGACGCGTGGATTGCCGTTTCGAAAACGTCAAGGACGCGAGTCCCCAATTGTCAATGCCGACTTGGCATTTAAAGATATTAATGCCAAAACCTAATGAAGAGCTGACGCGTGGATTGTCGCTTCGGGAAACATCGAGGACGCAAATCCCCAATCGTTAACGCCAACTTGGCATTTAAAGGTCCAACCAGATCATTAAAACGGGTCGCATGCGACACTTGGGAGGTCGCGTCAAGTGCAGACTCAACGGTCGCGTCCTAAAATCCGCGTTCCTTCATAAACCTGAAGGCTGCGTTCTTTTCATTTCTGCTAAGAGATCCCCGATCGCGTTTCTGAGAGTAATTCAGAGCCGCGTCTCCTCAGCGAATTGGATCCATTCAGAGATTGAGTCTTGAGTCCGCATCATCTTGAAAGCTGCGTTCTGAAGCTTGCGTCCTCAACGACCAGAGAAGGCCTACATCATTTTCGAGGAGCCCGGAACTGCATCTCAATTGCGAGATGACAGTTGTATTTTTATCATAAATTCAATACAGCCTGAGTTTGCGCTTTATCAAGGGTCCAGAGACGTGTCTCTATTGAGCCAGTGTCGCGTCCCCATCAATTATCTGGGATCCATGCATCAGTTTTTGAAGAGCCGAAGATCGCGCCTCTTCAACTTGGCTAAAGTCGCGCCTAGTTCACAGAGTGAGAGCTGCGCCTTCATCTCAAAAGATGCATCCCTACAAGAACCACGTCTCTGCAACAAACTAATGATGCGTCCCCACTCCAAGTGAGGACTGCGTCTTTAAAGTAACATGACCCCTGCGTCTACCGGACTTGTGTTGACACTTAAAAAAGACAAGATTCTTATTGGTCGAACAATGTATAAACTTGTTGACATTTACAAAAGACAAGTGACAGATGAGCTGAAGACCAGTTTTCACCCATCTCCGAGGGATAAGGAAGCAACTTGGACTCCACTGATCCAGCAAGCAGACAGTGAACCCGGATTGTTTCTAAACAGACCTCAGCAGGTCTAAGGTGCTAGCACTTAGCATCGCATGAGCCCAAAGGGATAACCTCGCTTGAGAGGCTAATATCACTCGACTTCGCCTCGAAGCCATCCAAAGCCTCGCCAGGAAGCTAACTCACAACTTCGCCACAGAGGACTTCCAGCTTCGCCAAAGGGTTTCTTTCAGACTTCGCCAGAAGCTGCCTCTAGCTCCGCTACGAGCTCAATGCGGGCAGCTCCGCCATTGGTCTGCTATGGTCAACCTTTGACCAATCAAATCTCCGGATGAGATCGGATCTAATCTGATCAAATCAAAGATCAAATTTGGTAGTTGATTGCCACAATCTCTTGACTCTCCTAAAACGAGTAAGAAGATCAGGGAAAATCCTCCAACGATATGGAAAGGATCAAGAAGATCAACTGACCTGCCAATTCTAGCTTCGCAGAAGCTGATCTTAGCCTTGCAGCAAGGCTACTTTCCGGATTCAAACAGATTCGATTCAATCTGTTTCTATACTTTCAAGGGACGATTATACCCTGCTCTCCCTATAAATAGCCCATCAGGGGTACAAGGGAGAGGGCGGATTTTCTGAGAAGACTCCACAAGCAGAGACTTCTTCAAAAAGCACCGTGTGCTCTCGAATTCAGAGATCTTTTAGAGAATTACTTTCTCTATCTAGGGTGTTGATACCCTAACGTCGTCCTTCCTCTCAAGGAATCTCCGGAACCAGGCGAGAAGGAATTCCTAATTGAAGGCGATTTTGAGAAGCAGCAAGAGGGTTCTACCAACCTTCTATTCTCTGATTCCCGGAACCAGGCGAGAAGGGAATCTCATCGCTCGCATCGTCAAAGGGACAAAGTGGTCGCGCCTGACTAGACTCCTATCGGCACACTTCTCCAGAATTTCTGAGGAGATCTACTTGTAATCTTTTTAAGAATACTTGTAATTTAGCTCGTTAACCCCTTTTATTGTAAGTTTTCCCCTTTGCAAATAAAATGAAAAACAAGATGGCGACTCCGCTGGGGAACTCATTCTCCACTGCCGAGAATCAAGTATCGCAATACGACGAACAGACCTTCGGGTCTAACTCTGAATTCATAAAAGCCGGTGCAGCCAGAGCTTCTCTGGCTAAATCTTCAAGAAAAGTCTCTGCGGAGACAGAAAAGGTTCTCTGCGAACCTACTGCGGTTATTTGGCGCAACAAGGAAGCATGTCCGCAGTCTGATTCCTTTGCTTATGAGAACTTGGTGGTTCAGTTCGATCAAGAAAGATTTGAAGAAGTCCTCTCTGGGGGTGGCCCAATGCTTCGAGCACGAAAGCATAGGAAGGTTTTCACGACCAAGGTTTCAAAGCAGAAACCGGAAGCAGAATTCTGTCAACACCCCTCAGCCCCGCGTATGGCTAATCTGGTTCCTTGCGAACCTAAGTCTCCTCTGCCAAGGCGGGTATGGAAGCCTAAACAGAAGTCTCCAACCGAAGCTTCAGGCGTAGCTACACCTAAACCGCGCCTCTCTCGCGAAGAAAAAGGCAAGATGCCTGTCTGCTCCAATCATAAAGTCAAGACGGCAATCATACCGTCGCCCAATTCAAGAGCAGCAATGCCTTGTGCCAGCATCGTTCTTATGAGCGAAGCTACTGTACCACAGCATACTCACTGCGTCCATGGCCGCGAGGCTAGGGCCAGAGTGTTATCTAAGGCAAATCCCCTTTGCAGCGGCATAGTGGGTAAAGCACCACAGCGTGCTCCGCTCTCCAGTTCGTCAGACATTAGGCTCGCACCTATTGCCGAAGTTAGAACTGAAGTACTATTCAGTGCTAATCCCTTCCGCAGGGATAAGAGGAACGGAACATCATCCTATGTACGCTCTAGAAAGGCCTCTCCACAGGATTATGTAGGCTCCCATGGGCCTGACTTGCTGGAATTCTTGGCGAACAAGCGGAAGTCGGTGTCTTTCCGGACCACTTCCCCCTGTTGTCAACAAAGGGGATGCCAGCTGGTGACAATCCATTCAGCTCTTGCCGGTCACGACGAATCCTCGCCACTCCTCCATACCAACAATCAGTCTTTGATCGGCTGTCTGTGCATCTCCCTATGAAGCATCGCAGAAGGAGCACCTCACGAGATCCAGCCTCCGCATCCGTCAACATGACTGGGAGAGGACGAGAGTTATGCGGAGGAAGTCAAACATCAGACGACACCCACAGCTTCACAGATCCAGACTACAGCCCAGGCTTAGGCGAAGTCTTGGTGCATGAAGAAGGTGTCTTCCGAAACACCAGATAAAGGGTGGCGATACCCTACAGTTACGAGCAGCCTTCTTCCTCGACGGCCCTAGCCTCGTCACAGCCTAGGAGATCACTCCAATCATCGGACGAAGAAGATGAAGATAGTGGGTACGCCTCTTCGGCGACAGTTAGCTCGGTGCGAACAGACAGAGCATCAGTCAATATGGCTGATAACGTCAACGACGACCTCCGTTGGCGTTTGGAAGCTCAGGAGCAAACTTCCAGAACCCAGCAAGAAGCCTTGGATAATATTCAGCAGATGCTTGCTCGACTCCTCAGCAATCGAAATGATAACGATGCCGGAAGCAATCACGATGAGGATGAACACTTCAGCAATGAGCATCCAAAGCCGGAGAAATCCAAGGAGGGTTCTTCCTTAGACGCCGAAGTCCTTAAGGGCCTCCAAGCTCAAATCGCATCCCTAGCTCAGAGGGATGAATTAAAGAAGGTAGGGGCAGTCCGTCCTTATCCGCTGGAGTGGGATTCGGTGCCAGATCCACCGAAGTTCAAACCACCAACGTTGCATACCTATGATGGAAAGAGCTCGCTAAATCAGCACATCTACTATTCCCGGTCTCAGACTGGTAATGTTATAAGCAATGACGCCATCATGGCTAGGCTATTCATTGGCACCTTAAAGGGGTGACATTTGACTGGTTCCGAAGTCTCCCCCGGGGCTCTATCAACTCTTGGATCGACCTGGAAACTCGGTTCCTCTCTCGTTTCTATGAGGACGATACTGAAGTGACCATGGACAAGCTCCTTTCCACTGTGCAGAGGAAGGGCGAATCTGTCCGTGACTACATTGAACGGTTCAGAAATTTATCCTTGATGTGCCCAGCAGGGATGCCATTACCCATGCTCTTACAGACATGCAGACACAACTTTTTAGACCAAGTGGAAGTTTGCATGAGGGCTGTCAAAGCCCACACTTGGAAGGAATTGGTCGAACAAGCAGAGATAGCCGAGAAGTCGGCTAAAAAGTTCGAACCATCCGCCCCTAGAGGCAAGTGGGGGACAAACAACAAAGGGCGTAGCGACCTGCAGCAATCTTCTCAAGCTAAAAGCAAAGAGACTATATCTGTGGAGTTATCCGGAGATGTGCAGTCGAAGGCCAAGAAGAGCGGCTTCAACAATCAAGAGCCTAAGTTCCCTCCAAAGCAGTACTCCTTCAAAGACGATCAGGTGGTCATGATATTCCATCTGCTCCACAAAGGGAACAAAATGAAACTGCCAGATGCTCGACGTCCTAATGAGATAGGGCGCACAAACGATCCTAAGTACTGCCTCTACCACAGGATGATCCACCATCCTACTGACAAGTGTTATGTCCTCAAGGACAGAATACAAGCCCTGATCGATGCCGGGGTTCTGACATTGAAGACGGAGCAGAAGAAAGTCACTGCCAATATGGTGACCTTCGAGTTCGGCAAAACTCCAAAGGTCACAATTCCTGACGGAACTTATCCAGTCCCCGCTCCACGGTTGGACGTCAAGCATCCTCCAGCTACAACTCAAAACAATAAGGGTCTTGTTCCCTTAACATTGCAGACAGGAGAAGTCATGTGGATACACCCAGACCTCATCCAAGACGTGCAGTGGGATTCAAAGAAGCCCAAGTCAAAGGGTAAATCTTGCAATGTCATTTCCATCCTGCCAGACGATGGGAATTTTACATCAGCTTCCCTCAGCGATTCAGAAGGGGAAAAGCTCGCTCGCACGGCGCAAGCTGATACGCCTCAACAGACGGGCACCCGATCTGAAAAATCATACTTGAGGCAGTATGAAAAGTCTACTGACGAGACACAACAGCAAACGACGTCAGTACAAGTACCAGGATCCACTCCAATCCCAACCAAGGGAAAAGAGAGGCCTAAGGAGGTACGATTCGACCACATGTTGAAGAAACCACCAGGCCAAGGGTTTGATACGCCCTTTCGGTTTGACATATTGGCTCAACTGGCCAATATCCCAGCGTGTATCACTATACACGAGCTCCTTCGCCTCTCAAAAGAAACAAAAGAAGCACTCAGGGATGCCCTAGCCAATTCAAAATCCTTTCTGACATGCATGCCTGAGATCCCTAACGACGACGTTCAGTCTCCTTGCCCAGAATGTCATCATACACAATCCAAGGTGCCCGCTATTACATTCACGGCGGAAGATATGCTTCTCAAAGACAACAAGCATGATCGACCTCTTTACTACACCGGATATATCGGTTCAACGTGCATCGAAAGAATACAAGTCGATCCGGGGTCCGCACTCAGCATCATCCCCAAAAGGCTTCTTTACTTCCTCGGCATACCACTGTACAGGTTATCCGCAACCACTACTACAATATACGGTTTTAACGCCGGGAGCAGTGTCCACTGGGGCCGTTGCAGAATCGGGAGCCTGAAGTCAGAAGTGACATGCTATGTCATTGACGCTGACACATCATATAACCTGCTGCTGGGACGGCCATGGATCCATGCCAACTGGATTATTCCCTTTACTCTGCACCAATGCTTCAAATATGTTGAAGATGACGCGACAGTACGAACTGTCTTTGCTGAGAAGCAAACGTTCAAAGGGTTGAAAAATTACTTCACTGACGCTCTCCTGTATCAAGAGGCCGGTGAGACACCTAAAGAACCATTGCCGGACGATGATGAAAGTGGCAATGAGGCGGATTCAGAATCCGAAGCAAGCATGCCAGCCATTCTGATTGGTGAACCAATTATAGCATGTCTCAATAATCTCCTATGTAATACTCCTTCAGAGGATGAAGGTGAATGGGTAATTAATGATAATATTTCTTTTGATTATCCTGCGAGTGTTGGGCTATTTGAATCCATTACGGATAGCTCCCTACACATGCCTTTACATAAGCCGAGTGCGGCCAGCACACCTAAGGAAGCTATGGAAGGGGCCACGCTGGTGATCCCTCCGTCCAAATAAGGGCAGTTACCGATAATCTTCGGTAGAACCCAACCACGGGGACCTACAGTTGTAGATTCAAGTTCAGGTTTAGATACTCCACAGTTCTTCCATTACGCACAGCCGACACGTCACATTATGAAGAAAATGGGTTATAACTTGAAGCATGGAATGGGCCTGAACTTTGGAAAAGGAAGACGCAGCTTGATGCGTAATTTTGTCCCAAAAGGGAAGCCTGCAAATTACTATGATAGTACACGCAGGGGGTTAGGGTATGTTACACCCACATCATCAAAAACAGTTCAAGCCAAGGACGATGGATCAATTCCATCACATTCGGCCTCATCCTCCGAGTGGGACTCGGATATCAGTATAGGAGGAATGTTCGAAGACCTCACTGTCAATATGACTTCAAGCAGTCAATTGGAGCCCGCAGAAGCTATTGATGAGGAGCCATGGGCCAAGCAATTAAACCTCCAGTGGGAAAAGCGATTCGAACTGCGCTGACCACCTACTGAAGACAAGGTGATGCAGGTCAACCTGGGAAGTCAAGATCATCCCAAACCCATCTTTATAAGTGAAAGCCTATCACTTATAGAAAAGGAAGAATTGATAATACTCATAAAAGAGTATATAGATGTCTTCGCATGGAGCTATGAAGATATGCCCGGACTTGATCCACAGGTCGCTATGCACCGTCTAAACATCAAGCCTGACGTCAAGCCAGTCAAGCAGCAACAACGTCGGTTTCGCCCGAACATTATGGAAGCTATTGAAGCCGAAGTTCACAAGCTCATTGCATGTGGCTTCATCCGAGAGGAACAACATCCAGATTGGGTAGCCAACATCGTCCCCATCCTCAAAAAGAACGGGAAAATACGAATTTGCATCGACTACTGTGATCTCAATACGGCCTGTCCTAAAGATGAATTCCTGCTACCCATCACCGATGTCATGATCGATAACACATGCGGGTTCGAAAGGATGTCTTTCATGGACGGCTTTTCAGGATACAACCAGATTAAGATGTATCCCGATGACGAGAAGCATACTTCGTTCCGAACACCATTGGGGGTATACTGCTACACTGTAATGCCCTTCGGACTGAAGAATGCCGGAGCAACCTATCAGCGGGCAATGAGTACAATCTTCCGCGATCATCTCCGAAAAACGGTGGAATGCTATGTCAATGACATTGCTGTTAAAAGCCGCAACAAGAATGAACATCTTTGCGACCTGAGAACGATGTTCGACATAATGCGGGCTCATCAACTGAAAATGAACCCGACAAAATCCTTCTTGGGATTGTCAAGTGGCAAGTTCCTTGGGTTCATTGTTACATCAAAAGGGATTCATCTTGACCCAGACAAAGTTAAAGCCATCCAGGGCATGCATCCACCAAGGAACCTCAAAGAGCTCAGGGGCTTGCAAGGCATGCTGGCTTATATCAGAAGATTCATTGCAAATCTCTCAGGCCGCTGTCAACCGTTCACCCGACTCATGAAAAAGGGTGCTTCCTTCGTATGGGATCAAGCTTGCCAGGAAGCTTATGAAGACATCAAGAGGTACCTCACAAAACCTCCAGTCTTGGTGGCCCCTACATCAGGGAAACCATTTTTGCTTTATGTAAAAGCTCTGGACTACTCCCTCGGTGCCCTCCTCGCTCAAAAGGATGACAATGGCCACGAGCAGGCCATTTATTATTTGAGCAGAACTCTCATAGGAGCAGAATCTCGCTACAACCCTATCGAGAAAGAGTGTTTAGCTCTCGTCTTCGCTGTTCAGAAGACACGGCATTATTTGGTCGGGCAGACCATACATGTCATCTCCAGAGTAAACCCATTGCGTCTTCTTATGACGAAGCCAGGATCATTGAATTCAAGATTGGCTAAGTGGGCACTTTTATTGTCTCAATACGACATGATCTTCACCCCTCAGAAGGCGGTTAAAGGCCAGGCCCTTGCAGAGTCTTGGCTGCTCATCCAGTTCGGAACATTCAAAACTTCACGAAGATATCCCTGATGAAGTCTTCGAGTCTTATGCAACCTCTGAGGAGGAAGTGTGGCAGATGTTCTTCGATAGAGCATCGCGAATGGGCCCTAAAGGCAAGATCATTGCCGGAGTGGGGGTTGTGTTTATCTCCCCATAGAATCATGTCCTTCCCAGAGCATTTTCTCTGACAGAATCGTGCTCCAACAATGTAGCAGAATATAATGCCCTGCTCATCGGTCTTCAACTCGCCCATGGAATGGCGGTACGCTACCTCGAAGCTTATGGCGACTCAAAACTGATCATCAATTAGGTTAAAGGCGAATACGAAGTTTGCCATGAGGACTTGGTGCCTTATTATCACACGGCCGTTGAATTGGCTAACCTATTTGAAGGCTTCTACATCGGGCACGTGTCTCGATCTCAAAATACTAAGGCAGACGCTCTTGCTGCATTAGCTACAACACTGGCCTTGCCAGCTGACACCGAGTATCACCTCACAGTCGCAACTCGACATCTTGTATGCTCTAAGCATATGTTAAGAACACGAGAAGTCTATAATGTCTCCACGGATTTTGAGCCGAGAGATTGGCGCTTTCCTCTCATTGACTATGCTTTGCACGGTCTGCTTCTAGACGATCCTAAAGAAGCGGCATCTGTCAGACGAAGGTCTCTCCGTTTCTACTACGATCCAACTCTGAAGACACTTTACCGTCGTTCATATGACGGTGTCCTCCTCCGTTGCCTTTCCAATTCAGAGGCACAGGAAGTGCTTAAAGAAGCACACGACGGCACTTGCGGAGCTCATCAGCCAGGTCCAAAGCTTAAAGACAGATTACATAGGCTTGGATATTATTGGCCAACCATGATAGCCGATGCTATCCAATATGCACGAAGGTGTAAAGCATGCCAAGTTCATGCGGACTTCATACACCAGCCTTCGAAGCTGCTCCGCCCGACTGTTACTTCATGGCCATTTGAAGCATAGGGAGTAGATGTCGTAGGGCCAATTAGTCCCTCTTCGATGAAAGGTCACCGGTTCATCCTTGCAATAACCGACTACTTTTCAAAGTGGGCGGAGGCTATGCCATTAACTGAAGTCAATACCTCTAATGTGGTTAACTTCATCAAACACCATGTCATCTATCGATTTGGTGTCCCTAGGCGGATCATCCACGACAACGGTCCCCAATTCATAAGCCAAATATTCTATCGGTTCTACGATAAATACCGAATTCAGAATGTGGCTTCAACCGCCTATAATCCTGCCGCCAATGGTTTAGCGGAAGTATTCAACAAGACGATCATCAAGCTACTCAAGAAATTTGTCTCCTCGAACAAGCGAGATTGGGACGAAAAGCTTGGCGAATGTCTTTGGGCCTACCGGACCACGGTTCGAACACCGACAGGTAATACGCCTTTCTCTCTAGTATATGGGTGCGAAACAGTCATCCCATTGGAAATCCAGACGCCGTCGTTACGAGTCGCTCTAATGACTTAGATCACATCAGAAGATAATGATCGCCTGCGCCTTTAAGAGCTCGAAGCCCTAGATGAGAAGCGATTTCAAGCCCAGCAACATATTGAGCTATATCAAGCTCGAATCTCAAAAGCCTTCAATAAGAAGGTCAAACAGAGAGTCTTCCAGAAAGGAGACCTGGTTTTAGCCGTCAGACGACCGATGATTATGACGCACAAGACCAAAGGCAAATTCCAGCCTAAATGGGAAGGACCGTTTGTGATAGAAACAGTCTATTCAAACGGAGCATACTGCCTTATGACTTCAGATGGCGACCTACTCATGATGCCGATCAATGGCAAGTTCTTAAAGAAGTATTATCCTTAATCAAGGATCCTTCTCATGATCAAGTTAACATTACACCTCTGATCAAGATCTTCGTGTCCAAAGTACACACAAAGAGAGCCTTTCTCTTCCTCCAAGAGAGATAATACAACCGTAAACTAGTAGGAACCTGGTCACGCACTGGCTGTCCCGAAGGAGAATCGAGGTTATGCATATATTAATCAGATAATCTGACATCCTTAACGATTAAGGATAGAGGAAAATGTTGGCCTGTAAGCCCAACATAAGTCCTGACAACTCATCATGCTGAGGGGAATAGCAAGGCTAGCCCAACCCAAACGGTAGTTGGTAAAGGCATATCAAACCCGTTGACAGCTGGGGATTTGCTAAAAATCCTAAGGGACCAGTTCCCATTTGATTCCCTCTCCAAAATCACTTACCAATTCTCATCCATAGAATGGTAAGACCACATATGCATTTCGCTGTTACGTTAATACTAAACCTATGACAGTGATTCCCTCATTTTTCCCCACGAAAACGAGACCTCCAAAACCACTTACCAATTCTCATCCATAGAATGGTAAGACCACGTATGCATTCCGCTGTTACGTTAACATTAAACCTATGACAGCAATTCCCTCGTTTCTCCCCGTGAGAACGAGACCTCCAAAATCACTTACCAATTCTCATCCATAGAATGGTAAGACCACACATGCATTTCGCTATTACGTTAACATTAAACCTATGACAGTGATTCCCTCGTTTCTCCCCATGAAAACGAGACTTTGCCCAAACTCCATTACAATTTTTGAGCCCTGTTGACATTTACAAAAGACAGGTCTCGATACTTATTGACATTTACAAAAGATAAGTATCACAAACTTTGAGCTTGGTGGCGTCTCATTCGGTTATGTCATTACGACCTCTGAACCAGCAGACAGCCAAGTCTCAATTTCGAGCTTGTCGACATTTACAAAAGACAAGTCTCAACCCCGAGCCCTGTTGACATTTACAAAAAATAGGTCTCGATACTTATTGACATTTACAAAAGATAAGTATCACCAACTTTGAGCTTGGTGGCGTCTCATTCAGTTATGTCATTGCGACCTCTGAACCAGCAGACAGCCAAGTCTCAATCTCGAGCTTGTCGACATTTACAAAAGACAAGTCTCAACCCCGAGCCCTCTTGACATTTACAAAAGACAAGTCTCGATACTTATTGACATCTACAAAAGACAAGTATCACCAACCTTGAGCTTGGTGGCATCTCATTCGGTTATGTCATTGCGACCTCTGAACCAGCAGACAGCCAAGTCTCAATTTCGAGCTTGTCGACATTTACAAAAGACAAGTCTCAACCCTGAGCCCTGTTGACATTTACAAAAGACAGGTCTCGATACTTATTGACATTTACAAAAGATAAGTATCACCAACCTTGAGCTTGGTGGCGTCTCATTCGGTTATGTCATTGCGACCTCTGAACCAGCAGACAGCCAAGTCTCAATTTCGAGCTTGTCGACATTTACAAAAGACAAGTCTCAACCCCGAGCCCTGTTGACATTTACAAAAGACAGGACTCGATACTTATTGAAATTTACAAAAGATAAGTATCACCAACTTTGAGCTTGGTGGCGTCTCATTCGGTTATGTCATTGCGACCTCTGAACCAGCAGACAGCCAAGTCTCAATTTCGAGCTTGTCGACATTTACAAAAGACAAGTCTCAACCCCGAGCCCTATTGACATTTACAAAAGACAAGTCTCGATACTTGTTGACATCTACAAAAGACAAGTATCACCAACCTTGAGCTTGGTGGCATCTCATTCGGTAATGTCATTGCGACCTCTGAACCAGCAGACAACCAAGTCTCAATTTCGAGCTTGTCGACATTTACAAAATACAAGTCTCAACCCCGAGCCCTGTTGACATTTACAAAAGACAGGTCTCGATACTTATTGACATTTACAAAAGATAAGTATCACCAACCTTGATCTTGGTGGCGTCTCATTCGGTTATGTCATTGCGACCTTTGAACCAGCAGACAGCCAAGTCCCAATTTCGAGCTTGTCGACATTTACAAAAGACAAGTCTCAACCCCGAGCCCTGTTGACATTTACAAAAGACAGGTCTCGATACTTGTTGACATTTACAAAAGACAAGTATCACCAACTTTGAAGCTTGGTGGCTCCTCAACCAGTTATGTCATCGCGACCTCTGAACCGACAGACTGCTAAGTCTCAACATTCAATCCAGCAAAGGACTATTCTCTCGAATGGCACCAATACAATTTGGAACCGACAATTCAGAAAGTGGAACAATTTGAAGATTCAACAGGAATCAAAACAAAAATTATTATTTTCATTGATTCCAAAAGGATGGGATACATGGAGGCATATATATACAATGACCTACAGTCGTACGTTGTAAGATCTGATCCGCTCTCCAAGGGAAGCCAGCCTCGTCCTCCTGTCATCAGCAGCCTGAGCAAGCGCCTGCGACTTCAGCCCAGCCTCGTCGAAATCCATTGCCTGGGCCAAACGAGCTTCGACTTCCGCCAAAGTTGCCCTCTGCGATGATCCCTGCTGCGAGAGTTCGTCACTTTGAGCCTTGAGCTGCTCAAGCCGCGCGGCTTCTTCAAGATGCACCGATTCAGCCTTGGACAAGAGAAGGTTCCCCTTCCTAATCATCTCCTTGGCCTTCGCAATCCTATCTTCAGCGTCAAGAAGAGCACTGGTGGAGGCATCGATGGCATTTCCAACCTCTGCTTGCCTTGTTTCCAAAGATTTCAAATCAGAGGAAATAGCCTCGGCGGCTTCTTGAGCGGTAAGAAGGGCCTCATGCTTTTGAGCAACAAGGCGCGCAAACCGCTCACTAACCAAAGGATCCAGGTCTGAGAGGCTAAGTCGGCGCCATTCCTCTACGTCCCTCTCAAATTGATCTACCAAGAGTTCCAAGGCAGTGGCCTGGTGGTACCCTTCAAGGTCCCGAATACTTTCAATATTGCGGAAGAGGACTACCTCCAAAGTCGAGAATGGCATAGTCGAACCTTTCAAGACCAGGTCAATGCATCGCCCTAAGCCTTTGTAAAAACTATCGACTATGTCGCCTATAAAATCGTTTTCAACTTCGGCCACCTCTGGTAGGCGGGCAACTTCAGAAAAGTCCACCAGCCCGGTCGATACCACTGAGGAAGGAGCAACAGGAACACTAACAGCAGTAAGACAGGCCGTCGGTAATCTTGGCGGAGTCTTCATGGAAATCAGTACACTAGCCACCGTGGAGGTAGGACTAGTGACCGTCTCCTGAACAGCAGGTTCAACTACCAGGGTTGGAGAAGTATGGCTGGTAATCACCCTCAGCTCCGCGCTTGGCAAAACTGATGGCACCTCACTTGTTGATATAATTGGGAATGAAGTTGCCTCCGTGACTACCGCTTCTTCAACCTCTGTTCCTCTGGCTGGCTTAGGCCGATAAGGGGGCAAGTCACCGTACAAAGCTTCCAACACAGCAGCATCCGCCACGGTCGAAGTGCTCATGTCACCCCTTGACCCCTCGGGAAGACCTTCTGGTTCCCTTGAAGTTGACCCACCTTGAGGCGGAACATCTGCAACAAAATTGTGTTTAGGCAAGATACAATAAATAGTGAAAGCCAAAAGGTCAGAACAATACCAAAGGATGATGTCGCCTCAGACATCTCGGCAGCCGCATCGGTCTCTATGGGCCCCATTGGAAAGTCCTTTGCGGAGTCAGCACGAATGGCCAGCCCGCTTTCGCTTGCCGAATCTTCCATGGACCACCCAAAAGAGCTTGACGCTACAGGACTTCCTTTGAAAGCCCCAGTGCCCGAAGGACCAACGTCAGCCACATCACCTCCGGATTCTTCCGGGACGGCAAAATAGCCGACCTCAGGACCTTCGTTGTAAGCAAATAGAGGATCATAGTGTTCTCCTTGTTCTCCGACGGCCTCAGCTCTCGGGCTCGTCACCGCCTCACCTCCTACAGCACGAAGCAGATAATAAGCGGTCCGAAACACATAGAAGATATATTACAAAGACGAAGCTGATCTTACCTAAGTCCAGAGTAACTTCACCAGTAATCGGTCCAGTAACCGACGATTCAACTACTAATGGGGCAGCCGGATGAAACGTTACAGAAGGTTCACCCTCTACGACAACCGTAGGAGCCTGGCGACGGGGCTTCTTCGCCAATGACTTCCTACGAGATCTACCCTCTCGCTTTCTTTTGAAGTGGACATCAGAATCCTCTTCCTCCACTTCTTCTAAATGATGAGGGGGAACGGTCCCCATTACACCAGAACCAGTCGCAGAAGTCTCAGCCCTCGCTCCCGCTTCGAAGCGAGGACTTCCTGCATCTGAGGACTCGCTGTCATGAACAGCGACGAATTCCTCTACGCCCGGGACGCGGACCCTTTTGCCTTCCCTCTTCTCAGAAGCCTTCCGTTTCAACCGCTGAGAAATTAACTTCACACCAGAGCTGTTGGCCTTGAAATCGAGGGGTGTGGAGTTGGAAGTTGTGTACCACTGGCAGAAGCACAGGGTCATTTGAAGATTGGGACTCTTCAACGGCGTACGTAGCTGCGCCCCAGTACTGCCTGCAGTAAAGAATCGCCAGGCACGGGCCCCGTCAATAAGACTCCCCATGAAGGCCAAATCAGGATTGGGGTTGCCCACATACAGCTGGTCGTACCCAAACTGCCGAGCAAACCGGCTGGGGACATAAGGTTCCAAATAGCAGGTATCCCCGCTTCTGTACAATAAGTGTGAGGGCCGGATGCTGACCAGCCACTCAAAAACTCCCCGGCTCAGGGAAGACCGCCCTTCCCCCGCATCTCGGAACTCCTCATCGTATCCTGCGCCCCGAATACGGGGAAAATAGCGGAAGAGAATGTAAACGTCATATCGACGCACCAATTTACGGGCCTCAGCCACGTATTTCTTCAGCCACGAACGTCCTTCGAATCGGCGGAGGAGTGCCATTCGAACACTTTGCGGAGGATCCTCTCCAGCTCCAATCAGCGAAGGATAATGTAAGGCGAACCACGCCATCAGATAGGTGTAGGGCAGACCTATCCTAGGATTGGGTCCGTCACAAGGCAAAATGGCTCTCTTTCCACGCTTTGTTGCTGGCGGCCTGCAAAAAGCCTCCGTTAATGCACGGAGGCCTCTTTGAATTCAGCACACCATGGCCGGGAGAAGACCCAGACGGCGACCATGGACCAAACGAACGGCGGGCAGCAAAACATTCGGATGAACGATGTCACCCGAAGAAGATGGCACTACGCATTTCTTCAGCCAGACGGTTAAGAAACCGGCCAGCAGTGCCTCCCGAGACATAGGCTGACGAGCCTGATGATGGAAGCTCCGAAGGACATTACCCTTCTCGTAGGGGCCATCGTCTTCAGTTATGACAAGATCCCTTTGAAGGTGCATCTGCATCCGTTCAAAGATATCCCCATCACCAACTCCGCAATGTGCTGCTTCAGGAGCATTCCTCATATCCGGGAACAAGTAATTCCCCCAGCTCTTCAAGCTACAGGAAGTGCCCTTGCTGCCACCATAGATGCCGGAACAAATGTGCAAGTGGCACATTAACTCCCGATAGGTCTCGAATAAGGTAGGCTCCTACTTCTCCAGAAGAGACAGCTCCGCCTCGCACGGAAATTATTCTTCATAAGGGAGAGACCCGAAAGGCAAAGCAGAGATTTCCCACATCTCATGCAAGGCCATGCCCAACTCACCGACAGGGGTAAAGAAAGTCCCTGAAGGTAGGCAATATAATTCAAAGATGGCGTAAAAGCACGCCACATTCATCTCAATGCCGTGGCAGGTCGCCCCGACGGCCTTATAGAGGTTCAGCCTCTCCAAATCCTCCTCGAAATGAGCAAGGATGTAGGTAGTCAAATCCACCCACCATGTCTTCGGAGGGTGAATCCAGCCTGGAGTCCTGAAGTCAGTGGCTGGATAGTTCTTATTGACCTTGCAGAATTGGTTGCCAAAGGTCAGCGCCACTGCAGGATTTTCTCCTACTGGGATCTCTCGTGACACATTCCCAGGGTGTAGACCCATTATGCTATGAGGAGGCCCCGCTCTTGCATAACCAGGAGATTGAAGCATCAATTTCCCTATGTGGACGGAGTCGGTATTCCGGCTCACTTCCCACGGCATCTTCCGAGCCTGCGTCACACACTGGAAGGAAGACAAAGAAAAATGTCGTCTGTTGGATGGAAGGTAAAACTTCTCATCACCCAACTGGAAGATCCATTGCCCTTCTCCGGCTTGTAGTTGGTGATCAGGATCTGGTGCGGCATCCCCAAACATGAAGTCAGGCTTCCTATAAGTCCGACGGTCAACATCTTCAAGAGGAGCCGTAATCAGAATACTCCTCGTGGTGTGCTGGTCACCACCGTGAATAAGCGTGTCTCGAACGACAGAACTCTGCTCACTAAATAGAGAAGCTTGCCCTTGAAATTGCAAGCTGATATTGCCATCAGCTCCCCTGGTCATCTCGAATAGGCTGTTTGAAGGACCAGGAGTATAGTGCACTGCAAGAACAAAACGAACTTTGATTAGTTCACCAACCAAGCGAACATGAAGACATAAATTTCACCAAGGTATAGTCTCACCCGGTGAGCAAAGCCAGCAAGGCGATAGCTTCAATAAAGCTTAATCTCGCGGACAAGTCTGCATTTTGCAGAAAATGCCCAAGTATTAACTTCGCTTAAGCAGAAAGTGGTATAGCCCTAAGGGCTGACGTCATCAAAAGGGCATTATGGTCAAAAACCATTCTTGACGGCCATGATTGAAGGGACAGACCCATATCCTGTTCCTCAACAGGATGAAGACAGCCCAAGCAATAGCTTCATACAGAAGCTTAGACAAGAACTGTTCAGTTCTTAGTTCCCCGTCCAAGAAAATAAGGGAAATTCAGGGAAACGGATTCCCTAATAAAAACAGATCATGTTCGATCGTTCTGATAGCCAAATATCGGCTTTAAAAGAGAGACGACAGTCTCTAATCAAAAGGGAAAGTCCCTTACCGGCAATTGGTCGTTCGATGACCGGAGGAGGAGAAGGATCCTTCGCTGCAGAAGTTGTCACTTCTTTCCCCGCTCATCTCTTAGGCGCCATTGAAGAACTATGAAAGTTCTTGAATTCTTGAAGAAGAAAGAAGAAGAAGAGTCAAGTGCTCTGAAAAATTCAAAGAGAAATGATGACTCTCTCTCTCTCAGCCCAATCGGGCTTTTATAGGCCGATGATCGCCTGAAACGACGCCTCGAAAAAAGTACTGGCTGTCATTTCAAATTAATTTGAAACGGCGCCTAAAGCGCCTTCCCGAGAAGTGCTGATTCAGCCACTAAGGGCTAACTTCGCCACAAGTCAAATGCGGATTTCGCACAACAGGATTGCCTTAGCTTTGTTAGCTTTGTTAAAGGCATGGGCCGAACTTCGCAGATATGCTAGCTTCGCTGGAAGCTCGTTCCTGTTTTAATCCTATCTCGCATGGAGTTTACCTCCGATAGCCAAATTCAAGATGAAGGCAAGGCAAAAATCAGATGAGCAGAAAATAAACTTTCATTGATTTAAGAGGAAATGTACATTGATACTACATCAAATTTGTATTTCATACAACAGGTTCAGTTGCTCAACATGATCATTTACGCAAAAGGCATACAAGTGGTTTTATCTGCTTCCAAACCAGACCAACTGGACACGAAAGGCCTTCCTCTTGCACAAGGCCGTAACCAGTTGTGCCACGAGGACAGGGCCATAATTTTCCACATAATGGCAGATTTTGCCCCCAGGAAGCTGGATCACCTTTGATGAAAATCGGCAATGAACTTATCGCCGCCAACACGATAGATCACCTATAATGGGAATTGGCAGTGATGTCAGTGATCTCACAGGTGTGACGTCTGCTTTCCCCAAGTGGATCATCTCAGATAAACGGCCACCAGCCTCACCTCAGAACGAATCATCTCGGATAAAAGGTTGCCAACAGCCTCTGGGACACACATCAGCTGCCCCAAGTTGTTCCTCCTGCTTAAAAGTAAAGCTTCAACCGGGGAAGCATAAGGCAACTTTTCGGTCTCTTTCATCAAGACACAAGATCGACGAACATAGCTCACTGCAATGCAAAATTGGAGCAAGTTAGCAGTTAAACACAAAAGACACTGCAAAAGCGCTAAAGCCGAATTCTTTGGGGCAAAGCAATCCGATTTCAGTTAAAACAGAGGATAAGCCTCGCTCGCACAGCAGTGATGGGCTAGCTCAGCAAACGCCAAGTCCTAGCCTCGCCTATATGGCTAAGCCAGACCGATCCTGTGGAACACAGTCTTAGCCCCACCTATATGGCAAGACTGGCTCAACTTTAAAGAAACTAAGTCCCGAGTTCTACCTGTGTAGCGGACTTAACATGCAATGATCTTTCTCTGATCAAGTCAAGATGATAGCTTCGCTGGAAAGTTATGCTGAAATCCTTAACATGCAATCAGCCAATTGCAAAATGAGGAACAAGGGAAACTAATCCCTGAAGCAGCTGTTAAAGCTAAATTAAGGGAGATGAATTCCCTAAACTTGGTGAAGTCGTTAAATGATCAAGACTTACCGGTCCTTGGCCGGATAATAACCAGAGTGGGCATCCCCACTAATTAAGAGATCTGAGTATCTCTCTTAACCAAGAGAAGAGAGGAAGAGCAGACCACTTCTCTTCAGAGGACCTCAAGTGTCCTATTTATAGGCCTCATGGCCTGAGCACTGCCGCCTCAAGCGTGGAAGCACGAGCGCATTTAAGGCATTTAATGCGCCTTGAGAAAAGGGACGGTTTCCCTTGAAACCGTGCAAAGGGAGAAACGTCTCCCTCATAAAGGCACTTATTGCGCCTTGAAGAAAGGGAATATCCTCCCTTGGAAACGTGCAAAGGGGAGAATATCTCCCTCGATCAGCGCGAAGGAAGGAGTAATCCTCCTCGTAACTGGCCCACGGCAGTTGGCCTCGGGAAAGCGACAAGCGCTCCAGGGCGAACGTATCTCCAGAAGCCCAGATGCGGAGCTACCTAGCCGCGAAGCTACCCAGACGCGAGTCTACATGATTCCTCGGCGAATCTACATCCCAAAGCAGGATTCAAAGCGAAGCTGAACTCAACCATCATGGCGAAGTTCATACTCCCCACTCCACCGATCAAAGCAGTTCAAAGTATTTCGAAGTCAGAGCTATTGTAGACTTTCGAAAACTTTGAAGGGGGTCTTGTTGACACTTAAAAAAGACAAGATTCTTATTAGTCCGAACAATGTCTAAACTTGTTGACATTTACAAAAGACAAGTGACAGACGAGCTGAAGACCAGTTTTCATCCATCTCCGAGGGACAAGGAAGCAACTTGACTCCACTGATCCAGCAAGCAGACAGTGAACCCGGATTGTTTCTAAACAGACCTCAGCAGGTCTAAGGTGCTAGCACTTAGCATCGCATGAGCCCAAAGGGATAGCCTCGCTTGAGAGGCTAATATCACTCGACTTCGCAATAAAAGGGGTTGAGGAGCTAAATTATAAGTATTCTTAAAAAGATTACAAGTAGATCTCCTCAGAGATTCTGGAGAAGTGCGCCGATAGGAGTCTGGTCAGCGCGCGACCACTTTGTCCCTTTGACGATGCGAGCGATGAGATTCCCTTCTCGCCTGGTTCCGGGAATCAGAGAATAGAAGGTTGGTAGAACCCTCTTGCTGCTTCTCAAAATCGCCTTCAATTAGGAATTCCTTCTCGCCTGGCTCCGGAGATTCCTTGAGAGGAAGGACGACGTTAGGGTACCAACACCCTGGATAGAGAAAGCAATTCTCTAAAAGATCTCTGAATTCGAGAGCACACGGTGCTTTTTGAAGAAGTCTCTACTTGTGGAGTCTTCTCAGAAAATCCGCCCTCTCCCTTGTACCCCTGATGGGCTATTTATAGGGAGAGCAGGGTATAATCGTCCCTTGAAAATATAGAAACAGATTGAATTAAATCTGTTTGAATCCGGAAAGTAGCCTTGCTGCGAGGCTAAGATCAGCTTCTGCGAAGCTAGAATTGGCAGGTCGGTTGATCTTCTTGATCCTTTCCATATCGTTGGAGGATTTCCCCTGATCTTCTTACTCGTTTTAGGAGAGTCAAGAGATTGTGGCAATCAACTGCCAAATTTGATCTTTGATTTGATCTTAATTGGATTTGATCTGATTGGATCCGATCTCATCCGGAGATTTGATTGGTCAAAGGTTGACCATAGCAGACCAACGGCGGAGCTGCCCGCATTGAGCTCGTAGCGGAGCTAGACGCAGCTTCTGGCGAAGTCCGAAAGAAACCCTTTGGCGGAGCTGGAAGTCCTCTGTGGCGAAGTTGCGAGTTAGCTTCCTGGCGAGGCTTTGGATGGCTTCGAGGCGAAGTCGAGTGATATTAGCCTCTCAAGCGAGGCTATCCCTTTGGGCTCATGCGATGCTAAGTGCTAGCACCTTAGACCTGCTGAGGTCTGTTTAGAAACAATCCGGGTTCACTGTCTGCTTGCTGGATCAGTGGAGTCCAAGTTGCTTCCTTGTCCCTCGGAGATGGGTGAAAACTGGTCTTCAGCTCGTCTGTCACTTGTCTTTTGTAAATGTCAAAAAGTTTAGATATTGTTCGGACCAATAAGAATCTTGTCTTTTTTAAGTATCAACAACTTGCATTCAGTCTTTTTAGTTCAACAGTACACTGGCACAAGCAGATGACTGTTCACCCCTGATTCAAAGTACACCAACAACAAGCTCAGAGCACTGGGGAGGTCTAGACTGCGTATCTAGATACTCACGACGGTCATTTCTAGCGGCTTCAAAGGGTTTTACAGTGCACTCACGAAGATCATATTCCAGACAGGATCAAGCTCAGAGCATCTCAAATGATTTTCAGTCCAATCATGAGAAGTATGAACTCAACCAAAGTCCAAAGTATTTCGAAATCCGTCCCAGTCAACCGCGGAATATCGAAAACTTTGGAGGGGGTTCTGTAGGCTGTCTAAAAATCACTAAAGACAAGTCATCAAAAAGCAGAGTTCAAACTCCAGATGCAAGGCTAATCATAGTGATCACTGCAGCACAAAGACGCAAGGGTCGAAACCCGCGTCTCAGCATCACTGCAGCACCAAGACGCGAGAGTTGAAACCCGTGTCTCATCATCACTGCAGCACCAAGACGCGAGGGTCGAAACCCGCGTCTCACATCACTGCAGCACCAAGACGCGAGGGTCAAAACCCGCGTCTCTGCATCACTGCAGCACCAAGGCGCGAGGGTCGAAACCCGCGTCTCAGTTATAACTGCCCTCGTTATTGGGTCAATTGCCACCCACATAATGAGGAAGTTAACCCCCATTATGGAGCTTTTTTAGGGGGCACGTTCACCCCTGAAACCTCTATAAATATGCCTCGTTGCTATGGAGAAGGGGTCGGTCGATCAGATAATTCTTGGAGAAGAATTTCGCTTGTGAGCTGTAGAAGCCCTGAGACTTCCATCAAAAAAGAGAGTTCAACTCTTCAAGCAACTTGCTGCGTACAAGTTAATCTTTGCCTATAATCTCTTTGAGATTCCTGGTCGACAAGAGCTGTGTTACTTCGTCTGCCATCCAAAGAGAAGATTCCCAATAGGTCCTGACGTTCACCCGGTCAACAGAAAACAAGATTCACTTTCCACCGCCACATCAAGAACCCAGCATTAAACAAAGGGGAGATTCAAGTCTAAACATCTTCCCTCTCTTGTAATCGGAGTGTTAATCCGTTATAATCTTTCATTTGATTCAAGAAAATTTTACAAGGAACCTTCTCCCACCAAACAATCTTTCCTTTCATTGTTATTTAATCGAATCGAAAGTTACTTTTTCTTCTTTATTCTTATTTTCTTTCACTTTCTCCTTTGGTTTTTGATGAGTATCTAAGCGAACCTAGTAGCATCGGTATAGTCTTGTTGTGTGTTTGTCACCGATATTTCATGATGATGATCTTCTCCTCAATATTCTGTATCATTTAATTCTTGTTCATCTTGATGATGTAATGCGAATGGAGACTGTGCTCGATCTTATGGATTATGCATTGATCGCCTTAGAATCAAGGTAAACTTGCCAACGATCTAAGGTAAGTCATCAACCAAAAAAGGTAAGTATTTCTTTTAGGTTTTCTTTCTTTTAATCTTTTAATTTAGATCACTACCATCTCCCAACTCTTTTATTCATTCTTTTTAAATTTTTTTTAAATTCATTTTCTATTTTCTCCATCTACTCCAACCTATCACTTCCACAATTTAACATAACTTATTTTCCTTTTCTTTTGAAAAACAAAAGAAGAATTTTAATCATTTTAAGAAACTTAAAAGAGAATTTACAAAACGCTTCCATCGCTAGTCCCTCCTTATAGATATGATCGGCATAGCCACTTTGCTATAGCGGTAGTATTGAATACTAGCACTTCTGTTTTGTATTTCTGAAATTCTGTTTTTTCTATGTATAGGTTTGAACTAAATCAAGAAGGTTGCCGATGGCCGGTGAACGGCAGAGTTGGAAGCCGCAGAAGATGTCGACTGCTCAAGGACTTCACCGGGAAGATGTGGGTGTGCTCGCGCTCACCGATAGCGATCGACGGTAATCAATGGAGAGGTGGAAGATGCCATGCCATCACTTGGCTTCCATGGCATACTAGACCTTCAAGTGTTGCCTTATTTTTGTTTTGTACAAGAATGGCCACAGGCCAAGTGCCAAATCTCTTAATGTTCCTGAGGTGGTAGAACAAGTGGAGAGAAAAGGGTCCAGGTGGGGAGATGGACAGTAGGGGTGGAGATGGTCACGGGGATGATGGGAGGTGGGAGTTGCGTGGGCAGATCTGAGAGGAGGAGTCTCAGCTAGTTGGTGGGCGAAGGAGATGGGAGAAGAGGGGGTCGGCAGAGGAGCTCACGTCTCGGCTCCAGCGAGATGCGAGAGCAGGGGGAGAGGGGTTGATGATGTTGTAGTGGTGGTGGGTTATGGAGTTTGGGTTTTCAAGAAGGAGGCAGACTTGGGGAATGGTGCAGTTTGACGTTAATGATGTTGAGCGACAGTGGTCGACGAAGGTGGACGAGGGGGAGAGAAAACTCGGGTATGCGACTGTGGATGGTGGCAGGTTGGGAAGGAGGATGACCTACGAGGAGGCTATGTTGGAGGAAGAGAGAAGGGAAGGAGATGATGAAGGGGATTAGGGTTAGGGTTAGGATTTGGGGATAATTATATATGGGGGAGAGAGCGAGAAAGGGCTTGGACTTAGATTGATTTAAATGAAAAGAAAATAAGAGAAAAGAATTAGGGCTTCAGGATAGAATTATGGGCTTAGATTAAATGAAAATAAAAAAATAAATAGGATGTGTGTGGGCTTGGTGTTTGGGTAATGGGTTTGGATTGAAAATAGGTTTTGGGAAAAATAAAGAAAATGAAATGAAAGAGGAAGGAAAAATAGCTTGATAATAACACATGAAAAAATACCAATAGTGGTTGTAATAATAATAATAGTAACAACTACTACTATTAATAATACAAATTAAAATTATTAGGCATGAAAATTGACATAAAATAATAATAACAATAACAATAATTACACCTTAATAACACTCTCAAATAAATAATTAATATTAATAATAAATATTAATAACAATTCATAATGTAACTCATAAGATAGAAATAATAATCAATACAAAGTATACACATGCACTTTATAAATACTATTAGCTATTAATTACATTGTATCGTAGAATAGGGATATTACAATATTAATTCATATCAAACGTTTTAGGAATGTTGTTCCTTTTTTTGATTTTTTTCTCTTAAATCTCTAAACTTTTCATTAATTTAATGAGAAATACCTCGTTCTGAATTCTGAATTCATCTCCAATCCCTCCTCACTCTGAATCTTCAGAAAGCTTGAATATTTATTGAAGATTATGGTGACAGAAAAATCCCTAAATTCTTGCTCCCACTCTCACCCAAGGACGAAGCAGGCTCTTCCTCCTCATCATCATTGTCGATCGATCTACTCGCCTCTCTCCACGAGCCCCTCAGCCTTCAGATCCTCTCCCTCCTTCCTTTTCTCTTTATCATCCAAACCTCTGTCCTCTCCTCCCATTGGAGCCACCTCAACAAGAAGTGCACCGAAAACCTATGCCTGTCCCTCTCTCCAACCCTCCCCCCTCTGACTCAAAACCTCCATCGTCGTCGCTGCTGCCGACGGCGGCCTCACCTCAACTCCCTCCCCCTCGTCGCTCGTTGATGCTAAATAAATGATTGCCTCCGCCACTAGCTCTCATTCGCCTTTAGCTGTCGCGTTCGCGATCTTACTGAAATCACCTAGAGGGGGGGTGAATAGGTGACTAGCTAATCTAATGGTGAAATAATGCGGAATTGAAACTATTTTTGCAAATTAAAAACTATTAAGCTAAACACACAAGGTATAACCTAAGAGTGTAGCCGAATTCCCGGTGAAGGCCTCTGAACTATCTCCTCAAGATTCCTCTGGATAAGAGTTGAGGTGCCGCTATGACTCTCTTGGTTGAATACAAGTGTGAGCAAACAATCCCCAAGCATATATCAATTTAAGCACTAATATTTCAAGCATATAAAGATGAAAACAATATAAGCATGCAAGACATAAACACAAGTGAGAGAAAGAGAGAGCAATCACAAACACGGGAGATTTGTTTCGAGGTTCGATCACCCTTGCCCTACGTCACCTCCTTCAACACTATGAAGGATTTTCACTATAAACTGAACTCACCGGATCACTCGGTGCCGCAACACCTACAACGAGTTCACACTAGAACTCCTTGGACTTACTAGACCCTCTCTTGTTCCCTGAAGAACTACACACCGCAAGCACACTAGCTTGCCGAGGCCGCACCTCTACACCGAGCTCTCGCTAGAACTCGAAACAACGCGAACCCGCAAGTCTGCCTCCTTAAATACAAAATAGAACACTTTGGTTATCGAAACACTTTGATCACCTCAAACACTCTCACAACAAAGATCCTTATAGGATGGATGTAGCAATGGATAGCTCAAGTGTATGTGAGAAAAACTAGGATTGATTTGGTGATGAAAAACTCAAGAAATCTCTTTTACAAAACACTCTTGAAAAACTCTCCTTTTGATATGGAAGTATTTGGCTCTAAAATAAGTGGAGATAAACACTTTGAAGTGTATGAAACACTAGCTTAAAAACCCACTTGAAATCTTATGTAAAACAGTCCAAGAGAAGTCCCTTATATAGGCTTCAAAAATGTGGTCGTTGGAGGCCAACTCAGTAGTCTGGACTGCTGGCGGTTGACTGCCCGGTCTACTGGCCAACAGTCAGATTTTTGACCGTTGTGCCATCGGTCGACCGGCCGGTCGACTGTGGCCTAGATACAGAGAGCAGTAACTCTCTGCTGGTCGACCGCCCGGTCGACCGGGGCCATTTCCAGAGAGCAGAGCTCTCTGGCGATCGTCTGGGTCAGTCGACCGGCCCTCCAGCCAAACAAGCCGCGCACGTTTGTGCACGTCGGTCGACCACCCGGTCGACCGTCCTCTGGCACGGTCGACCGGCAGAAGGCCAGAAATAGGTTTTTAGGGATTTAAAAATCGGTCTTTTTTCTTTAATAAAATCCTATAAATTCTCATAAATTCTACAAAAATAAGTTCAGTGATATACTATGATATACAAACATGTTTAAGTAAAAATCAAAACATGTTACAAATATTTTGAACTATTTTTGTAATATGTAAGTTTTGCCTTAAACAAATTATCTGTATTTTTCAAAATTGATTTTTCTAAAACTTCTCTAAATACAAAAATAAGATATTCTAAACACTTTATAAGCTTAGTATGTATGGATATGATCCACTACACATATATGATGAAATATCTATGTTTTTGACATTAAGCTCCAAAATAGGTTTTGATAAAACATATGTATATTTTGAAGCTTAAAAAATCAAACTGGTATTTTTCTAAAACAAAAACTCTTTCATGAAAACACAAATAAATCTTGTGTGTGAGTATATATGAACTTGAGCAATCTACCAACTAATCTATCCTTTACATTTTATCTAAAAATAAAATCTTACTGCAAACAAACCTAGACACAAGTCTTCTCTTGAAGGTCTTCTTCTTCTTCTTGACTTGGTCCAAACCTTGATCCAATAAGTTAGACTCCTCTTGAGTACTTGATGCAGTCTTGATGCGCGAGCTCTTGAATCGACACGTGCTAGCTCCAAAACTTGACTTTAAATCCTTTGTTGAAGCTAAGCACCAACTAAGATCTTGATCAAATATCTGAGATTAATTTAAACACAAGATCATTAGTATTATAACTACATGAGTTAATTATCATCAAAACTAGAGCGATGAGCCTTTGGGTCAACAATCTCCCCCTTTTTGATGATGACAAAACTCATGGAGTTATATATGCATGGATTAAAGTCAAGCTTCATAGAAGCTCCCCCTTAACTCATGCATAACAATAAACAAATATATATTGCAATGAAGTACATAAAACTAAACAGATATGTATGCATAAACAAAGGGAGAGAAAATATGCATAAACCAAAAAGTCTTTTCTCCAAAAACCTTCTCCCCCTTTTTGTATAAACTTTCAAAAATCATTGTCCTGCTTTTTGTATAAACATAACTCAAATTGTAAATTTGCATATATAAACTCAAAATCATAATATGCATATATATAAGCTCAAAATCATAATACGTATGCATAAACAAAGTGAGAGAAAACATGCATAAACCAAAAAGTCTTTTCTCCAAAAACCTTCTCCCCCTTTTTGTATAAACTTTCCAAAAACTTTCTCCCCCTTTTTGTATAAACTTTCAAAAAGTCGTTTCTCCAAAAACCTTCTACCCCTTTTTGTATAAACTTTCAAAAATCATTCTCCTCCTTTTTGTATAAACATAAACTCAAATTGTAAATATGCATATATAAACTCAAAATCATAATATGCATATATATAAACTCAAAATCATTCTCCCCATATTTGTCAATCATCAACTAAAGGGTGAAAAAAAAGTCAACAATATGCGATATATATTCATGAAGAGGAAGTCGGTAAGTTAGTTCCCCTGCATACTGCATTACATGAGAAGGGATGACAAAATCCTAACTCATATAAAGCATAATATACAATGCATAAGTGGAGATGTTAAGCTCCCCCTACACACGTGTACCACATAAAGAAGAGATGTCAAGCTCCTTAATATAAGATACACTCAACATGAATCTATATATAGAAGAGATGTTAAGCTCCCCTTACATATATGCAATACATATCAAAACATTTTTTTTAAAATCACTTTAAAGACAAATTTTGAATTTTCTTGAATCAAATTTTGAGATACCACTTGTAAATAAACAAGTATTAAGATATCACAAGATTTTTGATACCAAATGAAATTGAAAATTTTGATACCAATTAAAATTGAAACATTTGTAAATTGTGATACCATAGAAAGTAAAATATTTTATATTTAGATACCAATTGAAATATATGGTAAATTTTGTTACCAAATAAAAGGTAAAATATTTTTGATACCAATATGAAATCGAAACCAAATTGAAACCGAAACATATAGATACCAATTGAAATATACTGTACATTTTGATATCAATTAAAAGGTAAAACATGAAGTATATTGATACCAATTGAAATGCAAATAGAAATAATGCATAAGCTTATTAAAATACCAATTAAAAACAAGATTTAAGTCAAGCTTAACATAAAAATAATTTGTGCTTTAAACATGTAAAGATTGTAAATCAAGCGTAATCAAATCATGTATATGTATAAAAATGAAAATACCAAATGAAATTGATATTATTTGTAATTTGAAGCATACATATATAAAAAATGTAAGATCCCTAGTTGAAAATACTGTATTTTTATTTTTCCTAAAGTATTTATTTTAAATTTACAAATCATTTTTTTTAATCAACTTAATTTATTATTTTCTTTCTTGTGATTATTACTATTATTAATACATTTGATAATTATTTATTTTAATTTAGTGCTGCTATTATTGTTGTCATTATTATTATTAATTAGGATTATTATTATTACTTGGTAATAATTACCATTACTAATTAAGGTTATTGTTATTATTTATTATTTTTAGTAAGAGTTATTGAATTTATTATTAGTACTATTTTGTATTTATTACTATTATGACTACTACTATTATTATGACTTGAATGTTTATATTTTTAGTAATAGCATTATTTCCTTTCCCTTGTATCCTTAATTCTACCCATACCCGTTATCTATCCATACCCACTTCTATTCCTTGATTCCATAACCCATTACTCGTTATCCTCTTTTACACCCAATACACAAGATCCTACCCGTTAATCCGAACACCCTTTACCCATTTGGATCCAAACCCGCTACCCATACCCACTATCAAAACTCCTATATATATATAATCTTACCATATATTTCCTAATCCTAAAACAAACCTAGATCTAAATCCCCCTCCATCTTCAAGCTACAGCCGCAAACACCAAATCCGCCATCATCTTGGATCCCCATCTCCATCTCCGGCGCACCAGCGACCCCGGCAATTTCCTCCACCGCCCAGGCCACGAGATCTCCACCTTGCCGGAGCCCGCCCCGGCGCACATCTTTCCCCGGATCTCCTCTCCGACGGCACGCAGCAACACACCTGGAGCATCTCCATGGCCCGCACCACCTCCATCTCCAACCGTTGAGCACCCTCACGCGTGGATCTCAGAAGCTGCAACCCCGGGCCACCCACTCCTCAGCCCTGCGCCTTCCAGCACCAACAGCAGGCGACGCAGGACCTTCTCCCCTCTCCCCACGCGTTTCCTGTCTCCACCCACAGCGCAGCAACAACAGCACCCTGGCTGCCCCTCTCTCTGGCGAGACACCGATGGCCGGTCGCGCACCCCACCGTGCCCTCCTCTCCTTCCATCTCGGCAGCAAGCCATGCAACCCGAGCAGCCGGGCTTCCACCAGCAGCGCCGCCGGCCACCTGATCCCATCGGAGACCACCACCGCACTCCCCATCTCTAGCCCAGTTCTTGGCCGCCCTCCTTGCGCCACCAGCAGTCCAGGCGAGCGCCTTGTTGGCTATTGTGTGCACCCGGAGCCCAGCGACATGCCGGAGCCATGTATTCCTTGGCCGTGCCCACTTCCAATGCATCATGGCCACGCACCAAGCTCGGCAGTCCAAAAAAATCCCCATTGGCCGAGCCCCCATGTGCGTGAGATGCTTTCCTCCTCACTCTCATTTTATGTATAATGTAAATGTGTTTGAAAATATATGGATGTGTATTTATTCACAATTGTTTAATTGTGTATGTGTGTGGGAGACACTTTCCTCCGAGTCATTTTTTGGCTCTCCGTGGGTCGCCATGGATCACCGTAGGCGAGAGCGAACACACCCACGCCCTTCACGATGAGATGCTCTATCCAACGACACCCTCCGCGGACCCGGACGCCTCCGTCGGAGTCTCCGTCGGCGTGTCGCAAATCGGCTCGAGGTTAGTTTTACATTTTGTGTATGGTGGCAATATGGTAATAATTGAGAACTTAAATTAAATGTGTGTGTTTGTGTGTGTGCGTGAGTGTCTTTGATGGTGATATGCATGCATGTGTATGCATGATGTATATGTGCATGCATGGATGTGAATTAAATAATGTATAGGTATTTATAGTTAATAATAGGTATTTATTAATTGGATATGTTTGCATTAAATTAATGTGAATGGGTATATGTGTAATTATGCATTAGTATATATGTAAGTATATAATATGTAGGCATATTTATATATATGTATTGTTGTGTATGCTTGTGTACGTATGTGTACGTGGGTGTACACGTATGTGTCGGGTTGCTCGAGAGTGTGTTTAGCTTGTATTTATATTTATTTGTATGTTCAGTTGCATGCTACAGTATTTCGGACCCGTTGCAGGAGACCCGGACACGATTCGGATTCGTGCCGTTGTGGACTCGATACAATGGGGATTCGAAGACCGATGCATGGGATGATCCGTAGATCAGTGCCAGTTCGTGCAGTGAAGACCAGACGGCGATTCGGTTCCGAAACCGCGTCATTTCATGTGAGTGTTCGTTCTTGTGTATTTATCATTGTCGGTATGCTTTACATGTTACACTTATCATTTCATGTGACTTTCTTTTATGTTTTACCAGTTTAATTTCTTGTTGATTGGGAAAGAGTTGTGTGGAATTTTAGCACAAATATTATGTAAAATGAGAAGGTTTAGAAACAACCTCAAGTGCTTTCGATTACTCCACAAATGTATGAAAGATGATTAATGTACCCTTTCCTATCTCCGTTATAGCATGGGCTATACCGAGTCGATTCTCAGGGAGAGCTAGCGATGGAAGCGTTACGGATCGAAGTGAAGATGTAAAACGAAGATTCTTCTATGCTTAAAAGAATAAAAACAAATGGGAAAATGAAATGAAAGAATGGATGGATATATTCATGGTGAAAAATGTAAAAAGAAATCAAGAAGAGGTTTGCTTTGGTATTCACACTAAAAAGAAAAGAAAACTTTGAAAAGACTTTGAATAAAAGAAAACCATGACTAGCTAACCTTACTACCTTGCTAAAGACTTACTAAACTCCGTGATAGTGAATGCGTGCCTCATGTTGATTCATCGGCATAGATTTGTCTTGCGTGTTGGTCTAATTACCTTCCCACTTGGATGACGGGAGCTCATTCTTGGACTTGTCTTGTAGCCTCCATAGATGTCATAGGCCTACAAGTTAGACTTTCAATAATGGAATCAAAAGAGCTACACTCAAGGGATGCAAATGAAGAACATACAACATTCAATAATGGACTTAAAGAAGTTGTACATCAAATAGCATATTGGTGATCCATCTCCATGTTCCATCAAGGCACTTGTTCAAAGACAAGGCTCTAAATGAGGCACACATGAATCATATGGAGAATTACAACAAGATACTTGCCAAGCAATGAAAGAAACCCATCGGAGAAGAGAAGATCATACACTTGCAAGATTAAAGATAGCAATCACCCATGAGTTAGTGAAGATAGCAAGGCTAGTGGTTAGCTAGTACATGGTAGAAAAATTAGCTACAAGCCATTACAAAAGAAAAGTAAAGCATGAATTAAAATTGCAAGAAAGTAAAGCAAGAAATAAAAAAGCAAGTAAACTAGAACCAAGGTCAAGTAGAGGAAGGAGAATGGATGAATCCTTGTTGCTTCAAGTTGTCACACCTTGATTACACAAGCTCTCTCTCTCACAATCTCTCTCTTTTACAAAGTATCTAGGGAAGAAGAAGATCATAGAGAGCTACAAAAATCCTAGAGAAAAACTAACAAAAATACAAAGCTTTACACTAATCTCTCTCTCTTCTCTATTCAGTTTTTGCTCGCAGGTCCAAATGCAGTATTTATAGGCACAGAGAGAACTCTCCAGAAGACGAACAGGTGGCCAAAATCTGGGATTGAATGGCCCAGATTTTGCGGTGGATCCGCAGCAAGGCGCGGCACTTTTGTGGCCGTTGGATCCCAAATTTTTGTTACAAGTTTGTTACGAGGTTGTTATCCACGTGGCCTTCTAGAATCTTCAGTTGTTACGCGGATCTCTCTGGATTCTGATTTCAAATTTGGGCTTTATCTTAATCTTGGATTTAATCCCTTTAATTATTGCTAATTAAAGTGATTATTGGGCTATCTCTCCATTAGAGTGTGAACCTGCAAATATATAGAGAAGATGAGTAAAAATCATATATTTATTTGCAATATGCATGGGGATTATGTGGTAAAATATGCAACATTGTGTACCAAACACTTGTACTACTTCATGAGACATCCACGGTTATTCACTTTAATTACATAGTTGATAGGAACTTGTATTAGTATCATTTCATGTGTTGATAGTTGTCACTATTGGTTTAGGCCTAACATTGGATACCCTGGACTGTGACTTGATTTGATTTACTGATCAGTTGACCTACTTCATATTTGAGGATAGAGGAACGATCTTATGCATACCATTTGTCGGTAGTTGTTGGTGATTATTTCAGATTAGAACTTCTGTGGATGTTGAGAAAGTATTAGATATGACATTGCTTTAACCGATAGACTGATCTACCGATACTTGGATTGACATTGACATAGTTAGAGTTGGAGTTGACCTAAATTGATGGTTTTGATTAGTGGACTCGATGGTGATGGACTTGATCTTGGGTTGGGGAGTAGGCGTAGATTGGGTTGACCCGACCTGGTGGATTTTAGATTTATTCTCTTGATATATTACTTGAGTTTTATAGATCTTGTGATTGACCTTGATAGAGTGAGAGTGTGTGATGATCTTATTCTTTTGAAATATAAGGATTTGATTATGTGTATCAGGACATGTAGTATTTCAGTTATTGAGAGTTGGATATATCGACGACTCAGAGAATATATATATATCGATGACTTGGGGATCAGAGTAGATTGATAGGGGGAGACTGATTATTGATATATTAAGACGGTGGTTTATTGTACCAGATTAGTAATACGAATTGTCATGATGATTGTATAGAGACTGTTGGTTGATAGATTAGTTACTATTGTGTTTTAGTGCAGATGGATATGAGATATTGACCGGTTCCAGATGAGATTGGCTATTGAGTATTATCTAGTTCTATTGTTGTATTGATCCATGTTATTGAAAGTTACTGGGAAAATATATTGTTAAACCGTAACACTCGGTACAGTTCTATTCATCGTATACTCGGTTACTGTTACCGTTCACCGTTACTGATATTGTTCACCGTGTATACGATCACTGTTACTGTACTATACCGTTACCGTCACCATGTCGTCCCAGTATTCTAGGTAATATGGACATTGACTGATTTAACTGAATAGAATAAATAATAAAGTAATTGAACAACTTACACTGGGATTGGGAAAATTGATGGAGGAGACAGCGTCTGTATTTTGGGTGGACCTAGGATACAGGTTGCGCAGCCGACTGAGGGTTCCACTGCAGGGTTCCTGGGGGATGACTGACATCCCATCTGTTACTGTTACTGTTCCACTGTTTTCACAGTGAGATTACTGTTACTGTTACTGAGTACCTAGCGGTACGGCCTGGTTCAGCGCCAGGAAACTGAGGCCGTGGTCCCGGGTATGCACGGGACCCACCTAAAGTATGGACAAAGTCTCTTCTGTTAATTTCAATAACTTAGGACTCTGATTGACACATGTAGTAGGCGTAGTATGGGATGCGCTTATTACAGGTGGCAATTGGTGTTCGCTGATATAATTAATAATAAACTGTTATTGAATTGTGACTGACTGCAATCATCTAACTGTACATTTATATCACTGTAATAAACATATAACTATAACCCTGACCAGACTTGGATACCAGCCTAGTGACATATGATAGGTTACCTATTGAGACATCAGTTGCTTGCTTATTATTGATCAGTTGTTGCCTATCTCTATTCGTGTTGTTATTATGTTTATTACAGTTCTTTTATTTATATGTTATATGGTCTCTTTTATTTGCAGTTACTCTTATTACTAATTATGCACATTGTTTCTCTGCACGAGCTATTTCCCCTTTACACACACACTCATTATGGTCGCGTTCTGACGACCCTGGGTTTGCACGTCCAGCTATTGGACGGTTGTTCTAATGTGCAGGTTTTCGATGAGACGGTTTGCCTTGCGAGGAGCTTGGGCCCTCTCCCTTTAATTCTGGTATACTTGCATTTTTATTCTTGTTATGATTCTTTGATTCCTGTATATCACCTTTGACTTCTATTCAGCTGTCATTTTCTGCCTGTTAGTCATTGCTATCATGTGTAGTCTTATATGTATTATTGCAGTGATCCTTGATTATTATAGTTCTGATTCATAGCTTGTTCAGGTTACAATTTAGGCTTAGCGTATATATGTGGGGTATTTTCCTCGCGTATATACGTTGCCATAACGTCTCCGTATCTTTAGGATCGGGGCGTTACAGAGTGGTATCAGAGCCTAGGTTCGACATAAAAGAGAACCTAGTTCCTACCTGTAACCTGAGACAGTTATGTTGACACTGCAATATACATATATTATTCACGTGATAATATTGACTCCATTTGGAAATTGATCGTCATCCCTTTGGAATTCCATTCTTGATTGTTGATATCCATGATTCCAACACTTCATTAGAGTGAATTGGATGTCCATCTTGATTTCATCCTTCTTTCCTATTCATTTCTCCTAATTCTATCTCTTGAGATTGGTTACTCCATGTTGAAGCCGGTAGCAGATATCAGAGCGCGCAGCGGAAGCGTGGTGGATTTATGATGTGCAGAGAAGCGATGTAAAGCTTGTTTGTCTTCTCCTTTGATTTGGGATTCTTTTACCATTCCCTGCTTTATTTGAATTTCGGGGACAAAATTTTTATAAGGTGGGTAGAATGTAAGATCCCTAATTGAAAATACTGTATTTTTATTTTTCTAAAGTATTTATTTTAAATTTACAAATCATTTTTTTTAATCAACTTAATTTATTATTTTCTTTCTTGTGATTATTACTATTATTAATACATTTGATAATTATTTATTTTAATTTAGTGCTGCTATTATTGTTGTCATTATTATTATTAATTAGGATTATTATTATTACTTGGTAATAATTACCATTACTAATTAAGGTTATTGTTATTATTTATTATTTTTAGTAAGAGTTATTGAATTTATTATTAGTACTATTTTGTATTTATTACTATTATGACTACTACTATTATTATGACTTGAATGTTTATATTTTTAGTAATAGCATTATTTCCTTTCCCTTGTATCCTTAATTCTACCCATACCCGTTATCTATCCATACCCACTTCTATTCCTTGATTCCATAACCCATTACTCGTTATCCTCTTTTACACCCAATACACAAGATCCTACCCGTTAATCCGAACACCCTTTACCCATTTGGATCCAAACCCGCTACCCATACCCACTATCAAAACCCCTATATATATATAATCTTACCATATATTTCCTAATCCTAAAACAAACCTAGATCTAAATCCCCCTCCATCTTCAAGCTACAGCCGCCAACACCAAATCCGCCATCATCTTGGATCCCCATCTCCATCTCCGGCGCACCAGCGACCCCGGCAATTTCCTCCACCGCCCAGGCCGCGAGATCTCCACCTTGCCGGAGCCCGCCCCGGCGCACATCTTTCCCCGGATCTCCTCTCCGACGGCACGCAGCAACACACCTGGAGCATCTCCATGGCCCGCACCACCTCCATCTCCAACCGTTGAGCACCCTCACGCGTGGATCTCAGAAGCTGCAACCCCGGGCCACCCACTCCTCAGCCCTGCGCCTTCCAGCACCAACAGCAGGCGACGCAGGACCTTCTCCCCTCTCTCCACGCGTTGCCTGTCTCCACCCACAGCGCAGCAACAACAGCACCCTGGCTGCCCCTCTCTCTGGCGAGACACCGATGGCCGGTCGCGCACCCCACCGTGCCCCTCCTCTCCTTCCATCTCGGCAGCAAGCCATGCAACCCGAGCAGCCGGGCTTCCACCAGCAGCGCCGCCGGCCACCTGAACCCATCGGAGATCACCACCGCACTCCCCATCTCTAGCCCAATTCTTGGCCGCCCTCCTTGCGCCACCAGCAGTCCAGGCGAGCGCCTTGTTGGCTGTTGTGTGCACCCGGAGCCCAGCGACATGCCGGAGCCATGTATTCCTTGGCCGTGCCCACTTCCAATGCATCATGGCCACGCACCAAGCTCGGCAGTCCAAAAAAATCCCCATTGGCCGAGCCCCCATGTGCGTGAGATGCTTTCCTCCTCACTCTCATTTTATGTATAATGTAAATGTGTTTGAAAATATATGGATGTGTATTTATTCACAATTGTTTAATTGTGTATGTGTGTGGGAGACACTTTCCTCCGAGTCATTTTTTGGCTCTCCGTGGGTCGCCATGGATCACCGTAGGCGAGAGCGAACACACCCACGCCCTTCACGACGAGATGCTCTATCCAACGACACCCTCCGCGGACCCGGACGCCTCCGTCGGAGTCTCCGTCGGCGTGCCGCAAATCGGCTCGAGGTTAGTTTTACATTTTGTGTATGGTGGCAATATGGTAATAATTGAGAACTTAAATTAAATGTGTGTGTTTGTGTGTGTGCGTGAGTGTCTTTGATGGTGATATGCATGCATGTGTATGCATGATGTATATGTGCATGCATGGATGTGAATTAAATAATGTATAGGTATTTATAGTTAATAATAGGTATTTATTAATTGGATATGTTTGCATTAAATTAATGTGAATGGGTATATGTGTAATTATGCATTAGTATATATGTAAGTATATAATATGTAGGCATATTTATATATATGTATTGTTGTGTATGCTTGTGTACGTATGTGTACGTGGGTGTACACGTATGTGTCGGGTTGCTCGAGAGTGTGTTTAGCTTGTATTTATATTTATTTGTATGTTCAGTTGCATGCTACAGTATTTCGGACCCGTTGCAGGAGACCCGGACACGATTCGGATTCGTGCCGTTGTGGACTCGATACAATGGGGATTCGAAGACCGATGCATGGGATGATCCGTAGATCAGTGCCAGTTCGTGCAGTGAAGACCAGACGGCGATTCGGTTCCGAAACCGCGTCATTTCATGTGAGTGTTCGTTCTTGTATATTTATCATTGTCGGTATGCTTTACATGTTACACTTATCATTTCATGTGACTTTCTTTTATGTTTTACCAGTTTAATTTCTTGTACTACTTCATGAGACATCAACGGTTGTTCACTTTAATTACATAGTTGATAGGAACTTGTATTAGTATCATTTCATGTGTTGATAGTTGTCACTATTGGTTTAGGCCTAACATTGGATACCCTGGACTTTGACTTGATTTGATTTACTGATCAGTTGACCTACTTCATATTTGAGGATAGAGGAACGATCTTATGCATACCATTTGTCGGTAGTTGTTGGTGATTATTTCAGATTAGAACTTCTGTGGATGTTGAGAAAGTATTAGATATGACATTGCTTTAACCGATAGACTGATCTACCGATACTTGGATTGACATTGACATAGTTAGAGTTGGAGTTGACCTAAATTGATGGTTTTGATTAGTGGACTCGATGGTGATGGACTTGATCTTGGGTTGGGGAGTAGGCGTAGATTGGGTTGACCCGACCTGGTGGATTTTAGATTTATTCTCTTGATATATTACTTGAGTTTTATAGATCTTGTGATTGACCTTGATAGAGTGAGAGTGTGTGATGATCTTATTCTTTTGAAATATAAGGATTTGATTATGTGTATCAGGACATGTAGTATTTCAGTTATTGAAAGTTGGATATATCGGCGACTCAGAGAATATATATATATATCGATGACTTGGGGATCAGAGTAGATTGATAGGGGGAGACTGATTATTGATATATTGAGACGGTGGTTTATTGTACCAGATTAGTAATACGAATTGTCATGATGATTGTATAGAGACTGTTGGTTGATAGATTAGTTACTATTGTGTTTTAGTGCAGATGGATATGAGATATTGACCGGTTCCAGATGAGACTGGCTATTGAGTATTATCTAGTTCTATTGTTGTATTGATCCATGTTATTGAAAGTTACTGGGAAAATATATTGTTAGACCGTAACACTCGGTACAGTTCTATTCATCGTATACACGGTTACTGTTACGTTCACCGTTACTGATATTGTTCACGTGTATACGATCACTGTTACTGTACTATACCGTTACCGTCACCATGTCGTCCCAGTATTCTAGGTAATATGGACATTGACTGAATTAACTGAATAGAATAAATAATAATGTAATTGAACAACTTACACTGGGATTGGGGAAATTGATGGAGGAGACAGCGTCTGTATTTTGGGTGGACCTAGGATACAGGTTGCGCAGCCGACTGAGGGTTCCACTGCAGGGTTCCTGGGGGATGACTGACATCCCATCTGTTACTGTTACTGTTCCACTGTTTTCATAGTGAGATTACTGTTACTGTTACTGAGTACCTAGCGGTACGGCCTGGTTCAGCGCCAGGAAACTGAGGCCGTGGTCCCGGGTATGCACGGGACCCACCTAAAGCATGGACAAAGTCTCTTCTGTTAATTTCAATAACTTTGGACTCTGATTGACACATGTAGTAGGCGTAGTATGGGATGCGCCTATTACAGGTGGCAATTGGTGTTCGCTGACATAATTAATAATAAACTGTTATTGAATTGTGACTGACTGCAATCATCTAACTGTACATTTATATCACTGTAATAAACATATAACTATAACCCTGACCAGACTTGGATACCAGCCTAGTGACATATGATAGGTTACCTATTGAGACATCAGTTGCTTGCTTATTATTGATCAGTTGTTGCCTATCTCTATTCGTGTTATTATTATGTTTATTACAGTTCTTTTATTTATCTGTTATATGGTCTCTTTTATTTGCAGTTACTCTTATTACTAATTATGCACATTGTTTCTTCTGCACGAGCTGTTTCCCCTTTACACACACACTCATTATGGTCGCGTTCTGACGACCCTGGGTTTGCACGTCTAGCTATTGGACGGTTGTTCTAATGTGCAGGTTTTCGATGAGACGGTTTGCCTTGCGAGGAGCTTGGGCCCTCTCCCTTTAATTCTGGTATACTTGCATTTTTATTCTTGTTATGATTCTTTGATTCCTGTATATCACCTTTGACTTCTATTCAGCTGTCATTTTCTGCCTGTTAGTCATTGCTATCATGTGTAGTCTTATATGTATTATTGCAGTGATCCTTGATTATTATAGTTCTGATTCATAGCTTGTTCAGGTTACAATTTAGGCTTAGCGTATATATGTGGGGTATTTTCCTCGCGTATATACGTTGCCATAACGTCTCCGTATCTTTAGGATCGGGGCGTTACAAAAAAATAATTATGAGCATACAAAAAATATAATTTCATGAAGTTCATGTGTATAACTCATACCTAACCACCCTATTCATGCGCATGATAAAAAGATTTTCAACAAGGCATACAAGGCATGGTCGCCCATCCATCTTAGGGGTTGGTTGGGTTTTTCAAAAATGATTTGAAAATATTTGTAGATTGAAAATACTATCAAATGAAGAATACATAACTAATTTAAAGTAATTTTTGAAAAACTAGTTAAAGATCCTTCAAACAAAAATAAAACATATATATATCATGAATCATACCAAACACATAAGTGTTGACACTCGAAACCTATAAAACTCAAAACTTCTCATGAAGATAATGTCATGAGTAAACAAATGAAGTGTGAGTGTAAAAGAATCATGTAAATAGCATTTTCATGAAAATAATCAATGTGGCTCAAGATAAACATGAATTTCTTTTTATCAAAAAAAATAAAAATCATAAAAATTTATTTTCATTAAAAGCAAACTTCAAGGCATATGTATGTTCTATCAAAACTAAAAATATACATACATATCCTAAATACAAAAGAGTCTATAATGGAATTTGCATGAAGGCAAGAGACTCAAGGGTATACATTTATATATATTAGTTTTGAACAAAAATTACATATACATGAAGCAAAACATGCACAAAAATAGGCAAAACAAGTATAAATGAAGGAATCATCAAAACTGGGCCATACATATACATGAAATGAGTACAAATGAGAATGAAGTATAAACATATAAGATCAAATATTGCTCACTACTTGTACAAATATACACAAGTTTTAATGAAAACTACATCTAAACAAGCATTCACCTCATGAAGCATAAATACAAAACGTGAACATGCTAAAAATCATCAATGTAAAAGCATGTAAATAAAATAGGAGTTTAGAGATAGCTACCAAAACCGTTAGGGCATATCTCTATATTTTCAAACATGGTGGTCTTCCCACTAAAACTACCTTGATAGCAATGCATTAATTTTGTATGGCCATCTAGCCCATGCATCCACCACCAAGGCACCAAACTTCTCACGTCATGTAAGAGCCTACACCTACATCAAAGATAAGAGGTGGGAATTTTGGTACCCATTTTCTTTTAGGTCCACAGGGGTTAGCATTGTTCGGAGCCCAAACATTTTATTAGCAAAATTAATAGAATTTACCTTATCATAACAAAATTTTGCTAAATGGTCTTTGCGGCCGCAATGTGAACATTTGTACATTCTAGGATGCACATGTGAATGAGTGTGATCATGGTGTGCAAAGTGTGCATATTTGTGCCATGGGCGATGTGCATGAACATGTGGAGCTTGTTTCTTTTGAAACAAGGTTTCCAATCTATTATGATTGAATGCACAATTGCTCAAAGTTGAGCTCAAATAATCTATTCTATTTTTTAAAAATTTAATCTCATTATTATCAATAGTTGCATGAAAAGCAAGGTGAGAATGAGAATCAATACTCTTGTTCTTTTTAGAAACATTTTTCTTTTCCTTTGATACAATTTTTCTTTTTAAAGAGTTGTTTTCTTTCAAAGCAATTTCCTTTTCTTTTTCCACAAAAATAATCTTAGTTTTCAAAGAAGTATTTCCTTCATAAAGATCATTCAATTTAGAAGTCAAGAAAATATTATACTTTTTCAACATATCATTTTCTTTTAAAATGCATTCCAATTTATTTTGAAAAGAATCTTTTTCTTTTAACAAGGAATCAAATTTATTTTTCATTTTCTTATTATCCTTTTTAAGCAATTCATATTTTTCAAGAAGTTGTTGAACAAAAGATTCAAGCTCATCATAAGACATGTCAATATCTTCTTCTAACTCGGATTCGGAGTTTACCTCAAGGGGGTTACCCCCTTGGACCATGTAGCACAAGTTGGAAGCATCACTTCCAACATCCGAGTTGCTCCCCGCATATTATTGCTCTTGTTCGTCAAGGGAGACTATAGTGTTCCATACTATAAAAACCGAATCAAAGTTAGAAACCCTACATAGATAATCGTCATTTAGGGTTGACTTTAAAGTATGGTTGGCTTTTGCATTAGCCTCTAGTTGTTTGCCATTTAAACAATATGAATCTTTAATAATGACAAAATAAACATGAATCCCTAAGTTTTTGAGGTACAATGACATCTTAACTTTTCAAGTTTGGATGTTAAGAATGTCAAACATGGGAGGTGTCATGAAATCCATGTGTGTGTACAAATATTATGATTAGCTAAAATGAGGATCTTTAACACAAGGTGGTTAGACCCAAATTAAGAGCACCAAGCTCTGATACCAAATGAAATCACCTAGAGGGGGGGTGAAAAGGTGACTAGCTAATCTAAATGGTGAATTAATGTGGAATTAAAACTATTTATGCGAATTAAAAACTATTAAGCTATACACACAAGGTATAACCTAAGAGTGTAGCCGAATTCCCGGTGAAGGGCTTTGGACTATCTCCTCAAGATTCCTCTAGATAAGAGTTGAGGTGCCGCTATGGCTCTCTTGGTTGAATACAAGTGTGAGCAAATAATACCCAAGCATATATCAATTTAAGCACAAATATATCAAGCATATAAAGATGAAAGCAATATAAGCATGCAAGATATAAACACAAATGAGAGATAGAGAGAGAGCAATCGCAAACACGGGAGATTTTTTTTGAGGTTCGAGCACCCTTGCTCTACGTCCCTGCCTTCAACACTATGAAGGATTTTCACTATAAACCGATCCCATCGGATCACTCTGAAAAACACCTAGAGGGGGGGTGAATAGGTGTAAGTGCTAATCTAAGAAACTAAATGCAAACTAAGTGCGCTAAATGCGGAAGCTAATGCAAATTATGCACAAACTAATACAATACAACAAGTGTAGCCGAATTCCCCTTGCGAGGCTCTGGACTAACTCCCCTTGATTCCCCTTGAAATGGGTTGAGGTGCTATGTGAAGCTCTTGTTGGATGAGTATAAGTTAGGCACACACACACGAGCAATCCAAGCAATATAAAATACACACAATCAAGCCAAGCATATAAGAATGAATAGCAATATGAATAAATGCAAGGCAATATGAAATATGCACAACACAAGCAAATATGATATGATATGAATATGATGCTTTGCACAAATATAAGAGAGAGAGTTAGAGAGACAATGGATCAATACGCAAACACCAAGATTTGTTTCGAGGTTCGAGCACCTTACTCTATATCCCCGCCTACACCACCGTGTAGGATTTTCCAATCCACTATAGGAGTACCAAACTCCTCTCTCAACCTTACAAAGCCACCGAGGCTATACAACCACAATCCACCTCTACCGAAGAGGGATACGGCCCGTAGCCAACTACAACAAACACCTCTACCTAAGAGGCTCACAAACCAATCACCCGATCACCTCTACCGAAGAGGGATACAACATGAATAAGGGTGTACAACTTAGAGGTTACAAACAACAACCTCAAAACTCTCTCTTTCTTTCTTTTTCCACAAAACAAAGATCCTAATAGTTTAGGATAGAAGATATGGCTCAAGTGTGGAAACTAAGTGTTTTTGGAAACAAGCAACAAAGAAAAACTACTTGGGAAATCTCTTGTATATGATAGAAATAAAAGATCAAATCAAAATCCCAAAACCTAGTTCTCTTTGATTTTCCAAAAACCCAAAACAATAAAGATTAGAAGTTTAAAGCTCAAAAACTACTTTTTAAACTCTTTTAAACACTTCAGAAACCTGGAATTTTTCCTCTTAAAAATCTTAGCAAAAATCCCTAAAGAGATGGAGTTTATATAGGCCAAACAGAAAACTAGCCGTTAGAGCTGAGCTGGCAGCTCTGACAGGCGTCGGTCGACCGGCCCGGTCGACCGCCAACGGTCAGAAAAGTGACCGTTGGGCACTAGCGGTCGACCGGCCCGGTCGACCGAAACATCCTGAGAGTTGAACTCTCAACTCGGTCGACCGGTCCGGTCGACCGACTACAATGTGTAGCCAGCGTGCACGTCTGTGCACATCGGTCGACCGACCCGGTCGACCGGCCACTTGGTGCGGTCGACCGGTCCGGTCGACCGAACTGGCCTGGCAGGCACAGTGCAGATCTGCACAGATACGGGATTTGAAAATAGGTCTTTTCACTCAATAAAAATCCCATAAATTCACAGTTAATCCACTAAATAGTTTTAATCACAATAAAAACTGTTTTTCTAAAAATATGTTTTTCTAAAACTTGTTTTATCATTTTATGTTAAAACATAAACATGTGATAAAAATTTCAAGACAATATATCAACATATCAATTCATTTTAGAGTCTTGCAAATTTTATCAAAAACAAAACCTGTATTTTGTCAAACTTGATTTTTTCAAAACATGAATAGGGATATCAAAATAAGTTTGTTTACTAAGTTAAAGCATGTATGTATAAATAGAAAACATCTACTATACATATACCATATGTAAACTTGTTTTGATCAACTATTCATAAAAACCAAATATCAAATCATAAAACGTGTGTCGTGTTCACTTGAGCATATCAACTAAACTAAGCTTTACAAATGGATCTAAAACACTATCTAAACTAGGATACCTAAGTCTTCTTGACGATCTTCATCTTCAAGTAGACTCGGTCCAAACTCCGTGATTCTCCAAGTGCAAAGGTATGATCTTTAAGCTTTGGCACCGGAATCATCATGAATAGCTTCTAATCATCTTGTTGAAGCTAATCACCAACTAATATCCTGTTAATGATCTGAAACTTAGAAACACAAGAATATTAGTAAACATAACTACATGAGTGTTGATCATCATCAAAACTAGAGTGGAAGGCCATTGGGCCAACAATCTCCCCCTTTTTGATGATGACAAAACTCATGGAGTTATATATGCATAGATTAAAGATAAGCTTCAAGGAAGCTCCCCCTTAACTCATGCATAGGGATAAACAATAAATATATGCAATGAATATTAAACATGAAACATGCATATGCATAAACAATAAATGGTTCTAGATATCAATTGGAATATTTAAAACAAAATAAGCTCTAGATACCAATTACAAAGCAAACTCTATAAATCAATTAAACTTAATATTCTTGAGATTAAAACATAATATATGCATAAACATAAGCATGCATATAATATAAAACACAAATACTTCTCCCCCTTTTTGTCAATCATCAATAAAGGGGTAAACAATCAAAACCATAGATAAAATGAGGGGTAAAAATCTTTCTCCCCCTTTTTGTCAATCAAAACAATGCAAACAATGTTCTCCCCCTTTTTGTCTAAAACAAAAACAAAATCAATAAGGGGTGACTACAAACATGATATCAATTAAAAATATATCAATGAAGCATCTTGATACCAATAAATAAGGATCAATATATGTTATATGCTATATACATTCATGAAGAGGAAGACGCTAAGTTAGCTTCCCTACACATATGCATTACATGAAGAAAGGATGACAAGCTCCAATTCACATAACACATATTATGTAATGCATAAGAGGAGATGTGAAGCTCCCCCTACACACGTATATCATATAAAGAAGAGTTGTCAAGCTCCTCAATTTATAATATACTCAACATGAATCTTTATGTAAGAGAGATGTTAAGCTCTCCTTGCATATAGGAAATACAAATCAAGGCTTTGAATATTTTCTTTAAACAAAATTTTGTAAATACCAATTGTAATTAAACATAACAAATTTTGAATGTTTAAACACAAATTTTGATACCAATTGTAAGAATATATTTCATTTTGAAAATATATAAACAAATTTGATGTTGATATCATATGTTCAAAATAACAACTTTTGATCATAAAGAGTGGGAGTACAAATACCAATTGAAATACAAAATCAAATTTTCTCCCCCTTTATGAAAAACAAACTAAAGACATGCATAGTCTTGATAACAATTTAAAAGTAATCAATTTAAACAAAATTGAAACTCAAGCACTAGCATAAACCCAAACATATATATGTATGAAAAATAGATACCAATAGAAATTGATATACTTGGAATTTAAAGCATACATACATACAAAACATATATGAGTATACAAGAAGATCAAAATGATACCAATTGAAAGAGTTCAATGATACCAATTGACATAACAATAAGTTCAAGTGTATACATCATATTATCTACCACCCAATCATAATTCAAGTTTTAAAGATTTTAAATTTAGGGCATACATGAACATGATCTCCCATCCTACCGCCCTTAGGATGGTAGGGGTTTTCAAAAATAGATTTGAAAATATAGTTTAGTTTGAAAATCACTACCAAATTGAAGAACATCGCAACTAGTTAAATGGAAAACTTGTTAACTAGTACGAAATCCTTCAAGCAAGGAATAAAACAAAAATGAAATTCACATGATAATCATCACTCTAACCAATAAAGCATAACTCATGAGAAATAAAACATGAGCAATAGACATGAGTGTACAAATAATATGTGAAGATCATAATCTTGAAAAATATTTCATTAAGCTCAATTATTCCTTAAAACATAATTCCATCAAAAACTATCTAATCTTCAAGGCATATGTATGTCTAATACAAACTAACGTATACATACATATCCAAAACATAAAGAGTCCACAAGATATATGCATTAAGGCACGTGGCTCAAAAAGGATACTCATGTATAGTCAATAGTTTGGATAAGATGGACATATACATGAAGTTAAATATTGACACATAAACATGAAAACATGTAAGGCTAAATTTTCAACAAAGCAATTTTCATTTCAAGATATATGTATGATTTGTCAACACAAGAAGTATACATACATATCCCTTAAACACACTTTGAGTCCATAATAGATATTTGCATGAAAGGCAAATGACTCAAGGGGTATACATGTATATCTTCAAGTTTGGCAAAATACACATATACATGAAATGGAAACTCATAATCATAAATCGAATCCAAAAATGTGAATACAAGTCTAAAATGTACGAATCATCAAAACTAGGCTATACTAGCACATCTAATGGGTTCAAATAAGCATTCAATCCTTATCATATATAGATTTATTTGTAGCCCACTCTATGTACAAGTATATAACTAGTCTTAATGAAAACTAACATCTAAACATATACTCAAAACATGAAACATCAAAAACACATATACAAATCATCATGATAAAGGTCATCATGGAAAACTAAAACATGATTATTATGTGAATTCACATGTATTAGATTCATGATGTACATTATAGCTTAAACATAAGTGAGAACACTAAGTATGATTCAAATAAGCATGTGTGTCTCAAATACTATACATGTATGTCAAGGATCTAATAAACATGGAATGAACATACTAATCCATAGACATCAAAAAATATGCTATAAACTATCAAAACATGCTATAAACAATGAAGTGGAAAGCATGTAAACATAATAAATGGGAGTAAAGGATTGTTACCAAAACCGAAGAAGCAACTCTCCTTGTCTCCAAAACATGGTGGTCATCTCCACCAAATCTTCTCTTGAAAGTGATGCATCCAATTTGATTTCCATGAAGTCCGGAACGCATCCACTCCAAGGTGTCATCACTCTCACGTCATGTGAGAGCCCACACCTACATCAAATAAAGGAGGGGTGGTCTTTGGTACCCACATCTTATTGGGTCCATGGGGGTTAGTCCCTTCTCTAACCCAAACAAATTTCTTGGCTAAATTTTCAACATGTAAACGATCATAGAAAAATTTAGCAAGATGGCCTTTTCGGCCACAATGTGTACATGTGTACACATGAGCATACTTGTGTTGATGGTGTCCGTGTGAAGCATGTGTATGCCGTGATGGGTGTGCATGCATAAAGGATGGAACTTGTTTCTTTCGAACCAAGGTTTCCAACCGTGAGTGGTTCATGGCACATTGGCTCATAGTGGAGCCCAAACAATCAACCTTCTTCTTAAGCAAACAAATATCATCATTAATCTTAGAAGAAGAAGTGTGGCATGCAATAGGTGAAGTGTGTAATACTACCCTAGCATGGCAAACATGTGCATCAATCTTATTTTGCAAAACAATGTTTTTCTTTAAACACACATCTAAATCATTTGAAATAGAAATAATTTTATTTTTCAAATCAACATTCTCTTTTAAAACAAAATCAATTTTTGAAGACAAGTTTTCATTTTTCTTCAAAAGAACATGGCAATCATTTTTATTTTTCAAAAAGTTATTTTCTTTAAGTGCAAGATCAAGTTGAGATTTTAATGAATCCCTTTCATTATAGACCTCAACCTTCTCTTGCAAAACATTGTCAAGTCTAGCATGCAAACACTTATTTTCTTTTTCAATTTCTAGACTTTTCTTTTTCAAAATCTTATATTTTTCAATTAACTTTTCACATACTATTGAAAGTTCTTCATTTAGAGCATGGGGATCAACAATATCATTACTAGAAGAACTAGCATCATCATCACTATCTAAGTGGGGTTCCGAATGTACCTCAAGGGAGTCATTCCCTTGGACCATATAGCATTGTTGTGGCTCAGATTCTCCACTAGATTCCTCTTCTTGGATTTGGACTTGAAGCTTGGAGATGGTGGTTGTAGTCAACTTGTTCCACACTGCAAAAGCGGAATCAAGATTAGAAACACACATAAGATAATCTTTAGGTAATGTGCTTCTAATAGCCTCTAGGGCTTGTGCATTGGCCCCTATATGATTGCAATCACCAAGATAACATCTCTTGGTGGCCGCTAGGAAAACATGCAAACCTAGGGTCTTTAGGTACATGGACATCCTATACTTCCAAACATCAATGTTGGAAGGGTCAAAGCTAGGAGGGGTCATGAAGTCCATGGTAAACTATGAATGTGCAAACAAACAAATGCAAATGAGATTAGCAAGCAAATGGATCACTCCTAGGATGTTAAGCCTAAGTATCAGGAGCACTAGCTCTGATACCAATTGAAAAACACCTAGAGGGGGGGTGAATAGGTGTAAGTGCTAATCTAAGAAACTAAATGCAAACTAAGTGCGCTAAATGCGGAAGCTAATGCAAATTATGCACAAACTAATACAATACAACAAGTGTAGCCGAATTCCACTTGCGAGGCTCTGGACTAACTCCCCTTGATTCCCCTTGAAATGGGTTGAGGTGCTATGTGAAGCTCTTGTTGGATGAGTATAAGTTAGGCACACACACACAAGCAATCCAAGCAATATAAAATACACACAATCAAGCCAAGCATATAAGAATGAATAGCAATATGAATAAATGCAAGGCAATATGAAATATGCACAACACAAGCAAATATGATATGATATGAATATGATGCTTTGCACAAATATAAGAGAGAGAGTTAGAGAGACAATGGATCAATACGCAAACACCAAGATTTGTTTCGAGGTTCGAGCACCTTGCTCTACATCCCCGCCTACACCACCGTGTAGGATTTCCCAATCCACTATAGGAGTACCAAACTCCTCTCTCAACCTTACAAAGCCACCGAGGCTATACAACCACAATCCACCTCTACCGAAGAGGGATACGGCCCGTAGCCAACTACAACAAACACCTCTACCTAAGAGGCTCACAAACCAATCACGCGATCACCTCTACCGAAGAGGGATACAACATGAATAAGGGTGTACAACTTAGAGGTTACAAACAACAACCTCAAAACTCTCTCTTTCTTTCTTTTTCCACAAAACAAAGATCCTAATAGTTTAGGATAGAAGATATGGCTCAAGTGTGGAAACTAAGTGTTTTTGGAAACAAGCAACAAAGAAAAACTACTTGGGAAATCTCTTGTATATGATAGAAATAAAAGATCAAATCAAAATCCCAAAACCTAGTTCTCTTTGATTTTCCAAAACCCAAAACAATAAAGATTAGAAGTTTAAAGCTCAAAAACTACTTTTTAAAACTCGTTTAAACACTTCAGAAACCTGGAATTTTTCCTCTTAAAAATCTTAGCAAAAATCCCTAAAGAGATGGAGTTTATATAGGCCAAACAGAAAACTAGCCGTTAGAGCTGAGCTGGCAGCTCTGACAGGCGTCGGTCGACCGGCCCGGTCGACCGCCAACGGTCAGAAAAGTGATCGTTGGGCACTAGCGGTCGACCGGCCCGGTCGACCGAAACATCCTGAGAGTTGAACTCTCAACTCGGTCGACCGGTCCGGTCGACCGACTACAATGTGTAGCCAGCGTGCACGTCTGTGCACATCGGTCGACCGACCCGGTCGACCGGCCACTTGGTGCGGTCGACCGGTCCGGTCGACCGAACTGGCCTGGCAGGCACAGTGCAGATCTGCACAGATACGGGATTTGAAAATAGGTCTTTTCACTCAATAAAAATCCCATAAATTCACAGTAAATCCACTAAATAGTTTTAATCACAATAAAAACTATTTTTCTAAAATATGTTTTTCTAAAACTTGTTTTATCATTTTATGTTAAAACATAAACATGTGATAAAAATTTCAAGACAATATATCAACATATCAATTCATTTTAGAGTCTTGCAAATTTTATCAAAAACAAAACCTGTATTTTGTCAAACTTGATTTTTCCAAAACATGAATAGGGATATCAAAATAAGTTTGTTTACCAAGTTAAAGCATGTATGTATAAATAGAAAACATCTACTATACATATACCATATGTAAACTTGTTTTGATCAACTATTCATAAAAACCAAATATCAAATCATAAAACGTGTGTCGTGTTCACTTGAGCATATCAACTAAACTAAGCTTTACAAATGGATCTAAAACACTATCTAAACTAGGATACCTAAGTCTTCTTGACGATCTTCATCTTCAAGTAGACTCGGTCCAAACTCCGTGATTCTCCAAGTGCAAAGGTATGATCTTTAAGCTTTGGCACCGGAATCATCATGAATAGCTTCTAATCATCTTGTTGAAGCTAATCACCAACTAATATCCTGTTAATGATCTGAAACTTAGAAACACAAGAATATTAGTAAACATAACTACATGAGTGTTGATCATCATCAAAACTAGAGTGGAAGGCCATTGGGCCAACAATCTCCCCCTTTTTGATGATGACAAAACTCATGGAGTTATATATGCATAGATTAAAGATAAGCTTCAAGGAAGCTCCCCCTTAACTCATGCATAGGGATAAACAATAAATATATGCAATGAATATTAAACATGAAACATGCATATGCATAAACAATAAATGGTTCTAGATATCAATTGGAATATTTAAAACAAAATAAGCTCTAGATACCAATTACAAAGCAAACTCTATAAATCAATTAAACTTAATATTCTTGAGATTAAAACATAATATATGCATAAACATAAGCATGCATATAATATAAAACACAAATACTTCTCCCCCTTTTTGTCAATCATCAATAAAGGGGTAAACAATCAAAACCATAGATAAAATGAGGGGTAAAAATCTTTCTCCCCCTTTTTGTCAATCAAAACAATGCAAACAATGTTCTCCCCCTTTTTGTCTAAAACAAAAACAAAATCAATAAGGGGTGACTACAAACATGATATCAATTAAAAAATATGTCAATGAAGTATCTTGATACCAATAAACAAGGATCAATATATGTTATATGCTATATACATTCATGAAGAGGAAGACGCTAAGTTAGCTTCCCTACACATATGCATTACATGAAGAAAGGATGACAAGCCCCAATTCACATAACACATATTATGTAATGCATAAGAGGAGATGTGAAGCTCCCCCTACACACGTATATCATATAAAGAAGAGTTGTCAAGCTCCTCAATTTATAATATACTCAACATGAATCTATATGTAAGAGAGATGTTAAGCTCTCCTTGCATATAGGAAATACAAATCAAGGCTTTGAATATTTTCTTTAAACAAAATTTTGTAAATACCAATTGTAATTAAACATAACAAATTTTGAATGTTTAAACACAAATTTTGATACCAATTGTAAGAATATATTTCATTTTGAAAATATATAAACAAATTTGATGTTGATATCATATGTTCAAAATAACAACTTTTGATCATAAAGAGTGGGAGTACAAATACCAATTGAAATACAAAATCAAATTTTCTCCCCCTTTATGAAAAACAAACTAAAGACATGCATAGTCTTGATAACAATTTAAAAGTAATCAATTTAAATAAAATTGAAACTCAAGCACTAGCATAAACACAAACATATATATGTATGAAAAATAGATACCAATAGAAATTGATATACTTGGAATTTAAAGCATACATACATACAAAACATATATGAGTATACAAGAAGATCAAAATGATACCAATTGAAAGAGTTCAATGATACCAATTGACATAACAATAAGTTCAAGTGTATACATCATATTATCTACCACCCAATCATAATTCAAGTTTTAAAGATTTTCAATTTAGGGCATACATGAACATGATCTCCCATCCTACCGCCCTTAGGATGGTAGGGGTTTTCAAAAATAGATTTGAAAATATAGTTTAGTTTGAAAATCACTACCAAATTGAAGAACATCGCAACTAGTTAAATGGAAAACTTGTTAACTAGTACGAAATCCTTCAAGCAAGGAATAAAACAAAAATGAAATTCACATGATAATCATCACTCTAACCAATAAAGCATAACTCATGAGAAACAAAACATGAGCAATAGACATGAGTGTACAAATAATATGTGAAGATCATAATCTTGAAAAATATTTCATTAAGCTCAATTATTCCTTAAAACATAATTCCATCAAAAACTATCTAATCTTCAAGGCATATGTATGTCTAATACAAACTAACGTATACATACATATCCAAAACATAAAGAGTCCACAAGATATATGCATTAAGGCACGTGGCTCAAAAAGGATACTCATGTATAGTCAATAGTTTGGATAAGATGGACATATACATGAAGTTAAATATTGACACATAAACATGAAAACATGTAAGGCTAAATTTTCAACAAAGCAATTTTCATTTCAAGATATATGTATGATTTGTCAACACAAGAAGTATACATACATATCCCTTAAACACACTTTGAGTCCATAATAGATATTTGCATGAAAGGCAAATGACTCAAGGGGTATACATGTATATCTTCAAGTTTGGCAAAATACACATATACATGAAATGGAAACTCATAATCATAAATCGAATCCAAAAATGTGAATACAAGTCTAAAATGTACGAATCATCAAAACTAGGCTATACTAGCACATCTAATGGGTTCAAATAAGCATTCAATCCTTATCATATATAGATTTATTTGTAGCCCACTCTATGTACAAGTATATAACTAGTCTTAATGAAAACTAACATCTAAACATATACTCAAAACATGAAACATCAAAAACACATATACAAATCATCATGATAAAGGTCATCATGGAAAACTAAAACATGATTATTATGTGAATTCACATGTATTAGATTCATGATGTACATTATAGCTTAAACATAAGTGAGAACACTAAGTATGATTCAAATAAGCATGTGTGTCTCAAATACTATACATGTATGTCAAGGATCTAATAAACATGGAATGAACATACTAATCCATAGACATCAAAAAAATATGCTATAAACTATCAAAACATGCTATAAACAATGAAGTGGAAAGCATGTAAACATAATAAATGGGAGTAAAGGATTGTTACCAAAACCGAAGAAGCAACTCTCCTTGTCTCCAAAACATGGTGGTCATCTCCACCAAATCTTCTCTTGAAAGTGATGCATCCAATTTGATTTCCATGAAGTCCGGAACGCATCCACTCCAAGGTGTCATCACTCTCACGTCATGTGAGAGCCCACACCTACATCAAATAAAGGAGGGGTGGTCTTTGGTACCCACATCTTATTGGGTCCATGGGGGTTAGTCCCTTCTCTAACCCAAACAAATTTCTTGGCTAAATTTTCAACATGTAAACGATCATAGCAAAATTTAGCAAGATGGCCTTTTCGGCCACAATGTGTACATGTGTACACATGAGCATACTTGTGTTGATGGTGTCCGTGTGAAGCATGCGTATGCCGTGATGGGTGTGCATGCATAAAGGATGGAACTTGTTTCTTTCGAACCAAGGTTTCCAACCGTGAGTGGTTCATGGCACATTGGCTCATAGTGGAGCCCAAACAATCAACCTTCTTCTTAAGCAAACAAATATCATCATTAATCTTAGAAGAAGAAGTGTGGCATGCAATAGGTGAAGTGTGTGATACTACCCTAGCATGGCAAACATGTGCATCAATCTTATTTTGCAAAACAATGTTTTTCTTTAAACACACATCTAAATCATTTGAAATAGAAATAATTTTATTTTTCAAATCAACATTCTCTTTTAAAACAAAATCAATTTTTGAAGACAAGTTTTCATTTTTCTTCAAAAGAACATGGCAATCATTTTTATTTTTCAAAAAGTTATTTTCTTTAAGTGCAAGATCAAGTTGAGATTTTAATGAATCCCTTTCATTATAGACCTCAACCTTCTCTTGCAAAACATTGTCAAGTCTAGCATGCAAATACTTATTTTCTTTTTCAATTTCTAGACTTTTCTTTTTCAAAATCTTATATTTTTCAATTAACTTTTCACATACTATTGAAAGTTCTTCATTTAGAGCATGGGGATCAACAATATCATTACTAGAAGAACTAGTATCATCATCACTATCTAAGTGGGGTTCCGAATGTACCTCAAGGGAGTCATTCCCTTGGACCATATAGCATTGTTGTGGCTCAGATTCTCCACTAGATTCCTCTTCTTGGATTTGGACTTGAAGCTTGGAGATGGTGGTTGTAGTCAACTTGTTCCACACTGCAAAAGCGGAATCAAGATTAGAAACACACATAAGATAATCTTTAGGTAATGTGCTTCTAATAGCCTCTAGGGCTTGTGCATTGGCCCCTATATGATTGCAATCACCAAGATAACATCTCTTGGTGGCCGCAAGGAAAACATGCAAACCTAGGGTCTTTAGGTACATGGACATCCTATACTTCCAAACATCAATGTTGGAAGGGTCAAAGCTAGGAGGGGTCATGAAGTCCATGGTAAACTATGAATGTGCAAACAAACAAATGCAAATGAGATTAGCAAGAAAATGGATCACTCCTAGGATGTTAAGCCTAAGTATCAGGAGCACTAGCTCTGATACCAATTGAAAAACACCTAGTGGGGGGGTGAATAGGTGTAAGTGCTAATCTAAGAAACTAAATGCAAACTAAGTGCGCTAAATGCGGAAGCTAATGCAAATTATGCACAAACTAATACAATACAACAAGTGTAGCCGAATTCCCCTTGCGAGGCTCTGGACTAATTCCCCTTGATTCCCCTTGAAATGGGTTGAGGTGCTATGTGAAGCTCTTGTTGGATGAGTATAAGTTAGGCACACACACACAAGCAATCCAAGCAATATAAAATACACACAATCAAGCCAAGCATATAAGAATGAATAGCAATATGAATAAATGCAAGGCAATATGAAATATGCACAACACAAGCAAATATGATATGATATGAATATGATGCTTTGCACAAATATAAGAGAGAGAGTTAGAGAGACAATGGATCAATACGCAAACACCAAGATTTGTTTCGAGGTTCGAGCACCTTGCTCTACATCCCCGCCTACACCACCGTGTAGGATTTCTCAATCCACTATAAGAGTACCAAACTCCTCTCTCAACCTTACAAAGCCACCGAGGCTATACAACCACAATCCACCTCTACCGAAGAGGGATACGGCCCGTAGCCAACTACAACAAACACCTCTACCTAAGAGGCTCACAAACCAATCACCCGATCACCTCTACCGAAGAGGGATACAACATGAATAAGGGTGTACAACTTAGAGGTTACAAACAACAACCTCAAAACTCTCTCTTTCTTTCTTTTTCCACAAAACAAAGATCCTAATAGTTTAGGATAGAAGATATGGCTCAAGTGTGGAAACTAAGTGTTTTTGGAAACAAGCAACAAAGAAAAACTACTTGGGAAATCTCTTGTATATGATAGAAATAAAAGATCAAATCAAAATCCCAAAACCTAGTTCTCTTTGATTTTCCAAAAACCCAAAACAATAAAGATTAGAAGTTTAAAGCTCAAAAACTACTTTTTAAAACTCTTTTAAACACTTCAGAAACCTGGAATTTTTCCTCTTAAAAATCTTAGCAAAAATCCCCAAAGAGATGGAGTTTATATAGGCCAAACAGAAAACTAGCCGTTAGAGCTGAGCTGGCAGCTCTGACAGGCGTCGGTCGACCGGCCCGGTCGACCGCCAACGGTCAGAAAAGTGACCGTTGGGCACTAGCGGTCGACCGGCCCGGTCGACCGAAACATCCTGAGAGTTGAACTCTCAACTCGGTCGACCGGTCCGGTCGACCGACTACAATGTGTAGCCAGCGTGCACGTCTGTGCACATCGGTCGACCGACCCGGTCGACCGGCCACTTGGTGCGGTCGACCGGTCCGGTCGACCGAACTGGCCTGGCAGGCACAGTGCAGATCTGCACAGATACGGGATTTGAAAATAGGTCTTTTCACTCAATAAAAATCCCATAAATTCACAGTAAATCCACTAAATAGTTTTAATCACAATAAAAACTGTTTTTCTAAAAATATGTTTTTCTAAAACTTGTTTTATCATTTTATGTTAAAACATAAACATGTGATAAAAATTTCAAGACAATATATCAACATATCAATTCATTTTAGAGTCTTGCAAATTTTATCAAAAACAAAACCTGTATTTTGTCAAACTTGATTTTTCCAAAACATGAATAGGGATACCAAAATAAGTTTGTTTACCAAGTTAAAGCATGTATGTATAAATAGAAAACATCTACTATACATATACCATATGTAAACTTGTTTTGATCAACTATTCATAAAAACCAAATATCAAATCATAAAACGTGTGTCGTGTTCACTTGAGCATATCAACTAAACTAAGCTTTACAAATGGATCTAAAACACTATCTAAACTAGGATACCTAAGTCTTCTTGACGATCTTCATCTTCAAGTAGACTCGGTCCAAACTCCGTGATTCTCCAAGTGCAAAGGTATGATCTTTAAGCTTTGGCACCGGAATCATCATGAATAGCTTCTAATCATCTTGTTGAAGCTAATCACCAACTAATATCCTGTTAATGATCTGAAACTTAGAAACACAAGAATATTAGTAAACATAACTACATGAGTGTTGATCATCATCAAAACTAGAGTGGAAGGCCATTGGGCCAACAATCTCCCCCTTTTTGATGATGACAAAACTCATGGAGTTATATATGCATAGATTAAAGATAAGCTTCAAGGAAGCTCCCCCTTAACTCATGCATAGGGATAAACAATAAATATATGCAATGAATATTAAACATGAAACATGCATATGCATAAACAATAAATGGTTCTAGATATCAATTGGAATATTTAAAACAAAATAAGCTCTAGATACCAATTACAAAGCAAACTCTATAAATCAATTAAACTTAATATTCTTGAGATTAAAACATAATATATGCATAAACATAAGCATGCATATAATATAAAACACAAATACTTCTCCCCCTTTTTGTCAATCATCAATAAAGGGGTAAACAATCAAAACCATAGATAAAATGAGGGGTAAAAATCTTTCTCCCCCTTTTTGTCAATCAAAACAATGCAAACAATGTTCTCCCCCTTTTTGTCTAAAACAAAAACAAAATCAATAAGGGGTGACTACAAACATGATATCAATTAAAAAATATGTCAATGAAGCATCTTGATACCAATAAACAAGGATCAATATATGTTATATGCTATATACATTCATGAAGAGGAAGACGCTAAGTTAGCTTCCCTACACATATGCATTACATGAAGAAAGGATGACAAGCCCCAATTCACATAACACATATTATGTAATGCATAAGAGGAGATGTGAAGCTCCCCCTACACACGTATATCATATAAAGAAGAGTTGTCAAGCTCCTCAATTTATAATATACTCAACATGAATCTATATGTAAGAGAGATGTTAAGCTCTCCTTGCATATAGGAAATACAAATCAAGGCTTTGAATATTTTCTTTAAACAAAATTTTGTAAATACCAATTGTAATTAAACATAACAAATTTTGAATGTTTAAACACAAATTTTGATACCAATTGTAAGAATATATTTCATTTTGAAAATATATAAACAAATTTGATGTTGATATCATATGTTCAAAATAACAACTTTTGATCATAAAGAGTGGGAGTACAAATACCAATTGAAATACAAAATCAAATTTTCTCCCCCTTTATGAAAAACAAACTAAAGACATGCATAGTCTTGATAACAATTTAAAAGTAATCAATTTAAATAAAATTGAAACTCAAGCACTAGCATAAACACAAACATATATATGTATGAAAAATAGATACCAATAGAAATTGATATACTTGGAATTTAAAGCATACATACATACAAAACATATATGAGTATACAAGAAGATCAAAATGATACCAATTGAAAGAGTTCAATGATACCAATTGACATAACAATAAGTTCAAGTGTATACATCATATTATCTACCACCCAATCATAATTCAAGTTTTAAAGATTTTCAATTTAGGGCATACATGAACATGATCTCCCATCCTACCGCCCTTAGGATGGTAGGGGTTTTCAAAAATAGATTTGAAAATATAGTTTAGTTTGAAAATCACTACCAAATTGAAGAACATCGCAACTAGTTAAATGGAAAACTTGTTAACTAGTACGAAATCCTTCAAGCAAGGAATAAAACAAAAATGAAATTCACATGATGATCATCACTCTAACCAATAAAGCATAACTCATGAGAAACAAAACATGAGCAATAGACATGAGTGTACAAATAATATGTGAAGATCATAATCTTGAAAAATATTTCATTAAGCTCAATTATTCCTTAAAACATAATTCCATCAAAAACTATCTAATCTTCAAGGCATATGTATGTCTAATACAAACTAACGTATACATACATATCCAAAACATAAAGAGTCCACAAGATATATGCATTAAGGCACGTGGCTCAAAAAGGATACTCATGTATAGTCAATAGTTTGGATAAGATGGACATATACATGAAGTTAAATATTGACACATAAACATGAAAACATGTAAGGCTAAATTTTCAACAAAGCAATTTTCATTTCAAGATATATGTATGATTTGTCAACACAAGAAGTATACATACATATCCCTTAAACACACTTTGAGTCCATAATAGATATTTGCATGAAAGGCAAATGACTCAAGGGGTATACATGTATATCTTCAAGTTTGGCAAAATACACATATACATGAAATGGAAACTCATAATCATAAATCGAATCCAAAAATGTGAATACAAGTCTAAAATGTACGAATCATCAAAACTAGGCTATACTAGCACATCTAATGGGTTCAAATAAGCATTCAATCCTTATCATATATAGATTTATTTGTAGCCCACTCTATGTACAAGTATATAACTAGTCTTAATGAAAACTAACATCTAAACATATACTCAAAACATGAAACATCAAAAACACATATACAAATCATCATGATAAAGGTCATCATGGAAAACTAAAACATGATTATTATGTGAATTCACATGTATTAGATTCATGATGTACATTATAGCTTAAACATAAGTGAGAACACTAAGTATGATTCAAATAAGCATGTGTGTCTCAAATACTATACATGTATGTCAAGGATCTAATAAACATGGAATGAACATACTAATCCATAGACATCAAAAAAATATGCTATAAACTATCAAAACATGCTATAAACAATGAAGTGGAAAGCATGTAAACATAATAAATGGGAGTAAAGGATTGTTACCAAAACTGAAGAAGCAACTCTCCTTGTCTCCAAACATGATGGTCATCTCCACCAAATCTTCTCTTGAAAGTGATGCATCCAATTTGATTTCCATGAAGTCCGGAACGCATCCACTCCAAGGTGTCATCACTCTCACGTCATGTGAGAGCCCACACCTACATCAAATAAAGGAGGGGTGGTCTTTGGTACCCACATCTTATTGGGTCCATGGGGGTTAGTCCCTTCTCTAACCCAAACAAATTTCTTGGCTAAATTTTCAACATGTAAACGATCATAGCAAAATTTAGCAAGATGGCCTTTTCGGCCACAATGTGTACATGTGTACACATGAGCATACTTGTGTTGATGGTGTCCGTGTGAAGCATGTGTATGCCGTGATGGGTGTACATGCATAAAGGATGGAACTTGTTTCTTTCGAACCAAGGTTTCCAACCGTGAGTGGTTCATGGCACATTGGCTCATAGTGGAGCCCAAACAATCAACCTTCTTCTTAAGCAAACAAATATCATCATTAATCTTAGAAGAAGAAGTGTGGCATGCAATAGGTGAAGTGTGTGATACTACCCTAGCATGGCAAACATGTGCATCAATCTTATTTTGCAAAACAATGTTTTTCTTTAAACACACATCTAAATCATTTGAAATAGAAATAATTTTATTTTTCAAATCAACATTCTCTTTTAAAACAAAATCAATTTTTGAAGACAAGTTTTCATTTTTCTTCAAAAGAACATGGCAATCATTTTTATTTTTCAAAAAGTTATTTTCTTTAAGTGCAAGATCAAGTTGAGATTTTAATGAATCCCTTTCATTATTGACCTCAACCTTCTCTTGCAAAACATTGTCAAGTCTAGCATGCAAACACTTATTTTCTTTTTCAATTTCTAGACTTTTCTTTTTCAAAATCTTATATTTTTCAATTAACTTTTCACATACTATTGAAAGTTCTTCATTTAGAGCATGGGGATCAACAATATCATTACTAGAAGAACTAGCATCATCATCACTATCTAAGTGGGGTTCCGAATGTACCTCAAGGGAGTCATTCCCTTGGACCATATAGCATTGTTGTGGCTCAGATTCTCCACTAGATTCCTCTTCTTGGATTTGGACTTGAAGCTTGGAGATGGTGGTTGTAGTCAACTTGTTCCACACTGCAAAAGCGGAATCAAGATTAGAAACACACATAAGATAATCTTTAGGTAATGTGCTTCTAATAGCCTCTAGGGCTTGTGCATTGGCCCCTATATGATTGCAATCACCAAGATAACATCTCTTGGTGGCCGCAAGGAAAACATGCAAACCTAGGGTCTTTAGGTACATGGACATCCTATACTTCCAAACATCAATGTTGGAAGGGTCAAAGCTAGGAGGGGTCATGAAGTCCATGGTAAACTATGAATGTGCAAACAAACAAATGCAAATGAGATTAGCAAGAAAATGGATCACTCCTAGGATGTTAAGCCTAAGTATCAGGAGCACTAGCTCTGATACCAATTGAAAAACACCTAGAGGGGGGGTGAATAGGTGTAAGTGCTAATCTAAGAAACTAAATGCAAACAAAGTGCGCTAAATGCGGAAGCTAATGCAAATTATGCACAAACTAATACAATACAACAAGTGTAGCCGAATTCCCCTTGCGAGGCTCTGGACTAACTCCCCTTGATTCCCCTTGAAATGGGTTGAGGTGCTATGTGAAGCTCTTGTTGGATGAGTATAAGTTAGGCACACACACACAAGCAATCCAAGCAATATAAAATACACACAATCAAGCCAAGCATATAAGAATGAATAGCAATATGAATAAATGCAAGGCAATATGAAATATGCACAACACAAGCAAATATGATATGATATGAATATGATGCTTTGCACAAATATAAGAGAGAGAGTTAGAGAGACAAAGGATCAATACGCAAACACCAAGATTTGTTTCGAGGTTCGAGCACCTTGCTCTACATCCCCGCCTACACCACCGTGTAGGATTTCCCAATCCACTATAAGAGTACCAAACTCCTCTCTCAACCTTACAAAGCCACCGAGGCTATACAACCACATTCCACCTCTACCGAAGAGGGATACGGCCCGTAGCCAACTACAACAAACACCTCTACCTAAGAGGCTCACAAACCAATCACCCGATCACCTCTACCGAAGAGGGATACAACATGAATAAGGGTGTACAACTTAGAGGTTACAAACAACAACCTCAAAACTCTCTCTTTCTTCTTTTTTCCACAAAACAAAGATCCTAATAGTTTAGGATAGAAGATATGGCTCAAGTGTGGAAACTAAGTGTTTTTGGAAACAAGCAACAAAGAAAAACTACTTGGGAAATCTCTTGTATATGATAGAAATAAAAGATCAAATCAAAATCCCAAACCTAGTTCTCTTTGATTTTCCAAAAACCCAAAACAATAAAGATTAGAAGTTTAAAGCTCAAAAACTACTTTTTAAAACTCTTTTAAACACTTCAGAAACCTGGAATTTTTCCTCTTAAAAATCTTAGCAAAAATCCCCAAAGAGATGGAGTTTATATAGGCCAAACAAAAAACTAGCCGTTAGAGCTGAGCTGGCAGCTCTGACAGGCGTCGGTCGACCGGCCCGGTCGACCGCCAACGGTCAGAAAAGTGACCGTTGGGCACTAGCGGTCGACCGGCCCGGTCGACCGAAACATCCTGAGAGTTGAACTCTCAACTCGGTCGACCGGTCCGGTCGACCGACTACAATGTGTAGCCAGCGTGCACGTCTGTGCACATCGGTCGACCGACCCGGTCGACCGGCCACTTGGTGCGGTCGACCGGCCACTTGGTGCGGTCGACCGGTCCGGTCGACCGAACTGGCCTGGCAGGCACAGTGCAGATCTGCACAGATACGGGATTTGAAAATAGGTCTTTTCACTCAATAAAAATCCCATAAATTCACAGTAAATCCACTAAATAGTTTTAATCACAATAAAAACTGTTTTTCTAAAAATATGTTTTTCTAAAACTTGTTTTATCATTTTATGTTAAAACATAAACATGTGATAAAAATTTCAAGACAATATATCAACATATCAATTCATTTTAGAGTCTTGCAAATTTTATCAAAAACAAAACCTGTATTTTGTCAAACTTGATTTTTCCAAACATGAATAGGGATATCAAAATAAGTTTGTTTACCAAGTTAAAGCATGTATGTATAAATAGAAAACATCTACTATACATATACCATATGTAAACTTGTTTTGATCAACTATTCATAAAAACCAAATATCAAATCATAAAACGTGTGTCGTGTTCACTTGAGCATATCAACTAAACTAAGCTTTACAAATGGATCTAAAACACTATCTAAACTAGGATACCTAAGTCTTCTTGACGATCTTCATCTTCAAGTAGACTCGGTCCAAACTCCGTGATTCTCCAAGTGCAAAGGTATGATCTTTAAGCTTTGGCACCGGAATCATCATGAATAGCTTCTAATCATCTTGTTGAAGCTAATCACCAACTAATATCCTGTTAATGATCTGAAACTTAGAAACACAAGAATATTAGTAAACATAACTACATGAGTGTTGATCATCATCAAAACTAGAGTGGAAGGCCATTGGGCCAACAATCTCCCCCTTTTTGATGATGACAAAACTCATGGAGTTATATATGCATAGATTAAAGATAAGCTTCAAGGAAGCTCCCCCTTAACTCATGCATAGGGATAAACAATAAATATATGCAATGAATATTAAACATGAAACATGCATATGCATAAACAATAAATGGTTCTAGATATCAATTGGAATATTTAAAACAAAATAAGCTCTAGATACCAATTACAAAGCAAACTCTATAAATCAATTAAACTTAATATTCTTGAGATTAAAACATAATATATGCATAAACATAAGCATGCATATAATATAAAACACAAATACTTCTCCCCCTTTTTGTCAATCATCAATAAAGGGGTAAACAATCAAAACCATAGATAAAATGAGGGGTAAAATCTTTCTCCCCCTTTTTGTCAATCAAAACAATGCAAACAATGTTCTCCCCCTTTTTGTCTAAAACAAAAACAAAATCAATAAGGGGTGACTACAAACATGATATCAATTAAAAATATGTCAATGAAGCATCTTGATACCAATAAACAAGGATCAATATATGTTATATGCTATATACATTCATGAAGAGGAAGACGCTAAGTTAGCTTCCCTACACATATGCATTACATGAAGAAAGGATGACAAGCCCCAATTCACATAACACATATTATGTAATGCATAAGAGGAGATGTGAAGCTCCCCCTACACACGTATATCATATAAAGAAGAGTTGTCAAGCTCCTCAATTTATAATATACTCAACATGAATCTATATGTAAGAGAGATGTTAAGCTCTCCTTGCATATAGGAAATACAAATCAAGGCTTTGAATATTTTCTTTAAACAAAATTTTGTAAATACCAATTGTAATTAAACATAACAAATTTTGAATGTTTAAACACAAATTTTGATACCAATTGTAAGAATATATTTCATTTTGAAAATATATAAACAAATTTGATGTTGATATCATATGTTCAAAATAACAACTTTTGATCATAAAGAGTGGGAGTACAAATACCAATTGAAATACAAAATCAAATTTTCTCCCCCTTTATGAAAAACAAACTAAAGACATGCATAGTCTTGATAACAATTTAAAAGTAATCAATTTAAACAAAATTGAAACTCAAGCACTAGCATAAACACAAACATATATATGTATGAAAAATAGATACCAATAGAAATTGATATACTTGGAATTTAAAGCATACATACATACAAAACATATATGAGTATACAAGAAGATCAAAATGATACCAATTGAAAGAGTTCAATGATACCAATTGACATAACAATAAGTTCAAGTGTATACATCATATTATCTACCACCCAATCATAATTCAAGTTTTAAAGATTTTCAATTTAGGGCATACATGAACATGATCTCCCATCCTACCGCCCTTAGGATGGTAGGGGTTTTCAAAAATAGATTTAAAAATATAGTTTAGTTTGAAAATCACTACCAAATTGAAGAACATCGCAACTAGTTAAATGGAAAACTTGTTAACTAGTACGAAATACTTCAAGCAAGGAATAAAACAAAAATGAAATTCACATGATAATCATCACTCTAACCAATAAAGCATAACTCATGAGAAACAAAACATGAGCAATAGACATGAGTGTACAAATAATATGTGAAGATCATAATCTTGAAAAATATTTCATTAAGCTCAATTATTCCTTAAAACATAATTCCATCAAAAACTATCTAATCTTCAAGGCATATGTATGTCTAATACAAACTAACGTATACATACATATCCAAAACATAAAGAGTCCACAAGATATATGCATTAAGGCACGTGGCTCAAAAAGGATACTCATGTATAGTCAATAGTTTGGATAAGATGGACATATACATGAAGTTAAATATTGACACATAAACATGAAAACATGTAAGGCTAAATTTTCAACAAAGCAATTTTAATTCAAGATATATGTATGATTTGTCAACACAAGAAGTATACATACATATCCCTTAAACACACTTTGAGTCCATAATAGATATTTGCATGAAAGGCAAATGACTCAAGGGGTATACATGTATATCTTCAAGTTTGGCAAAATACACATATACATGAAATGGAAACTCATAATCATAAATCGAATCCAAAAATGTGAATACAAGTCTAAAATGTACGAATCATCAAAACTAGGCTATACTAGCACATCTAATGGGTTCAAATAAGCATTCAATCCTTATCATATATAGATTTATTTGTAGCCCACTCTATGTACAAGTATATAACTAGTCTTAATGAAAACTAACATCTAAACATATACTCAAAACATGAAACATCAAAAACACATATACAAATCATCATGATAAAGGTCATCATGGAAAACTAAAACATGATTATTATGTGAATTCACATGTATTAGATTCATGATGTACATTATAGCTTAAACATAAGTGAGAACACTAAGTATGATTCAAATAAGCATGTGTGTCTCAAATACTATACATGTATGTCAAGGATCTAATAAACATGGAATGAACATACTAATCCATAGACATCAAAAAATATGCTATAAACTATCAAAACATGCTATAAACAATGAAGTGGAAAGCATGTAAACATAATAAATGGGAGTAAAGGATTGTTACCAAAACCGAAGAAGCAACTCTCCTTGTCTCCAAAACATGGTGGTCATCTCCACCAAATCTTCTCTTGAAAGTGATGCATCCAATTTGATTTCATGAAGTCCGGAACGCATCCACTCCAAGGTGTCATCACTCTCACGTCATGTGAGAGCCCACACCTACATCAAATAAAGGAGGGGTGGTCTTTGGTACCCACATCTTATTGGGTCCATGGGGGTTAGTCCCTTCTCTAACCCAAACAAATTTCTTGGCTAAATTTTCAACATGTAAACGATCATAGCAAAATTTAGCAAGATGGCCTTTTCGGCCACAATGTGTACATGTGTACACATGAGCATACTTGTGTTGATGGTGTCCGTGTGAAGCATGTGTATGCCGTGATGGGTGTGCATGCATAAAGGATGGAACTTGTTTCTTTCGAACCAAGGTTTCCAACCGTGAGTGGTTCATGGCACATTGGCTCATAGTGGAGCCCAAACAATCAACCTTCTTCTTAAGCAAACAAATATCATCATTAATCTTAGAAGAAGAAGTGTGGCATGCAATAGGTGAAGTGTGTGATACTACCCTAGCATGGCAAACATGTGCATCAATCTTATTTTGCAAAACAATGTTTTTCTTTAAACACACATCTAAATCATTTGAAATAGAAATAATTTTATTTTTCAAATCAACATTCTCTTTTAAAACAAAATCAATTTTTGAAGACAAGTTTTCATTTTTCTTCAAAAGAACATGGCAATCATTTTTATTTTTCAAAAAGTTATTTTCTTTAAGTGCAAGATCAAGTTGAGATTTTAATGAATCCCTTTCATTATAGACCTCAACTTCTCTTGCAAAACATTGTCAAGTCTAGCATGCAAACACTTATTTTCTTTTTCAATTTCTAGACTTTTCTTTTTCAAAATCTTATATTTTTCAATTAACTTTTCACATACTATTGAAAGTTCTTCATTTAGAGCATGGGGATCAACAATATCATTACTAGAAGAACTAGCATCATCATCACTATCTAAGTGGGGTTCCGAATGTACCTCAAGGGAGTCATTCCCTTGGACCATATAGCATTGTTGTGGCTCAGATTCTCCACTAGATTCCTCTTCTTGGATTTGGACTTGAAGCTTGGAGATGGTGGTTGTAGTCAACTTGTTCCACACTGCAAAAGCGGAATCAAGATTAGAAACACACATAAGATAATCTTTAGGTAATGTGCTTCTAATAGCCTCTAGGGCTTGTGCATTGGCCCCTATATGATTGCAATCACCAAGATAACATCTCTTGGTGGCCGCAAGGAAAACATGCAAACCTAGGGTCTTTAGGTATATGAACATCCTATACTTCCAAACATCAATGTTGGAAGGGTCAAAGATAGGAGGGGTCATGAAGTCCATGGTAAACTATGAATGTGCAAACAAACAAATGCAAATGAGATTAGCAAGAAAATGGATCACTCCTAGGATGTTAAGCCTAAGTATCAGGAGCACTAGCTCTGATACCAATTGAAAAACACCTAGAGGGGGGGTGAATAGGTGTAAGTGCTAATCTAAGAAACTAAATGCAAACTAAGTGCGCTAAATGCGGAAGCTAATGCAAATTATGCACAAACTAATACAATACAACAAGTGTAGCCGAATTCCCCTTGCGAGGCTCTGGACTAACTCCCCTTGATTCCCCTTGAAATGGGTTGAGGTGCTATGTGAAGCTCTTGTTGGATGAGTATAAGTTAGGCACACACACACAAGCAATCCAAGCAATATAAAATACACACAATCAAGCCAAGCATATAAGAATGAATAGCAATATGAATAAATGCAAGGCAATATGAAATATGCACAACACAAGCAAATATGATATGATATGAATATGATGCTTTGCACAAATATAAGAGAGAGAGTTAGAGAGACAATGGATCAATACGCAAACACCAAGATTTGTTTCGAGGTTCGAGCACCTTGCTCTACATCCCCGCCTACACCACCGTGTAGGATTTCCCAATCCACTATAGGAGTACCAAACTCCTCTCTCAACCTTACAAAGCCACCGAGGCTATACAACCACAATCCACCTCTACCGAAGAGGGATACGGCCGGTAGCCAACTACAACAAACACCTCTACCTAAGAGGCTCACAAACCAATCACCCGATCACCTCTACCGAAGAGGGATACAACATGAATAAGGGTGTACAACTTAGAGGTTACAAACAACAACCTCAAAACTCTCTCTTTCTTTCTTTTTCCACAAAACAAAGATCCTAATAGTTTAGGATAGAAGATATGGCTCAAGTGTGGAAACTAAGTGTTTTTGGAAACAAGCAACAAAGAAAAACTACTTGGGAAATCTCTTGTATATGATAGAAATAAAAGATCAAATCAAAATCCCAAAACCTAGTTCTCTTTGATTTTCCAAAAACCCAAAACAATAAAGATTAGAAGTTTAAAGCTCAAAAACTACTTTTTAAAACTCTTTTAAACACTTCAGAAACCTGGAATTTTTCCTCTTAAAAATCTTAGCAAAAATCCCCAAAGAGATGGAGTTTATATAGGCCAAACAGAAAACTAGCCGTTAGAGCTGAGCTGGCAGCTCTGACAGGCGTCGGTCGACCGGCCCGGTCGACCGCCAACGGTCAGAAAAGTGACCGTTGGGCACTAGCGGTCGACCGGCCCGGTCGACCGAAACATCCTGAGAGTTGAACTCTCAACTCGGTCGACCGGTCCGGTCGACCGACTACAATGTGTAGCCAGCGTGCACGTCTGTGCACATCGGTCGACCGACCCGGTCGACCGGCCACTTGGTGCGGTCGACCGGTCCGGTCGACCGAACTGGCCTGGCAGGCACAGTGCAGATCTGCACAGATACGGGATTTGAAAATAGGTCTTTTCACTCAATAAAAATCCCATAAATTCACAGTAAATCCACTAAATAGTTTTAATCACAATAAAAACTGTTTTTCTAAAAATATGTTTTTCTAAAACTTGTTTTATCATTTTATGTTAAAACATAAACATGTGATAAAAATTTCAAGACAATATATCAACATATCAATTCATTTTAGAGTCTTGCAAATTTTATCAAAAACAAAACCTGTATTTTGTCAAACTTGATTTTTCCAAAACATGAATAGGGATATCAAAATAAGTTTGTTTACCAAGTTAAAGCATGTATGTATAAATAGAAAACATCTACTATACATATACCATATGTAAACTTGTTTTGATCAACTATTCATAAAAACCAAATATCAAATCATAAAACGTGTGTCGTGTTCACTTGAGCATATCAACTAAACTAAGCTTTACAAATGGATCTAAAACACTATCTAAACTAAGATACCTAAGTCTTCTTGACGATCTTCATCTTCAAGTAGACTCGGTCCAAACTCCGTGATTCTCCAAGTGCAAAGGTATGATCTTTAAGCTTTGGCACCGGAATCATCATGAATAGCTTCTAATCATCTTGTTGAAGCTAATCACCAACTAATATCCTGTTAATGATCTGAAACTTAGAAACACAAGAATATTAGTAAACATAACTACATGAGTGTTGATCATCATCAAAACTAGAGTGGAAGGCCATTGGGCCAACAATCTCCCCCTTTTTGATGATGACAAAACTCATGGAGTTATATATGCATAGATTAAAGATAAGCTTCAAGGAAGCTCCCCCTTAACTCATGCATAGGGATAAACAATAAATATATGCAATGAATATTAAACATGAAACATGCATATGCATAAACAATAAATGGTTCTAGATATCAATTGGAATATTTAAAACAAAATAAGCTCTAGATACCAATTACAAAGCAAACTCTATAAATCAATTAAACTTAATATTCTTGAGATTAAAACATAATATATGCATAAACATAAGCATGCATATAATATAAAACACAAATACTTCTCCCCCTTTTTGTCAATCATCAATAAAGGGGTAAACAATCAAAACCATAGATAAAATGAGGGGTAAAAATCTTTCTCCCCCTTTTTGTCAATCAAAACAATGCAAACAATGTTCTCCCCCTTTTTGTCTAAAACAAAAACAAAATCAATAAGGGGTGACTACAAACATGATATCAATTAAAAAATATGTCAATGAAGCATCTTGATACCAATAAACAAGGATCAATATATGTTATATGCTATATACATTCATGAAGAGGAAGACGCTAAGTTAGCTTCCCTACACATATGCATTACATGAAGAAAGGATGACAAGTCCCAATTCACATAACACATATTATGTAATGCATAAGAGGAGATGTGAAGCTCCCCCTACACACGTATATCATATAAAGAAGAGTTGTCAAGCTCCTCAATTTATAATATACTCAACATGAATCTATATGTAAGAGAGATGTTAAGCTCTCCTTGCATATAGGAAATACAAATCAAGGCTTTGAATATTTTCTTTAAACAAAATTTTGTAAATACCAATTGTAATTAAACATAACAAATTTTGAATGTTTAAACACAAATTTTGATACCAATTGTAAGAATATATTTCATTTTGAAAATATATAAACAAATTTGATGTTGATATCATATGTTCAAAATAACAACTTTTGATCATAAAGAGTGGGAGTACAAATACCAATTGAAATACAAAATCAAATTTTCTCCCCCTTTATGAAAAACAAACTAAAGACATGCATAGTCTTGATAACAATTTAAAAGTAATCAATTTAAACAAAATTGAAACTCAAGCACTAGCATAAACACAAACATATATATGTATGAAAAATAGATACCAATAGAAATTGATATACTTGGAATTTAAAGCATACATACATACAAAACATATATGAGTATACAAGAAGATCAAAATGATACCAATTGAAAGAGTTCAATGATACCAATTGACATAACAATAAGTTCAAGTGTATACATCATATTATCTACCACCCAATCATAATTCAAGTTTTAAAGATTTTCAATTTAGGGCATATATGAACATGATCTCCCATCCTACCGCCCTTAGGATGGTAGGGGTTTTCAAAAATAGATTTAAAAATATAGTTTAGTTTGAAAATCACTACCAAATTGAAGAACATCGCAACTAGTTAAATGGAAAACTTGTTAACTAGTACGAAATCCTTCAAGCAAGGAATAAAACAAAATGAAATTCACATGATAATCATCACTCTAACCAATAAAGCATAACTCATGAGAAACAAAACATGAGCAATAGACATGAGTGTACAAATAATATGTGAAGATCATAATCTTGAAAAATATTTCATTAAGCTCAATTATTCCTTAAAACATAATTCCATCAAAAACTATCTAATCTTCAAGGCATATGTATGTCTAATACAAACTAACGTATACATACATATCCAAAACATAAAGAGTCCACAAGATATATGCATTAAGGCACGTGGCTCAAAAAGGATACTCATGTATAGTCAATAGTTTGGATAAGATGGACATATACATGAAGTTAAATATTGACACATAAACATGAAAACATGTAAGGCTAATTTGCAATAAAGCAATTTTCATTTCAAGATATATGTATGATTTGTCAACACAAGAAGTATACATACATATCCCTTAAACACACTTTGAGTCCATAATAGATATTTGCATGAAAGGCAAATGACTTAAGGGGTATACATGTATATCTTCAAGTTTGGCAAAAATACACATATACATGAAATGGAAACTCATAATCATAAATCGAATCCAAAAATGTGAATACAAGTCTAAAATGTACGAATCATCAAAACTAGGCTATACTAGCACATCTAATGGGTTCAAATAAGCATTTAATCCTTATCATATATAGATTTATTTGTAGCCCACTCTATGTACAAGTATATAACTAGTCTTAATGAAAACTAACATCTAAACATATACTCAAAACATGAAACATCAAAAACACATATACAAATCATCATGATAAAGGTCATCATGGAAAACTAAAACATGATTATTATGTGAATTCACATGTATTAGATTCATGATGTACATTATAGCTTAAACATAAGTGAGAACACTAAGTATGATTCAAATAAGCATGTGTGTCTCAAATACTATACATGTATGTCAAGGATCTAATAAACATGGAATGAACATACTAATCCATAGACATCAAAAAAATATGCTATAAACTATCAAAACATGCTATAAACAATGAAGTGGAAAGCATGTAAACATAATAAATGGGAGTAAAGGATTGTTACCAAAACTGAAGAAGCAACTCTCCTTGTCTCCAAAGCATGGTGGTCATCTCCACCAAATCTTCTCTTGAAAGTGATGCATCCAATTTGATTTCCATGAAGTCCGGAACGCATCCACTCCAAGGTGTCATCACTCTCACGTCATGTGAGAGCCCACACCTACATCAAATAAAGGAGGGGTGGTCTTTGGTACCCACATCTTATTGGGTCCATGGGGGTTAGTCCCTTCTCTAACCCAAACAAATTTCTTGGCTAAATTTTCAACATGTAAACGATCATAGCAAAATTTAGCAAGATGGCCTTTTCGGCCACAATGTGTACATGTGTACACATGAGCATACTTGTGTTGATGGTGTCCGTGTGAAGCATGTGTATGCCGTGATGGGTGTGCATGCATAAAGGATGGAACTTGTTTCTTTCGAACCAAGGTTTCCAACCGTGAGTGGTTCATGGCACATTGGCTCATAGTGGAGCCCAAACAATCAACCTTCTTCTTAAGCAAACAAATATCATCATTAATCTTAGAAGAAGAAGTGTGGCATGCAATAGGTGAAGTGTGTGATACTACCCTAGCATGGCAAACATGTGCATCAATCTTATTTTGCAAAACAATGTTTTTCTTTAAACACACATCTAAATCATTTGAAATAGAAATAATTTTATTTTTCAAATCAACATTCTCTTTTAAAACAAAATCAATTTTTGAAGACAAGTTTTCATTTTTCTTCAAAAGAACATGGCATTCATTTTTATTTTTCAAAAAGTTATTTTCTTTAAGTGCAAGATCAAGTTGAGATTTTAATGAATCCCTTTCATTATAGACCTCAACCTTCTCTTGCAAAACATTGTCAAGTCTAGCATGCAAACACTTATTTTCTTTTTCAATTTCTAGACTTTTCTTTTTCAAAATCTTATATTTTTCAATTAACTTTTCACATACTATTGAAAGTTCTTCATTTAGAGCATGGGGATCAACAATATCATTACTAGAAGAACTAGCATCATCATCACTATCTAAGTGGGGTTCCGAATGTACCTCAAGGGAGTCATTCCCTTGGACCATATAGCATTGTTGTGGCTCAGATTCTCCACTAGATTCCTCTTCTTGGATTTGGACTTGAAGCTTGGAGATGGTGGTTGTAGTCAACTTGTTCCACACTGCAAAAGCGGAATCAAGATTAGAAACACACATAAGATAATCTTTAGGTAATGTGCTTCTAATAGCCTCTAGGGCTTGTGCATTGGCCCCTATATGATTGCAATCACCAAGATAACATCTCTTGGTGGCCGCAAGGAAAACATGCAAACCTAGGGTCTTTAGGTACATGGACATCCTATACTTCCAAACATCAATGTTGGAAGGGTCAAAGCTAGGAGGGGTCATGAAGTCCATGGTAAACTATGAATGTGCAAACAAACAAATGCAAATGAGATTAGCAAGAAAATGGATCACTCCTAGGATGTTAAGCCTAAGTATCAGGAGCACTAGCTCTGATACCAATTGAAAAACACCTAGAGGGGGGGTGAATAGGTGTAAGTGCTAATCTAAGAAACTAAATGCAAACTAAGTGCGCTAAATGCGGAAGCTAATGCAAATTATGCACAAACTAATACAATACAACAAGTGTAGCCGAATTCCCCTTGCGAGGCTCTGGACTAACTCCCCTTGATTCCCCTTGAAATGGGTTGAGGTGCTATGTGAAGCTCTTGTTGGATGAGTATAAGTTAGGCACACACACACAAGCAATCCAAGCAATATAAAATACACACAATCAAGCCAAGCATATAAGAATGAATAGCAATATGAATAAATGCAAGGCAATATGAAATATGCACAACACAAGCAAATATGATATGATATGAATATGATGCTTTGCACAAATATAAGAGAGAGAGTTAGAGAGACAATGGATCAATACGCAAACACCAAGATTTGTTTCGAGGTTCGAGCACCTTGCTCTACATCCCCGCCTACACCACCGTGTAGGATTTCCCAATCCACTATAGGAGTACCAAACTCCTCTCTCAACCTTACAAAGCCACCGAGGCTATACAACCACAATCCACCTCTACCGAAGAGGGATACGGCCCGTAGCCAACTACAACAAACACCTCTACCTAAGAGGCTCACAAACCAATCACCCGATCACCTCTACCGAAGAGGGATACAACATGAATAAGGGTGTACAACTTAGAGGTTACAAACAACAACCTCAAAACTCTCTCTTTCTTCTTTTTCCACAAAACAAAGATCCTAATAGTTTAGGATAGAAGATATGGCTCAAGTGTGGAAACTAAGTGTTTTTGGAAACAAGCAACAAAGAGAAACTACTTGGGAAATCTCTTATATATGATAGAAATAAAAGATCAAATCAAAATCCCAAAACCTAGTTCTCTTTGATTTTCCAAAAACCCAAAACAATAAAGATTAGAAGTTTAAAGCTCAAAAACTACTTTTTAAAACACTTTTAAACACTTCAGAAACCTGGAATTTTTCCTCTTAAAAATCTTAGCAAAAATCCCCAAAGAGATGGAGTTTATATAGGCCAAACAGAAAACTAGCCGTTAGAGCTGAGCTGGCAGCTCTGACAGGCGTCGGTCGACCGGCCCGGTCGACCGCCAACGGTCAGAAAAGTGACCGTTGGGCACTAGCGGTCGACCGGCCCGGTCGACCGAAACATCCTGAGAGTTGAACTCTCAACTCGGTCGACCGGTCCGGTCGACCGACTACAATGTGTAGCCAGCGTGCACGTCTGTGCACATCGGTCGACCGACCCGGTCGACCGGCCACTTGGTGCGGTCGACCGGTCCGGTCGACCGAACTGGCCTGGCAGGCACAGTGCAGATCTGCACAGATACGGGATTTGAAAATAGGTCTTTTCACTCAATAAAAATCACATAAATTCACAGTAAATCCACTAAATAGTTTTAATCACAATAAAAACTGTTTTTCTAAAAATATGTTTTTCTAAAACTTGTTTTATCATTTTATGTTAAAACATAAACATGTGATAAAAATTTCAAGACAATATATCAACATATCAATTCATTTTAGAGTCTTGCAAATTTTATCAAAAACAAAACCTGTATTTTGTCAAACTTGATTTTTCCAAAACATGAATAGGGATATCAAAATAAGTTTGTTTACCAAGTTAAAGCATGTATGTATAAATAGAAAACATCTACTATACATATACCATATGTAAACTTGTTTTGATCAACTATTCATAAAAACCAAATATCAAATCATAAAACGTGTGTCGTGTTCACTTGAGCATATCAACTAAACTAAGCTTTACAAATGGATCTAAAACACTATATAAACTAGGATACCTAAGTCTTCTTGACGATCTTCATCTTCAAGTAGACTCGGTCCAAACTCCGTGATTCTCCAAGTGCAAAGGTATGATCTTTAAGCTTTGGCACCGGAATCATCATGAATAGCTTCTAATCATCTTGTTGAAGCTAATCACCAACTAATATCCTGTTAATGATCTGAAACTTAGAAACACAAGAATATTAGTAAACATAACTACATGAGTGTTGATCATCATCAAAACTAGAGTGGAAGGCCATTGGGCCAACAATCTCCCCCTTTTTGATGATGACAAAACTCATGGAGTTATATATGCATAGATTAAAGATAAGCTTCAAGGAAGCTCCCCCTTAACTCATGCATAGGGATAAACAATAAATATATGCAATGAATATTAAACATGAAACATGCATATGCATAAACAATAAATGGTTCTAGATATCAATTGGAATATTCAAAACAAAATAAGCTCTAGATACCAATTACAAAGCAAACTCTATAAATCAATTAAACTTAATATTCTTGAGATTAAAACATAATATATGCATAAACATAAGCATGCATATAATATAAAACACAAATACTTCTCCCCCTTTTTGTCAATCATCAATAAAGGGGTAAACAATCAAAACCATAGATAAAATGAGGGATAAAAATCTTTCTCCCCTTTTTGTCAATCAAAACAATGCAAACAATGTTCTCCCCCTTTTTGTCTAAAACAAAAACAAAATCAATAAGGGGTGACTACAAACATGATATCAATTAAAAAATATGTCAATGAAGCATCTTGATACCAATAAACAAGGATCAATATATGTTATATGCTATATACATTCATGAAGAGGAAGACGCTAAGTTAGCTTCCCTACACATATGCATTACATGAAGAAAGGATGACAAGCCCCAATTCACATAACACATATTATGTAATGCATAAGAGGAGATGTGAAGCTCCCCCTACACACGTATATCATATAAAGAAGAGTTGTCAAGCTCCTCAATTTATAATATACTCAACATGAATCTATATGTAAGAGAGATGTTAAGCTCTCCTTGCATATAGGAAATACAAATCAAGGCTTTGAATATTTTCTTTAAACAAAATTTTGTAAATACCAATTGTAATTAAACATAACAAATTTGAATGTTTAAACACAAATTTTGATACCAATTGTAAGAATATATTTCATTTTGAAAATATATAAACAAATTTGATGTTGATATCATATGTTCAAAATAACAACTTTTGATCATAAAGAGTGGGAGTACAAATACCAATTGAAATACAAAATCAAAATTTCTCCCCCTTTATGAAAAACAAACTAAAGACATGCATAGTCTTGATAACAATTTAAAAGTAATCAATTTAAATAAAATTGAAACTCAAGCACTAGCATAAACACAAACATATATATGTATGAAAAATAGATACCAATAGAAATTGATATACTTGGAATTTAAAGCATACATACATACAAAACATATATGAGTATACAAGAAGATCAAAATGATACCAATTGAAAGAGTTCAATGATACCAATTGACATAACAATAAGTTCAAGTGTATACATCATATTATCTACCACCCAATCATAATTCAAGTTTTAAAGATTTTCAATTTAGGGCATACATGAACATGATCTCCCATCCTACCGCCCTTAGGATGGTAGGGGTTTTCAAAAATAGATTTGAAAATATAGTTTAGTTTGAAAATCACTACCAAATTGAAGAACATCGCAACTAGTTAAATGGAAAACTTGTTAACTAGTACGAAATCCTTCAAGCAAGGAATAAAACAAAAATGAAATTCACATGATAATCATCACTCTAACCAATAAAGCATAACTCATGAGAAACAAAACATGAGCAATAGACATGAGTGTACAAATAATATGTGAAGATCATAATCTTGAAAAATATTTCATTAAGCTCAATTATTCCTTAAAACATAATTCCATCAAAAACTATCTAATCTTCAAGGCATATGTATGTCTAATACAAACTAACGTATACATACATATCCAAAACATAAAGAGTCCACAAGATATATGCATTAAGGCACGTGGCTCAAAAAGGATACTCATGTATAGTCAATAGTTTGGATAAGATGGACATATACATGAAGTTAAATATTGACACATAAACATGAAAACATGTAAGGCTAAATTTTCAACAAAGCAATTTTCATTTCAAGATATATGTATGATTTGTCAACACAAGAAGTATACATACATATCCCTTAAACACACTTTGAGTCCATAATAGATATTTGCATGAAAGGCAAATGACTCAAGGGGTATACATGTATATCTTCAAGTTTGGCAAAATACACATATACATGAAATGGAAACTCATAATCATAAATCGAATCCAAAAATGTGAATACAAGTCTAAAATGTACGAATCATCAAAACTAGGCTATACTAGCACATCTAATGGGTTCAAATAAGCATTCAATCCTTATCATATATAGATTTATTTGTAACCCACTCTATGTACAAGTATATAACTAGTCTTAATGAAAACTAACATCTAAACATATACTCAAAACATGAAACATCAAAAACACATATACAAATCATCATGATAAAGGTCATCATGGAAAACTAAAACATGATTATTATGTGAATTCACATGTATTAGATTCATGATGTACATTATAGCTTAAACATAAGTGAGAACACTAAGTATGATTCAAATAAGCATGTGTGTCTCAAATACTATACATGTATGTCAAGGATCTAATAAACATGGAATGAACATACTAATCCATAGACATCAAAAAATATGCTATAAACTATCAAAACATGCTATAAACAATGAAGTGGAAAGCATGTAAACATAATAAATGGGAGTAAAGGATTGTTACCAAAACCGAAGAAGCAACTCTCCTTGTCTCCAAAACATGGTGGTCATCTCCACCAAATCTTCTCTTGAAAGTGATGCATCCAATTTGATTTCCATGAAGTCCGGAACGCATCCACTCCAAGGTGTCATCACTCTCACGTCATGTGAGAGCCCACACCTACATCAAATAAAGGAGGGTGGTCTTTGGTACCCACATCTTATTGGGTCCATGGGGGTTAGTCCCTTCTCTAACCCAAACAAATTTCTTGGCTAAATTTTCAACATGTAAACGATCATAGCAAAATTTAGCAAGATGGCCTTTTCGGCCACAATGTGTACATGTGTACACATGAGCATACTTGTGTTGATGGTGTCCGTGTGAAGCATGTGTATGCCGTGATGGGTGTGCATGCATAAAGGATGGAACTTGTTTCTTTCGAACCAAGGTTTCCAACCGTGAGTGGTTCATGGCACATTGGCTCATAGTGGAGCCCAAACAATCAACCTTCTTCTTAAGCAAACAAATATCATCATTAATCTTAGAAGAAGAAGTGTGGCATGCAATAGGTGAAGTGTGTGATACTACCCTAGCATGGCAAACATGTGCATCAATCTTATTTTGCAAAATAATGTTTTTCTTTAAACACACATCTAAATCATTTGAAATAGAAATAATTTTATTTTTCAAATCAACATTCTCTTTTAAAACAAAATCAATTTTTGAAGACAAGTTTTCATTTTTCTTCAAAAGAACATGGCAATCATTTTTATTTTTCAAAAAGTTATTTTCTTTAAGTGCAAGATCAAGTTGAGATTTTAATGAATCCCTTTCATTATAGACCTCAACCTTCTCTTGCAAAACATTGTCAAGTCTAGCATGCAAACACTTATTTTCTTTTTCAATTTCTAGACTTTTCTTTTTCAAAATCTTATATTTTTCAATTAACTTTTCACATACTATTGAAAGTTCTTCATTTAGAGCATGGGGATCAACAATATCATTACTAGAAGAACTAGCATCATCATCACTATCTAAGTGGGGTTCCGAATGTACCTCAAGGGAGTCATTCCCTTGGACCATATAGCATTGTTGTGGCTCAGATTCTCCACTAGATTCCTCTTCTTGGATTTGGACTTGAAGCTTGGAGATGGTGGTTGTAGTCAACTTGTTCCACACTGCAAAAGCGGAATCAAGATTAGAAACACACATAAGATAATCTTTAGGTAATGTGCTTCTAATAGCCTCTAGGGCTTGTGCATTGGCCCCTATATGATTGCAATCACCAAGATAACATCTCTTGGTGGCCGCAAGGAAAACATGCAAACCTAGGGTCTTTAGGTACATGGACATCCTATACTTCCAAACATCAATGTTGGAAGGGTCAAAGCTAGGAGGGGTCATGAAGTCCATGGTAAACTATGAATGTGCAAACAAACAAATGCAAATGAGATTAGCAAGCAAATGGATCACTCCTAGGATGTTAAGCCTAAGTATCAGGAGCACTAGCTCTGATACCAATTAAAAACACCTAGAGGGGGGGTGAATAGGTGTAAGTGCTAATCTAAGAAACTAAATGCAAACTAAGTGCGCTAAATGCGGAAGCTAATGCAAATTATGCACAAACTAATACAATACAACAAGTGTAGCCGAATTCCCCTTGCGAGGCTCTGGACTAACTCCCCTTGATTCCCCTTGAAATGGGTTGAGGTGCTATGTGAAGCTCTTGTTGGATGAGTATAAGTTAGGCACACACACACAAGCAATCCAAGCAATATAAAATACACACAATCAAGCCAAGTATATAAGAATGAATAGCAATATGAATAAATGCAAGGCAATATGAAATATGCACAACACAAGCAAATATGATATGATATGAATATGATGCTTTGCACAAATATAAGAGAGAGAGTTAGAGAGACAATGGATCAATACGCAAACACCAAGATTTGTTTCGAGGTTCGAGCACCTTGCTCTACATCCCCGCCTACACCACCGTGTAGGATTTCCCAATCCACTATAGGAGTACCAAACTCCTCTCTCAACCTTACAAAGCCACCGAGGCTATACAACCACAATCCACCTCTACCGAAGAGGGATACGGCCCGTAGCCAACTACAACAAACACCTCTACCTAAGAGGCTCACAAACCAATCACCCGATCACCTCTACCGAAGAGGGATACAACATGAATAAGGGTGTACAACTTAGAGGTTACAAACAACAACCTCAAAACTCTCTCTTTCTTTCTTTTTCCACAAAACAAAGATCCTAATAGTTTAGGATAGAAGATATGGCTCAAGTGTGGAAACTAAGTGTTTTTGGAAACAAGCAACAAAGAAAAACTACTTGGGAAATCTCTTGTATATGATAGAAATAAAAGATCAAATCAAATCCCAAAACCTAGTTCTCTTTGATTTTCCAAAAACCCAAAACAATAAAGATTAGAAGTTTAAAGCTCAAAAACTACTTTTTAAAACTCTTTTAAACACTTCAGAAACCTGGAATTTTTCCTCTTAAAAATCTTAGCAAAAATCCCCAAAGAGATGGAGTTTATATAGGCCAAACAGAAAACTAGCCGTTAGAGCTGAGCTGGCAGCTCTGACAGGCGTCGGTCGACCGGCCCGGTCGACCGCCAACGGTCAGAAAAGTGACCGTTGGGCACTAGCGGTCGACCGGCCCGGTCGACCGAAACATCCTGAGAGTTGAACTCTCAACTCGGTCGACCGGTCCGGTCGACCGACTACAATGTGTAGCCAGCGTGCACGTCTGTGCACATCGGTCGACCGACCCGGTCGACCGGCCACTTGGTGCGGTCGACCGGTCCGGTCGACCGAACTGGCCTGGCAGGCACAGTGCAGATCTGCACAGATACGAGATTTGAAAATAGGTCTTTTCACTCAATAAAAATCCCATAAATTCACAGTAAATCCACTAAATAGTTTTAATCACAATAAAAACTGTTTTTCTAAAAATATGTTTTTCTAAAACTTGTTTTATCATTTTATGTTAAAACATAAACATGTGATAAAAATTTCAAGACAATATATCAACATATCAATTCATTTTAGAGTCTTACAAATTTTATCAAAAACAAAACCTGTATTTTGTCAAACTTGATTTTTCCAAAACATGAATAGGGATATCAAAATAAGTTTGTTTACCAAGTTAAAGCATGTATGTATAAATAGAAAACATCTACTATACATATACCATATGTAAACTTGTTTTGATCAACTATTCATAAAAACCAAATATCAAATCATAAAACGTGTGTCGTGTTCACTTGAGCATATCAACTAAACTAAGCTTTACAAATGGATCTAAAACACTATCTAAACTAGGATACCTAAGTCTTCTTGACGATCTTCATCTTCAAGTAGACTCGGTCCAAACTCCGTGATTCTCCAAGTGCAAAGGTATGATCTTTAAGCTTTGGCACCGGAATCATCATGAATAGCTTCTAATCATCTTGTTGAAGCTAATCACCAACTAATATCCTGTTAATGATCTGAAACTTAGAAACACAAGAATATTAGTAAACATAACTACATGAGTGTTGATCATCATCAAAACTAGAGTGGAAGGCCATTGGGCCAACAATCTCCCCTTTTTGATGATGACAAAACTCATGGAGTTATATATGCATAGATTAAAGATAAGCTTCAAGGAAGCTCCCCCTTAACTCATGCATAGGGATAAACAATAAATATATGCAATGAATATTAAACATGAAACATGCATATGCATAAACAATAAATGGTTCTAGCTATCAATTGGAATATTCAAAACAAAATAAGCTCTAGATACCAATTACAAAGCAAACTCTATAAATCAATTAAACTTAATATTCTTGAGATTAAAACATAATATATGCATAAACATAAGCATGCATATAATAAAAACACAAATACTTCTCCCCCTTTTTGTCAATCATCAATAAAGGGGTAAACAATCAAAACCATAGATAAAATGAGGGGTAAAAATCTTTCTCCCCCTTTTTGTCAATCAAAACAATGCAAACAATGTTCTCCCCCTTTTTGTCTAAAACAAAAACAAAATCAATAAGGGGTGACTACAAACATGATATCAATTAAAAAATATGTCAATGAAGCATCTTGATACCAATAAACAAGGATCAATATATGTTATATGCTATATACATTCATGAAGAGGAAGACGCTAAGTTAGCTTCCCTACACATATGCATTACATGAAGAAAGGATGACAAGCCCCAATTCACATAACACATATTATGTAATGCATAAGAGGAGATGTGAAGCTCCCCCTACACACGTATATCATATAAAGAAGAGTTGTCAAGCTCCTCAATTTATAATATACTCAACATGAATCTATATGTAAGAGAGATGTTAAGCTCTCCTTGCATATAGGAAATACAAATCAAGGCTTTGAATATTTTCTTTAAACAAAATTTTGTAAATACCAATTGTAATTAAACATAACAAATTTGAATGTTTAAACACAAATTTTGATACCAATTGTAAGAATATATTTCATTTTGAAAATATATAAACAAATTTGATGTTGATATCATATGTTCAAAATAACAACTTTTGATCATAAAGAGTGGGAGTACAAATACCAATTGAAATACAAAATCAAATTTTCTCCCCCTTTATGAAAAACAAACTAAAGACATGCATAGTCTTGATAACAATTTAAAAGTAATCAATTTAAATAAAATTGAAACTCAAGCACTAGCATAAACACAAACATATATATGTATGAAAAGTAGATACCAATAGAAATTGATATACTTGGAATTTAAAGCATACATACATACAAAACATATATGAGTATACAAGAAGATCAAAATGATACCAATTGAAAGAGTTCAATGATACCAATTGACATAACAATAAGTTCAAGTGTATACATCATATTATCTACCACCCAATCATAATTCAAGTTTTAAAGATTTTCAATTTAGGGCATACATGAACATGATCTCCCATCCTACCGCCCTTAGGATGGTAGGGGTTTTCAAAAATAGATTTGAAAATATAGTTTAGTTTGAAAATCACTACCAAATTGAAGAACATCGCAACTAGTTAAATGGAAAACTTGTTAACTAGTACGAAATCCTTCAAGCAAGGAATAAAACAAAAATGAAATTCACATGATAATCATCACTCTAACCAATAAAGCATAACTCATGAGAAACAAAACATGAGCAATAGACATGAGTGTACAAATAATATGTGAAGATCATAATCTTGAAAAATATTTCATTAAGCTCAATTATTCCTTAAAACATAATTCCATCAAAAACTATCTAATCTTCAAGGCATATGTATGTCTAATACAAACTAACGTATACATACATATCCAAAACATAAAGAGTCCACAAGATATATGCATTAAGGCACGTGGCTCAAAAAGGATACTCATGTATAGTCAATAGTTTGGATAAGATGGACATATACATGAAGTTAAATATTGACACATAAACATGAAAACATGTAAGGCTAAATTTTCAACAAAGCAATTTTCATTTCAAGATATATGTATGATTTGTCAACACAAGAAGTATACATACATATCCCTTAAACACACTTTGAGTCCATAATAGATATTTGCATGAAAGGCAAATGACTCAAGGGGTATACATGTATATCTTCAAGTTTGGCAAAATACACATATACATGAAATGGAAACTCATAATCATAAATCGAATCCAAAAATGTGAATACAAGTCTAAAATGTACGAATCATCAAAACTAGGCTATACTAGCACATCTAATGGGTTCAAATAAGCATTCAATCCTTATCATATATAGATTTATTTGTAGCCCACTCTATGTACAAGTATATAACTAGTCTTAATGAAAACTAACATCTAAACATATACTCAAAACATGAAACATCAAAAACACATATACAAATCATCATGATAAAGGTCATCATGGAAAACTAAAACATGATTATTATGTGAATTCACATGTATTAGATTCATGATGTACATTATAGCTTAAACATAAGTGAGAACACTAAGTATGATTCAAATAAGCATGTGTGTCTCAAATACTATACATGTATGTCAAGGATCTAATAAACATGGAATGAACATACTAATCCATAGACATCAAAAAAATATGCTATAAACTATCAAAACATGCTATAAACAATGAAGTGGAAAGCATGTAAACATAATAAATGGGAGTAAAGGATTGTTACCAAAACCGAAGAAGCAACTCTCCTTATCTCCAAAACATGGTGGTCATCTCCACCAAATCTTCTCTTGAAAGTGATGCATCCAATTTGATTTCCATGAAGTCCGGAACGCATCCACTCCAAGGTGTCATCACTCTCACGTCATGTGAGAGCCCACACCTACATCAAATAAAGGAGGGGTGGTCTTTGGTACCCACATCTTATTGGGTCCATGGGGGTTAGTCCCTTCTCTAACCCAAACAAATTTCTTGGCTAAATTTTCAACATGTAAACGATCATAGCAAAATTTAGCAAGATGGCCTTTTCGGCCACAATGTGTACATGTGTACACATGAGCATACTTGTGTTGATGGTGTCCGTGTGAAGCATGTGTATGCCGTGATGGGTGTGCATGCATAAAGGATGGAACTTGTTTCTTTCGAACCAAGGTTTCCAACCGTGAGTGGTTCATGGCACATTGGCTCATAGTGGAGCCCAAACAATCAACCTTCTTCTTAAGCAAACAAATATCATCATTAATCTTAGAAGAAGAAGTGTGGCATGCAATAGGTGAAGTGTGTGATACTACCCTAGCATGGCAAACATGTGCATCAATCTTATTTTGCAAAACAATGTTTTTCTTTAAACACACATCTAAATCATTTGAAATAGAAATAATTTTATTTTTCAAATCAACATTCTCTTTTAAAACAAAATCAATTTTTGAAGACAAGTTTTCATTTTTCTTCAAAAGAACATGGCAATCATTTTTATTTTTCAAAAAGTTATTTTCTTTAAGTGCAAGATCAAGTTGAGATTTTAATGAATCCCTTTCATTATAGACCTCAACCTTCTCTTGCAAAACATTGTCAAGTCTAGCATGCAAACACTTATTTTCTTTTTCAATTTCTAGACTTTTCTTTTTCAAAATCTTATATTTTTCAATTAACTTTTCACATACTATTGAAAGTTCTTCATTTAGAGCATGGGGATCAACAATATCATTACTAGAAGAACTAGCATCATCATCACTATCTAAGTGGGGTTCCGAATGTACCTCAAGGGAGTCATTCCCTTGGACCATATAGCATTGTTGTGGCTCAGATTCTCCACTAGATTCCTCTTCTTGGATTTGGACTTGAAGCTTGGAGATGGTGGTTGTAGTCAACTTGTTCCACACTGCAAAAGCGGAATCAAGATTAGAAACACACATAAGATAATCTTTAGGTAATGTGCTTCTAATAGCCTCTAGGGCTTGTGCATTGGCCCCTATATGATTGCAATCACCAAGATAACATCTCTTGGTGGCCGCAAGGAAAACATGCAAACCTAGGGTCTTTAGGTACATGGACATCCTATACTTCCAAACATCAATGTTGGAAGGGTCAAAGCTAGGAGGGGTCATGAAGTCCATGGTAAACTATGAATGTGCAAACAAACAAATGCAAATGAGATTAGCAAGCAAATGGATCACTCCTAGGATGTTAAGCCTAAGTATCAGGAGCACTAGCTCTGATACCAATTGAAAAACACCTAGAGGGGGGGTGAATAGGTGTAAGTGCTAATCTAAGAAACTAAATGCAAACTAAGTGCGCTAAATGCGGAAGCTAATGCAAATTATGCACAAACTAATACAATACAACAAGTGTAGCCGAATTCCCCTTGCGAGGCTCTGGACTAACTCCCCTTGATTCCCCTTGAAATGGGTTGAGGTGCTATGTGAAGCTCTTGTTGGATGAGTATAAGTTAGGCACACACACACAAGCAATCCAAGCAATATAAAATACACACAATCAAGTCAAGCATATAAGAATGAATAGCAATATGAATAAATGCAAGGCAATATGAAATATGCACAACACAAGCAAATATGATATGATATGAATATGATGCTTTGCACAAATATAAGAGAGAGAGTTAGAGAGACAATGGATCAATACGCAAACACCAAGATTTGTTTCGAGGTTCGAGCACCTTGCTCTACATCCCCGCCTACACCACCGTGTAGGATTTCCCAATCCACTATAGGAGTACCAAACTCCTCTCTCAACCTTACAAAGCCACCGAGGCTATACAACCACAATCCACCTCTACCGAAGAGGGATACGGCCCGTAGCCAACTACAACAAACACCTCTACCTAAGAGGCTCACAAACCAATCACCCGATCACCTCTACCGAAGAGGGATACAACATGAATAAGGGTGTACAACTTAGAGGTTACAAACAACAACCTCAAAACTCTCTCTTCTTTCTTTTTCCACAAAACAAAGATCCTAATAGTTTAGGATAGAAGATATGGCTCAAGTGTGGAAACTAAGTGTTTTTGGAAACAAGCAACAAAGAGAAACTACTTGGGAAATCTCTTGTATATGATAGAAATAAAAGATCAAATCAAAATCCCAAAACCTAGTTCTCTTTGATTTTCCAAAAACCCAAAACAATAAAGATTAGAAGTTTAAAGCTCAAAAACTACTTTTTAAAACACTTTTAAACACTTCAGAAACCTGGAATTTTTCCTCTTAAAAATCTTAGCAAAAATCCCCAAAGAGATGGAGTTTATATAGGCCAAACAGAAAACTAGCCGTTAGAGCTGAGCTGGCAGCTCTGACAGGCGTCGGTCGACCGGCCCGGTCGACCGCCAACGGTCAGAAAAGTGACCGTTGGGCACTAGCGGTCGACCGGCCCGGTCGACCGAAACATCCTGAGAGTTGAACTCTCAACTCGGTCGACCGGTCCGGTCGACCGACTACAATGTGTAGCCAGCGTGCACGTCTGTGCACATCGGTCGACCGACCCGGTCGACCGGCCACTTGGTGCGGTCGACCGGTCCGGTCGACCGAACTGGCCTGGCAGGCACAGTGCAGATCTGCACAGATACGGGATTTGAAAATAGGTCTTTTCACTCAATAAAAATCCCATAAATTCACAGTAAATCCACTAAATAGTTTTAATCACAATAAAAACTGTTTTTCTAAAAATATGTTTTTCTAAAACTTGTTTTATCATTTTATGTTAAAACATAAACATGTGATAAAAATTTCAAGACAATATATCAACATATCAATTCATTTTAGAGTCTTGCAAATTTTATCAAAAACAAAACCTGTATTTTGTCAAACTTGATTTTTCCAAAACATGAATAGGGATATCAAAATAAGTTTGTTTACCAAGTTAAAGCATGTATGTATAAATAGAAAACATCTACTATACATATACCATATGTAAACTTGTTTTGATCAACTATTCATAAAAACAAATATCAAATCATAAAACGTGTGTCGTGTTCACTTGAGCATATCAACTAAACTAAGCTTACAAATGGATCTAAAACACTATCTAAACTAGGATACCTAAGTCTTCTTGACGATCTTCATCTTCAAGTAGACTCGGTCCAAACTCCGTGATTCTCCAAGTGCAAAGGTATGATCTTTAAGCTGTGGCACCGGAATCATCATGAATAGCTTCTAATCATCTTGTTGAAGCTAATCACCAACTAATATCCTGTTAATGATCTGAAACTTAGAAACACAAGAATATTAGTAAACATAACTACATGAGTGTTGATCATCATCAAAACTAGAGTGGAAGGCCATTGGGCCAACAATCTCCCCTTTTTGATGATGACAAAACTCATGGAGTTATATATGCATAGATTAAAGATAAGCTTCAAGGAAGCTCCCCCTTAACTCATGCATAGGGATAAACAATAAATATATGCAATGAATATTAAATATGAAACATGCATATGCATAAACAATAAATGGTTCTAAATATCAATTGGAATATTCAAAACAAAATAAGCTCTAGATACCAATTACAAAGCAAACTCTATAAATCAATTAAACTTAATATTCTTGAGATTAAAACATAATATATGCATAAACATAAGCATGCATATAATATAAAACACAAATACTTCTCCCCCTTTTTGTCAATCATCAATAAAGGGGTAAACAATCAAAACCATAGATAAAATGAGGGGTAAAAATCTTTCTCCCCCTTTTTGTCAATCAAAACAATGCAAACAATGTTCTCCCCCTTTTTGTCTAAAACAAAAACAAAATCAATAAGGGGTGACTACAAACATGATATCAATTAAAAAATATGTCAATGAAGCATCTTGATACCAATAAATAAGGATCAATATATGTTATATGCTATATACATTCATGAAGAGGAAGACGCTAAGTTAGCTTCCCTACACATATGCATTACATGAAGAAAGGATGACAAGCCCCAATTCACATAACACATATTATGTAATGCATAAGAGGAGATGTGAAGCTCCCCCTACACACGTATATCATATAAAGAAGAGTTGTCAAGCTCCTCAATTTATAATATACTCAACATGAATCTATATGTAAGAGAGATGTTAAGCTCTCCTTGCATATAGGAAATACAAATCAAGGCTTTGAATATTTTCTTTAAACAAAATTTTGTAAATACCAATTGTAATTAAACATAACAAATTTTGAATGTTTAAACACAAATTTTGATACCAATTGTAAGAATATATTTCATTTTGAAAATATATAAACAAATTTGATGTTGATATCATATGTTCAAAATAACAACTTTTGATCATAAAGAGTGGGAGTACAAATACCAATTGAAATACAAAATCAAATTTTCTCCCCCTTTATGAAAAACAAACTAAAGACATGCATAGTCTTGATAACAATTTAAAAGTAATCAATTTAAACAAAATTGAAACTCAAGCACTAGCATAAACACAAACATATATATGTATGAAAAATAGATACCAATAGAAATTGATATACTTGGAATTTAAAGCATACATACATACAAAACATATATGAGTATACAAGAAGATCAAAATGATACCAATTGAAAGAGTTCAATGATACCAATTGACATAACAATAAGTTCAAGTGTATACATCATATTATCTACCACCCAATCATAATTCAAGTTTTAAAGATTTTCAATTTAGGGCATACATGAACATGATCTCCCATCCTACCGCCCTTAGGATGGTAGGGGTTTTCAAAAATAGATTTGAAAATATAGTTTAGTTTGAAAATCACTACCAAATTGAAGAACATCGCAACTAGTTAAATGGAAAACTTGTTAACTAGTACGAAATCCTTCAAGCAAGGAATAAAACAAAAATGAAATTCACATGATAATCATCACTCTAACCAATAAAGCATAACTCATGAGAAACAAAACATGAGCAATAGACATGAGTGTACAAATAATATGTGAAGATCATAATCTTGAAAAATATTTCATTAAGCTCAATTATTCCTTAAAACATAATTCCATCAAAAACTATCTAATCTTCAAGGCATATGTATGTCTAATACAAACTAACGTATACATACATATCCAAAACATAAAGAGTCCACAAGATATATGCATTAAGGCACGTGGCTCAAAAAGGATACTCATGTATAGTCAATAGTTTGGATAAGATGGACATATACATGAAGTTAAATATTGACACATAAACATGAAAACATGTAAGGCTAAATTTTCAACAAAGCAATTTTCATTTCAAGATATATGTATGATTTGTCAACACAAGAAGTATACATACATATCCCTTAAACACACTTTGAGTCCATAATAGATATTTGCATGAAAGGCAAATGACTCAAGGGGTATATATGTATATCTTCAAGTTTGGCAAAATACACATATACATGAAATGGAAACTCATAATCATAAATCGAATCCAAAATGTGAATACAAGTCTAAAATGTACGAATCATCAAAACTAGGCTATACTAGCACATCTAATGGGTTCAAATAAGCATTCAATCCTTATCATATATAGATTTATTTGTAGCCCACTCTATGTACAAGTATATAACTAGTCTTAATGAAAACTAACATCTAAACATATACTCAAAACATGAAACATCAAAAACACATATACAAATCATCATGATAAAGGTCATCATGGAAAACTAAAACATGATTATTATGTGAATTCACATGTATTAGATTCATGATGTACATTATAGCTTAAACATAAGTGAGAACACTAAGTATGATTCAAATAAGCATGTGTGTCTCAAATACTATACATGTATGTCAAGGATCTAATAAACATGGAATGAACATACTAATCCATAGACATCAAAAAAATATGCTATAAACTATCAAAACATGCTATAAACAATGAAGTGGAAAGCATGTAAACATAATAAATGGGAGTAAAGGATTGTTACCAAAACCGAAGAAGCAACTCTCCTTGTCTCCAAAACATGGTGGTCATCTCCACCAAATCTTCTCTTGAAAGTGATGCATCCAATTTGATTTCCATGAAGTCCGGAACGCATCCACTCCAAGGTGTCATCACTCTCACGTCATGTGAGAGCCCACACCTACATCAAATAAAGGAGGGGTGGTCTTTGGTACCCACATCTTATTGGGTCCATGGGGGTTAGTCCCTTCTCTAACCCAAATAAATTTCTTGGCTAAATTTTCAACATGTAAACGATCATAGCAAAATTTAACAAGATGGCCTTTTCGGCCACAATGTGTACATGTGTACACATGAGCATATTTGTGTTGATGGTGTCCGTGTGAAGCATGTGTATGCCGTGATGGGTGTGCATGCATAAAGGATGGAACTTGTTTCTTTCGAACCAAGGTTTCCAACCGTGAGTGGTTCATGGCACATTGGCTCATAGTGGAGCCCAAACAATCAACCTTCTTCTTAAGCAAACAAATATCATCATTAATCTTAGAAGAAGAAGTGTGGCATGCAATAGGTGAAGTGTGTGATACTACCCTAGCATGGCAAACATGTGCATCAATCTTATTTTGCAAAACAATGTTTTTCTTTAAACACACATCTAAATAATTGAAATAGAAATAATTTTATTTTCAAATCAACATTCTCTTTTAAAACAAAATCAATTTTTGAAGACAAGTTTTCATTTTTCTTCAAAAGAACATGGCAATCATTTTTATTTTTCAAAAAGTTATTTTCTTTAAGTGCAAGATCAAGTTGAGATTTTAATGAATCCCTTTCATTATAGACCTCAACCTTCTCTTGCAAAACATTGTCAAGTCTAGCATGCAAACACTTATTTCTTTTTCAATTTCTAGACTTTTCTTTTTCAAAATCTTATATTTTTCAATTAACTTTTCACATACTATTGAAAGTTCTTCATTTAGAGCATGGGGATCAACAATATCATTACTAGAAGAACTAGCATCATCATCACTATCTAAGTGGGGTTCCGAATGTACCTCAAGGGAGTCATTCCCTTGGACCATATAGCATTGTTGTGGCTCAGATTCTCCACTAGATTCCTCTTCTTGGATTTGGACTTGAAGCTTGGAGATGGTGGTTGTAGTCAACTTGTTCCACACTGCAAAAGCGGAATCAAGATTAGAAACACACATAAGATAATCTTTAGGTAATGTGCTTCTAATAGCCTCTAGGGCTTGTGCATTGGCCCCTATATGATTGCAATCACCAAGATAACATCTCTTGGTGGCCGCAAGGAAAACATGCAAACCTAGGGTCTTTAGGTACATGGACATCCTATACTTCCAAACATCAATGTTGGAAGGGTCAAAGCTAGGAGGGGTCATGAAGTCCATGGTAAACTATGAATGTGCAAACAAACAAATGCAAATGAGATTAGCAAGAAAATGGATCACTCCTAGGATGTTAAGCCTAAGTATCAGGAGCACTAGCTCTGATACCAATTGAAAAACACCTAGAGGGGGGGTGAATAGGTGTAAGTGCTAATCTAAGAAACTAAATGCAAACTAAGTGCGCTAAATGCGGAAGCTAATGCAAATTATGCACAAACTAATACAATACAACAAGTGTAGCCGAATTCCCCTTGCGAGGCTCTGGACTAACTCCCCTTGATTCCCCTTGAAATGGGTTGAGGTGCTATGTGAAGCTCTTGTTGGATGAGTATAAGTTAGGCACACACACACAAGCAATCCAAGCAATATAAAATACACACAATCAAGCCAAGCATATAAGAATGAATAGCAATATGAATAAATGCAAGGCAATATGAAATATGCACAACACAAGCAAATATGATATGATATGAATATGATGCTTTGCACAAATATAAGAGAGAGAGTTAGAGAGACAATGGATCAATACGCAAACACCAAGATTTGTTTCGAGGTTCGAGCACCTTGCTCTACATCCCCGCCTACACCACCGTGTAGGATTTCCCAATCCACTATAGGAGTACCAAACTCCTCTCTCAACCTTACAAAGCCACCGAGGCTATACAACCACAATCCACCTCTACCGAAGAGGGATACGGCCCGTAGCCAACTACAACAAACACCTCTACCTAAGAGGCTCACAAACCAATCACCCGATCACCTCTACCGAAGAGGGATACAACATGAATAAGGGTGTACAACTTAGAGGTTACAAACAACAACCTCAAAACTCTCTCTCTCTTTCTTTTTCCACAAAACAAAGATCCTAATAGTTTAGGATAGAAGATATGGCTCAAGTGTGGAAACTAAGTGTTTTTGGAAACAAGCAACAAAGAAAAACTACTTGGGAAATCTCTTGTATATGATAGAAATAAAAGATCAAATCAAAATCCCAAAACCTAGTTCTCTTTGATTTTCCAAAAACCCAAAACAATAAAGATTAGAAGTTTAAAGCTCAAAAACTACTTTTTAAAACACTTTTAAACACTTCAGAAACCTGGAATTTTTCCTCTTAAAAATCTTAGCAAAAATCCCAAAGAGATGGAGTTTATATAGGCCAAACAGAAAACTAGCCGTTAGAGCTGAGCTGGCAGCTCTGACAGGCGTCGGTCGACCGGCCCGGTCGACCGCCAACGGTCAGAAAAGTGACCGTTGGGCACTAGCGGTCGACCGGCCCGGTCGACCGAAACATCCTGAGAGTTGAACTCTCAACTCGGTCGACCGGTCCGGTCGACCGACTACAATGTGTAGCCAGCGTGCACGTCTGTGCACATCGGTCGACCGACCCGGTCGACCGGCCACTTGGTGCGGTCGACCGGTCCGGTCGACCGAACTGGCCTGGCAGGCACAGTGCAGATCTGCACAGATACGGGATTTGAAAATAGGTCTTTTCACTCAATAAAAATCCCATAAATTCACAGTAAATCCACTAAATAGTTTTAATCACAATAAAAACTGTTTTTCTAAAAATATGTTTTTCTAAAACTTGTTTTATCATTTTATGTTAAAACATAAACATGTGATAAAAATTTCAAGACAATATATCAACATATCAATTCATTTTAGAGTCTTGCAAATTTTATCAAAAACAAAACCTGTATTTTGTCAAACTTGATTTTTCCAAAACATGAATAGGGATATCAAAATAAGTTTGTTTACCAAGTTAAAGCATGTATGTATAAATAGAAAACATCTACTATACATATACCATATGTAAACTTGTTTTGATCAACTATTCATAAAAACCAAATATCAAATCATAAAACGTGTGTCGTGTTCACTTGAGCATATCAACTAAACTAAGCTTTACAAATGGATCTAAAACACTATCTAAATTAGGATACCTAAGTCTTCTTGACGATCTTCATCTTCAAGTAGACTCGGTCCAAACTCCGTGATTCTCCAAGTGCAAAGGTATGATCTTTAAGCTTTGGCACCGGAATCATCATGAATAGCTTCTAATCATCTTGTTGAAGCTAATCACCAACTAATATCCTGTTAATAATCTGAAACTTAGAAACACAAGAATATTAGTAAACATAACTACATGAGTGTTGATCATCATCAAAACTAGAGTGGAAGGCCATTGGGCCAACACACTCGGTGCAGCAACACCTACAACGAGTTCACACTAGAATTCCTTGGACTCACTAGTCTCTCTCTTGTTCCCTCAAGAACTACACACCGCAAGCACACTAGCTTGTCGAGGCCGAACCTCTACACCGAGCTCTCATTAGAACTCGAAACAACGCGAACCCGCAAGTCTGCCTCCTCAAATACAAAGTAGAACACTTTGGTGATCGAAACACTTTGATCACCTCAAACACTCTCACAACAAAGATCCCTATAGGATGGATGCAGTAATGGATAGCTCAAGTGTATGTGAGAAAAACTAGGATTGATTTGGTGGTGAAAAACTCAAGAAATCTCTTTGACAAAACACTCTTGAAAAACTCTCCTTTTGATATGAAAGTATTTGGCTCTAAAATAAGTGGAGATAAACACTTTGAACTATATGAAAAACTAGCTTTAAAACCTACTTGAAATTTTATGCAAAACAATTCAAGAGAAGCCCATTTTATAGGCTTTAAAAATGTGGCCGTTGGAGGCTAACTCAACAGTCTGGACTGCTGGCGGTCGACCACCCAGTCGACCGGCCAACGGTCAGATATTTGACCGTTGTGCCATTGGTCGACCGGCCAGTCGACCGTGGCCTGGATACAGAGAGCAGTAACCCTCTGCCGGTCGACCACTTGGTCGACCGAGGCCATTTCCAGATAGCAGAGCTCTCTGGCGGTCGACCGGGTCGGTCGACCGGCCCTCAAGCCAAACAAGCCGTGCACGTTTGTGCACGTCGGTCGACCGTGCGGTCGACCGGCAGAAGGCCAGAAACAGGTTTTTAGGGATTTAAAAATTGGTCTTTTCCTTTAATAAAATCTCATAAATTCTTATAAATTCTACAAAAATAAGTTCAGTGATATACTATAATATACAAATATATTTGAGTAAAAATCAAAACATGTTACAAACATTTTGAACTATTTTTGTAATATGGAAGTTTTGCCTTAAACAAAAATCTGTATTTTTCAAAATTGATTTTTTCAAAACTTCTCTAAATATAAAAATAAGATATTCTAAACACTTTATAAGCTTAGTTTGTATGGATATGATCCACTACACATATATGATAAAATATCTATGTTTTTGACATTAAGCTCTAAAATAGGTTTTGATAAAACACATTTGTTTTGAAGCTTAAAAAATCAAACCGGTATTTTTCTAAAACAAAAACTCTTTCATGAAAACACATATAAATCTTGTGTGTGAGTGTATATGAATTTGAGCAATCCACCAACTAATATATCCTTTACATTTTATCTAAAAATAAAATCTTACTGCAAACAAACCTAAACACAAGTCTTCTCTTGAAGGTCTTCTTCTTCTTCTTGACTTGGTCCAAACCTTAATCCAATGAGCTAGACTCCTCTTGAGTACTTGATGCAGTCTTGATGCACGATCTCTTGAATCGACACGTGCTAGCTCCAAAACTTTATTTTAAATCCTCTGTTGAAGCTAAGCACTAACTAAGATCTTGATCAAATATCTGAGATTAATTTAAACACAAGATCATTAGTACTATAACTACATGAGTTAATCATCATCAAAACTAGAGCGATGGGCCTTTCGGCCAACACTTACGATCGACCTCCCGGGCCTCCCGAAAGCCCCGTTGTTGGCAATTGCCGTCCTCTTCCTCTCCCTCGGCTCCTTCGCTCGTCTCACCTTTGGCGGAGCCGCATCGACCTTTGCAACCCGTGCCCCTTGTAAGAGAGAGAGAGAGGAGAGATCGGGCTTGGGGGGCACAAATCAAGGTCTAACGCTTTTTTCTTACGGGGCCAGGAGGCATGTGCCCCTAGCTCCATCACTGGGGGAAGTGGTTGTTTATGTGGCAGCAGCGGACGATGAGGTGGCGGAAGTTGAGGGGGAAGCCACCACCGCTGCATGCCGGCGATTGAGGTTTCGATGTCGAAGGGGGAGAGGGTTGGAGAGAGTGAGAGGATTAGGTTTTCGGCACGCTTCTTGTAGAGGTGGCGCCAATGAGCGGAGAGGACGGAGGTTTGGACGGCGAAGCAAAAGGGGAAAGAGAGGATCTGAAGGTGGAGCAACCCGGGGAAGAAGGTGAGGAGATCGATCAACGATGACAATGACAATGAGGATGAGCCAGCTTCATCCTTGGGTGAGAGTAGGAGCAAGAATTTAGGGATTTTGCTGGTCATCATCATCTTCAATCAATCTTCAGGCTTTCAGAGGATTCAGAGTGAGGAGAGATTGGAGATGAAATAAGAATTCAAAACGAGGTATTTCCTATTAAATTAATGGAAAGTTTTGAGGTTTAAAAGGAATAAAATCGAAAAAATGAACAACTTTTCTAAAATGTTTGATATAAATTCATATTTTCCTAATCTTATCGCCTAGGTGCAGAGGCAGTTACAAATGAGAGAGAAAAAAGTATAAATTTAATATAAAGACTAGGCAAGGAAGACAAAATTATTAAATGCTATTGAGAACTTGTAAAAAGTTTAGTGACACTATTCAAACAAAATTATTAACTGCAACCCCCAGGCCGTCAGCACCGCCTTTTGCGTTGAGATTGCAGAATCTACACCCGACCCCATATTTTGTGCCCCCCGTCTTTGAAATGCTGACTCTGCCACTGCAGTAGAGCACCAATATTGATACATATTTGTCCTGACATTTACTTAATGTTATTATTGTTACGTACTCTGAAAGAAATGTTGAAAGACTGACCATGTTCATCAATAAAAAAACAATGTGATACTCTCCTTGACAACTGATGACCTCAACATAGAATCTGGCATCAGTAGAACAACAATTCTATCAGTTAATAAAATTAGTAGCAAGTATATGTGTCCCTGTTTTGCATATGAAGTATGGATAGGACAATATATGGTGTTTCCTACTCCTAATCTAGACTATTGATCCTATTCTTTTACTGACATATATACCTGTGGTCATGTAGTTGAATATTTAAGAGAAGGATCTCGATGCATTTCTCATTTGATCTTCCACAAAATAATTATTTGAAGATTCATATGATCAAATATTCACAATTAAGATGGTTCAATTGGAACACAGAAAATATCTACATGGACACACCAACCCACTCACCTATTCGCTCACACACTGTAATCTACAATATAAACCCGTAGTGATTCCGTTTTGAACGCCGAGAAAGGTAAATGTTAAAGTTAAGGTTACAATGGGAATGGTAAGCTTCAAATTTAAGGTGAAGAGTACTGGCACATCATAGTGTCCATTGTGTGAATAACGTACAAAATAGTAGGTAAATGTAAAAGTTAAGGTTACAATGGGAAAGGTAAGCTTCAAATTTAAGGTGAAGAGTACTGGCACATCCATAGTGTCCATTGTGTGAATAACATACAAAATAGTAGGTAAATGTTAAAGTTAAGGTTACAATGGGAAGGTAAGCTTCAAATTTAGGTGAAGAGTACTGGCACATCATAGTGTCCATTGTGTGAATAACATACAAAATAGTAGGTAAATGTTAAGGTTAAGGTTACAATGGGAAAGGTAAGCTTCAAATTTAAGATGAAGAGTACTAGCACATCGTAGTGTCCATTGTGTGAATAACATACATTTTTCCTGATATTTAGTTATTGTTATTATTGTTATGTACTTTGAAAGAAATGTGGAAAGACTGACCATGTTTCATCAATAAGAAAACAATGTGATACTCTCTTGACAACTGAGGACCTCAACATAGAATCTGGCATCAGTAGAACAACAATTCTATCAGTTAAAAAAATTGGTAGCAAGTATATGTGGCCCAGTTTTGTATATGAAGCATGGATAGGACAATATATGGTGTTTCCTACTCCTAATCTAGACAATTGATCCTATTGATCTTTTACTGACATATATACATACCTGTGGTCATGTAGTTGAATATTTAAGAGAAGGATCTAGATTCATTTCTCATTTGATCTTCCACAAAATATTATTTAAAGATTCATATGATCAAATATTCACAATTAAGATGGTTCAATTGGAACACAGAAAATATCTACATGGACACACCAACCAACTCACCTATTCACTCACACACTATAATCTACAACATGAAACCCAGTGGTGATTCCGTTTTGAATGCCGAGAAAGGTAAATGTTAAAGTTAAGGTCACAATGGGAAATGTAAGCTTCAAAGTTAAGGTGAAGAGTACTGGCACATCATAGTGTCCATTGTGTGAATAACATGCAAAATAGTTGGGAAATGCTTTCAAGAATTAAATGTTTTGACTAAAATTTACGTTATCAATCATTGATCTGTAAATACACATGTCAACATGTAAGTGACCGTACAAACTAATTGAATCAAAATACTCAGAAGCCACAAAAGACTTGTTGATTAAGTCCTACAAGCCATGAAGAACAAGGTGAGTGATGATGTTTGAGTACATTGTCTAACAAAATCCGGTCCAGAGCTTTAGGCCCTCGACTTCTAAGCAAAGATAAAATATACTCCATGAAAACTGCATCGCAAGGCAGTGTGATAGGCCCATCACATGGTAGTCCAAATTCATCTTCAGACATCTTCAGGAGCTCTACAAAGATAATGCTTTCGAGGTATCCCAAAGGAACCATGAACCTCTTCTTGTCTGAGGTGTATACAACGAAGTGGCCCTTATCTGCAACCGATGTACTGCATGCATTGGAGTCCAGTTGTGCATCAATCTGCGCTGTGGAGGCTCTTCTGCCCAAGGAAGCTACCCTGTGCCACTTCCTTGCCATCTCAATAAGCTTCTTGGGGTTGACCATTGCTGACTTGTAGATCTACTCTGTAAGACAGAAATTCTTTGCTTTGTAAGAATGTGATTGTGATGAGAAGAAAAGCAGCTGTGGCCGTCTACTTATAGGGATAAGAATTCACCCCTTGACAAGCTGTGCAATACATTTGCGCTTTTTAGTAGAGGAAACAGAGCCATGTGCTTTGTTAAATGTGAAGACGACATTTCAAGGTAGTTGTTTTGATTTGGTTAGGCCATTGCTTTCCATAGGGCAAGACACAAGTGAAATGGTTAGCAAAGTATTTTTATATGTCATTCTTGGCAGTACTACGACATGGTGGCTCCAGCGGATAACGTACTGATTGAGGTTGAAGTTGCAATATGTCTGGACATTTGTAATGCTTCACTTCATGTGATGGGCAGGTACTGGTGTCCTATAGGTAGAGATTGGTGTTAGGCCTCATGAAATATTAATTAGGGGTAGAACATAAGATTCTATAGAATCACAAAGTCTTGTTAGTTAATAGATATGCAGGTCTTGCTATTGATGCATTGTTCTTTGAGGGGCCATCCTTGTGTGATACTGTCTCTCTTGCTGGACCCTTCTGTTTAGCAACAGAATGCAGCTCTTAGATTGACAGATGAAGATGGATCTTGCTATTGATGAAGGGATCATTGAAGGGCCACCCTCATGTGCCATCGTCCCTTATGATTGCCTCTTTTTTGCAGCCAAGTGACACATAGTCCTTATCTTTGAATTTTGAAATTGAAGTGGTCTTTTTCTCTTTACTGAAAGCTGCATGACAGGAGGAAGAACCGCGAAATTCAGAAAAAAACACTGAAAGTAGCATATGTCCTGTGTTTGGTCTCTCATTTTTTGGCTGCTTGGAGGGCATACTCTTGTTTCTTGCATTCTGATGACATACAATGCAATCTTTGTACCTGATGTCCACGCAACTTTAAAATACATTATAGAGAGAGGCAATGTTTGAACAGTGAGGTTTCTTATTTCTCTTTTCTAATCTATTAATAGTTTTCTCCGAATTCTGAAGAATCAAGTGTAGTATATGGTTTGAACATAGTGACAACTTCTCCTTTTGCTGAAAAGGCCAGGGCTATTTGCAGGAGGGAACTTCAATGGTTGTTGGATCACTTTGTTTTGGTCATGACAATTTGTAGGACTCAAGCCTAAACTTCTATGAACAAGTCGCCTATTATTTTACTTTAAGACACTGAAATTTTGAATTTCCAATAGTTGAAAGAGTGCTACACTGGTGTTTAAATAAAGCAAAATCTCTGAGGTTCCTGATGGAATCTTTATAATGGAAAATGTTAACCTTTTTGCCTCTATACTCCACAGTATCAATATTGCAAGGGAAGACGGGGTCCCAAGCCTGGATTCTGAGGATAAACATCTGCCAGTTTTGGATATTTTTTCAAGCAAACTCATTGTGAAGCGTCTTTCCTCATAGTTTAAAGAATGTAATAAGATGTTTAAAGGATGTACAAGTCTTAAAATATGTACCCCCGAACGAAAAGGTTCCATTGGCAACAGATGGTATTTACTCAAAGAATATTACTTTCTTAAATATGAGCATATAAAGGAACTTCAAATACTTATTCTATGGATAAAATGATATATATATATATATATATATATATATATATATATATATATATATATAGAGAGAGAGAGACTTGTGTCCTTCCAAAAAGTTTCGAGTCCGAATCCTTCCAACTCAAATACAACCCTCCAACATTCGAATAAAAGATCCACTCCGTTGAAGTTGATCTATATTATTTCAAGTATCCATAACCAAAAGTCAAGTATTTTGAATACTTTTGCCCATTCATCAAGCGGCAAAATGGATGACCAAAAATAGTGAATTAGTTAGATCTATGTCTTTAGACATACAAATTCACAATCCGCCCATTTGATTATGGTCTAAACATTTAAAAACCCCTACGAACATATTTTTATTAGATTTCAAATGTTCTACTCCGTTAAACTAACCAACTCACTATTTAGGCCGTCTGTTTTTCTCCTACTTGATGTATGGGCAAGTATTCAAAATATTTAATTTTTAGTTTATAAATACTTGAAATAATATAGATCAGCTTCAATAGAGTGGATCATGTATTCGAATGTTGGATGTCGGTATTTGAGTGGGAAGGATTCGGCCTCAAATCCTTTTGGCAGGACATAAGTCTCCCTCTCCCTCTACACACACACACACACATACATGTATGTATGTATGTATTTTCTTAAATATTCAATTAGTTATAAACAAGTACATATGTGACAGTGACAGAGCTAGGGCCACAGGAGGCGTGTGCACCCCGCCCCCTAGTCGTGGCCCAGTCAGAAAAATGCTTTGGCCCTTGATTTGTGCCCCCCAGGCCCAATCTCTCTCTCTCTCTTTCTCTCTCAGGACGCACGTGTTGCAGAAGTCGATGCGGGCTCCGTCGAGTGTGAGGCGGGCGAGGTAGGCAAGGGAGGGGAAGTCGGTCGCCAGCAATTGGGGGTTTCATGAGGCCGGGGAGGTCGATGGAGAGGTCGTGGACGCGGTGGCAGGAGGCGAGTGAGAGCCAGTGTGGGAGGCCAGTGGCGGAGCCTGGATTTCAAAGACGGGGCACATAAAATAACGGGTCGGGTGTAGATTTGACGATTTCAACGCAAAAGGCGGTGTTGATGGCCTGAGGTTGGAGTTAATAATTTTTTTTGAATAGCGTCACTAAACATTTTACAAGTTCTCAATAGCAATCAATAATTTTGTCTTCCGTGCCAAGTTTTTATATTAATTTATATTTTTTTCTCTTTTGTAACTGCCTCTGCACCTGGGCGATAAGAATTAGGAAAATATTTGTCACGCCCTGCTTCCCAAAATACGTGGAAACAGAGTCACGGTATGAGTCGACGACGTATATATGCGAGAAAAATACTCCACGCATATACGCTAAGTCTACATAAATCTACTATCATAAATCAATATCATTGCAATACTATATATAGATGTTCACACATGATATCATATAAACACAAAAGAGGAATAACGAGTGACAACAATGTATAGAAAAGCAGGAAAACTACAGAATCATTTGGAATAAAAAGGAAGGCAATAATACCAAAATAGGTAGAGAGAAACTCTAGCTCCTCGCAACATGTCCAGTCTCATCGAATACCTGATAAATAACCTAACATGAAACATCCAGTATCTGGACGTGCAAATCTAAGATCATCAGGAAGCGACCAAATGAGTGTGTAAGAAAAAGGGAAGGTGCTCGTGCATTGATCAGCATGATTTTGTCACATTTTCATACCCATATTTATCTATCATTTGTTTATAAATAATGCTACTCGGGTATTTTTAGTCTATTTTGCAGACAAAGTTATTAGGAGAAGACTGGACCACAAAAGACTCTTTCAGACCGTAAAGCGCATTAAAAGGAGTTGAAGGCGAGATAGGAGGCTTGACACTGACGGGATCGCTCGACTACGCCTAAAACTGACATCAAAAGAGTTCGAGGCCAGTTGGTGTGAAAACATAATTTTGCAAAAGTCAGGGGCTTAAACGCAAAGTGGACAGAGATGTAAAAGTGCAAAATTTAATGTAATAATTCTCCTTGTAATTTTGTAACAGCTTTGGACTATTATGTAAAATAATCAAAACCTAAGCCTATAAATAGCCAAGGCTAGGGTTTTGAGGAGGGGAGTTTTTTCTTCTTCTCACCTGTACGTACATTTTTAGATCTGAAAATTTGAAGCTTTTATTTTTTCTCTCTGCATAAATTCTCGTTCAGATTATTATTCTTGTTCTTATTTTGATTGATTCACCCAAAAAAAAAAAAAAAACCCTCTTCAATTTTCCATCATCAAAAGAAAGAAAAAAAAAAAAAAAAGGGAGACGCAGGCGCCTGCAAACAGGCACCTGCAAACAAGAAAAAAAAAAACAGGACAACAGAGAGAGGCTTTGCCTCTCTCTCTCTGCTACAGGAGGCGCATTGGCGCCCCCATTTGAAAACAGAGGGCGCCCAATGGCGCCCTCCATCAATGGCGCCCTCCATCTGAAAGAGCCGGGCCCCGCTCCTCATGCTGGCGTCCTTGCTGAAGACACAGCCCCCTGCAGGTAAGGATAAGTTTAGTTTAATTATGCTGTTTAATTATTTACTTATTTAATTAATTAGTTAGTTAGTTTGATTAATTATTTCTTGCAATTTGTTAGATTAGTTTTTCATGTTAATTGTTTATGTAGATCATTTTTGAGTTAATAATTTAGCATGAGTAGGTAATTTTTCTGCGAGCGCTTAGGGGAGATGAACCTAGACTTAATTCTTGTGGACCGAGTCATTCTCCTATTTATGACTGTATGCACACCAATTGATCTATGACTTTTAGGAATTAATTTCTAGAATAACTGAATCTTTGACAGGCTATGTATCGGGGGTTAATGGTTCATGCTTAGAGCTTTATTGCCTTTATGTTATTTGTTTAATTTAGTTAATTTATCTTTGATGGACTATGTAACCGGATAATAGCTTGTGCTTAAATCTAGTGTTCAAAATTAATGTGCCTCTTAGACATAGGGATTTGGTGTGTATTACAAACTGGTATGGAGACTAAGACTGACCACTTGATGCTAGTTTAGGGAATTCGATCTTAAGTGCTTGACTTTTTTTTATTATAATTAGTTCACATAATTCACTCAAAATCCATAAATCTTTGATCCATTCGTGTAGAAGTGTAAAAACCAAAAGAACCACCTGTCCCTGAGGACCGACCCTCAAGTGCTACATCGAACGACCGTGCGCTTGCGGTAATTTTAAAACGAGGAGACAGAATCTCCCCATCAAGTTTTTGGCGCCGTTGCCGGGGACACGGTGTTCTATCTTTAGTTTTGACACCTATATCGAATTGTAAAAAAAAAAAATCAAAAAAAATTAAAAATTAAAAATTAAAAAAAAATTCCTTTCCCTATGGCCTATCCAAATTCATTTGGTTATGATTCATTTTATAGGCCAGACCCTTCTTTCCATCCACCAACGTCTCTTCCAGATTTTAATGAATACATCCATCCCACGAACTACTCATTTTCTTCATATCATCCCATGAGTTGTCATCACTGTCAAGATCCAAATCATCCTTCAGAACAATGTCCTTCGGTAGGGTTTTCGCTGGGACCAGGTCAAAATCAATTCCACACATTTCAAGGACCTACGAGCGAACCTTATCCATCAAACTTCAATTCGGAGGGTTGGAATTGTCCTCAATTTTCTTGGGATCAATCATATCAAAATTCTCAATCTAATTGGTCCTACACTGAACCATCAGCTCTATCTTGGGGATTTGACAATGATTATGAGAAACCGATGAGCACATTAGAGGAGAGTTTTAAAGCCATGCAGCAAACTATAACCGAAACCAATCAGCAGTTAATCGACGCATGTGCTCACATGGATAAGATAATGACTCATCTCAATCAACCTGTTCCAACCACAAGTCCAGATCAAGTTCAAGAGTTCCATCAACTTTCACAAATTGAGCTAAATGGCAATCAGGTGGACAAGGAACCAACACTAGAGGAAGCTTTTGAAACTTTCAGGCAAACTTCAAAGCAAGTGCTCTATGACACTAGAGATTGCTTAAACAGGCCAGCAAATGAGTTGGTTAGTGAGCAAGAGAAGGATCCCTTTTCTAGTCAACTAGTTCATGAACCAACGCCGACTCGACCCATGTCTCTTCAAGAGCACATCAACTTTCATAAGATGAACAAAGGCCAAACTGTTAGACCCGAAGAGCAAATCGTTGGCCATAGTGACATGTCTAATCATTTCATCGAGATGCCCTTCGAGTCCCAATTATTTCATCTTGATCAATTTGAAGAGCTTGAACATGAGAAGCCTGTTGAGGAAGTTGTGAAGGTCCATGAGGTGTGCAAACGTGATGATCCTCAGTGTCTGGATGAAGTGATTAGAAATTATTTGGCTACACGTACACCTCATGTGGAGCCAGTTGAATCTTGCTGTGAAGATGAATGTGACAATGATGAATTTTTGTTTCAAGAGAAATTTGAGGATGAATTTTCTAAGTTCTGTGAAAAGATAAATGTTGAGGAGCAGAAAATTGCATCCACTCATATGGAGAAAATAGAGCACACTGATCAAAATTGTGAGGATGCCTACATGAATAATGAGCCTTTGTTTCTTGACGAGCTTTTTGTTGAAGAGTATGATCACAATGATGAGAAAACATGTGTTGAGAATCTTGAGTTTAGAGTTCCCTTTGAGAAAACAAAACTCAATTTGAGTATCTTCACTTTCGATGAGCCAACAAATGATCATACTTTTCAAAACTTGATTCAAGAATCACTAATTAATCAAAGCTCTAAAAACCTATTTGAAGACGAACTCATATATTTGGATGAACCGGTTAGGGATGCTTTGATTAGTTACACACCTCGAAAGAAAATTGTTGATCTAAGTTTTGAGGTGATATTTGAGGATGAGCTTAAATTTGTAGGCAATCATATTGTGGACACTCCAATTATATTGTGGGAAAATGATGAATTTGTGAGGAGGGATGGGAAGAAGAGAAGGAAGAGATGGAGGAAAGTAATGAACAAGTTGGAGAGGATGAAATTAAAGATGACAAAAAGATTAACCTCTCCACTTTGTCCATTAAAGAGAACCCATTGGAATGATGGGAAGCGAGCTCGAGGGAATAGGCCTAGAAAGATCTAGGTGTGGGGGAGTTATGAAATTGTATATATGTAAATATTTGTTTTATGTTTATTTTATTATTTTTTTTCTTTTTGTTGTTGAGTCTTTTTATTTCTCTTTTAGTTAGTTGAGTCAGTTTTAGTGAGTCTTTTATTTCTCTTTCTCTAACCTATGTGCCGAGTTTTTTACAAGTAATACAGGATAAGCAAGGAGGCATCCACCACACACATGGAGAATTTTCATGGATTCGACAACTTGATCTCTTAGTGCACTGTGAGTACTTCTAATTCTAGCATACTGTTTATATTTGTATATCTTTTGTATGCTTGGAATGTATGGTCATCATGATTGTGTGCACGTTTTGGATGTGTAAATTACATGCCATATTCATTCTATCTCTGTATTCAAGTATGCATGAGGACATGGCACAGTTTAGGTGTGGGGGGGAGATTCATATTTCTTTTGTTTAGGAGTCTTTTTGGTTTTGTTTTAGTTTTAGGGTTTTTCACTTTATTTCTCTTTTCTTTCTTTATTGAGAGTCTAAAAAATAATGTGAAAAATTTGAAAATTCTCTGAAAATGAGTAGCTAGTATGTGAGTGATTTAGTATCCATGAGTGGATTTTAAGGGTAAGATCAAGACGAAAGAATTATAAAATCTTAAAATAAAGATTAGAATCTAAAACGGACATACCATCTAAACTTAGTCTAAGTGATTATGTACCCAACAGCACTTACACTATTAGTTCATAGGCTTGGGATATTGATTGCAACTAAAAAAAAATATTATTATTATATAATAAAATAAATATTAATAAGTCTTGTCTTATGGCCTCAGTTACTTGAGTAATTAAGTCCGTAGGAGTGTCTTTACACTTATTGCCCTAAGACCATCTGGTTTGGGAGCATTGACCCAAAGCTCGCTATATGGGTAGCTGAGAAAGCCTAAGAGGACAAGACACTATAAAAATATAATAATTTTGATTATCAATTAGCTAGGTACCTTGGCCTCAGGAAGCCTCGGTATCTACGCGAAAGATAGTTAAAAAAAAACAGAGAGAGAAAGAAGAAGAAGAAGAAGAAAAAAAGAGAGAGAAAAAAAATATGAAAGTTGTAATTAAATATTCCCAAGCTTAAGAACTACATCACGATCACGGGTTACATAGGATCTGAAACTTAGGACAGGTGGTGTAAAGTTTTGGATTTGAAACTTTATTTTATAGCCAATATAATTTCTTGAATTGAGATTTTACTTGAAAAGGAAACTCTTGGAAATTGATGATCTTACTAACTAGTTACCACAAAAAAAAAAAGAATTGTTTTCCTTTTCTTGATTTTCGGTTATCCTTATTTTACTTTTTTTTATTTCTTAATCTCTAACTTTCTTAGATTTTGTGGGTGTAATCCACTGAAAACCCTCACGAGACAAAACTCGTCCTCTAGGGTAACCTAGGCGTTTAACGACTTGTTGCACATGCTAAGTGCAACCGTGATTCCTACGAAAGTGAGTTAGGATAGTCTAGTTTTTCTTTTTCTTTTTATAAGTTTTGCTCGAGGACTAGCAAAAGATAGGTGTGGGGGTATTTGATCAGCATGATTTTGTCACATTTTCATACCCATATTTATCTATCATTTGTTTATAGATAATGCTACTCGGGTATTTTTAGTCTATTTTGCAGACAAAGTTATTAGGAGAAAACTGGACCACAAAAGACTCTTTCAGACCGTAAAGCGCATTAAAAGGAGTTGAAGGCGAGATAGGAGGCTTGACACTGACGGGATCGCTCGACTACGCCTAAAACTGACATCAAAAGAGTTCGAGGCCAGTTGGTGTGAAAACATAATTTTGCAAAAGTCAGGGGCTTAAACGCAAAGTGGACAGAGATGTAAAAGTGCAAAATTTAATGTAATAATTCTCCTTGTAATTTTGTAACAGCTTTGGACTATTATGTAAAATAATCAAAACCCTAAGCCTATAAATAGCCAAGGCTAGGGTTTTGAGGAGGGGAGTTTTTTCTTCTTCTCACCTGTACGTACATTTTTAGATCTGAAAATTTTGAAGCTTTTATTTTTTTTCTCTCTGCATAAATTCTCGTTCAGATTATTATTCTTGTTCTTATTTTGATTGATTCACCAAAAAAAAAAAAAACCCTCTTCAATTTCCCTCTTCAATTTTCCATCATCAAAAGAAAGAAAAAAAAAAAAAAGGGAGACGCAGGCGCCTGCAAACAGGCACCTGCAAACAAGAAAAAAAAAAAACAGGACAACAGAGAGAGGCTTTGCCTCTCTCTCTCTCTGCTACAGGAGGCGCATTGGCGCCCCCATTTGAAAACAGAGGGCGCCCAATGGCGCCCTCCATCAATGGCGCCCTCCATCTGAAAGAGCCAGGCCCCGCTCCTCATGCTGGCGTCCTTGCTGAAGACACAGCCCCCTGCAGGTAAGGATAAGTTTAGTTTAATTATGCTGTTTAATTATTTACTTATTTAATTAATTAGTTAGTTAGTTTGATTAATTATTTCTTGCAATTTGTTAGATTAGTTTTTCATGTTAATTGTTTATGTAGATCATTTTTGAGTTAATAATTTAGCATGAGTAGGTAATTTTTCTGCGAGCGCTTAGGGGAGATGAACCTAGACTTAATTCTTGTGGACCGAGTCATTCTCCTATTTATGACTGTATGCACACCAATTGATCTATGACTTTTAGGAATTAATTTCTAGAATAACTGAATCTTTGACAGGCTATGTATCGGGGGTTAATGGTTCATGCTTAGAGCTTTATTGCCTTTATGTTATTTGTTTAATTTAGTTAATTTATCTTTGATGGACTATGTAACCGGATAATAGCTTGTGCTTAAATCTAGTGTTCAAAATTAATGTGCCTCTTAGACATAGGGATTTGGTGTGTATTACAAACTGGTATGGAGACTAAGACTGACCACTTGATGCTAGTTTAGGGAATTCGATCTTAAGTGCTTGACTTTTTTTTATTATAATTAGTTCACATAATTCACTCAAAATCCATAAATCTTTGATCCATTCGTGTAGAAGTGTAAAAACCAAAAGAACCACCTGTCCCTGAGGACCGACCCTCAAGTGCTACATCGAACGACCGTGCGCTTGCGGTAATTTTAAAACGAGGAGACAGAATCTCCCCATCATGCATATAAACAGTATGTACAAGAAACGATAACATATACTGGAAGGAAAGTCATGAATAAAATATTAATAAGAAGAGAGTATGATATAATGAATGTCAATCAGCATAGTACAAGTATCATGATGATATGTAATACCTAACTTCAGGAGTAATTTGATCAATCTAGTATACAATCAGGTGTCAGTGTGTATATATGAGTATAGTCAGGCTAATACAGTTAATTACATTACATAATACAATTTTTCATTATTAATTATATTAGTGAATATCAATTGCCACCTGTAATAGACACATCCCATACTACGCCTATTACATGTGACAATCAGGATCCTACGTTATTGAAACTGATTAGATGGAGATATTGTCCATGCTTTAGGTAGGTCCCGTACATACCTGGGACCACGGCCTCAGTTTTCTGGCGCTGAAACAGGCCGTACCGCAAGGTATTGTAGCACCCCGTTCCCGGGATACGTACTCAGATGCGTGTCTCAAATTTTTTTGATCATATTGTTCAATTTTCTTCTAGTATTTGCATTTAAGTTGTGATTACTTATGTTATTGTGTAATGGATCTAGATTCTCAGACCTAGGTCAGCTCTGACCCGGATCGGGAACCGATGCCAGCCTGTAACCCGATTTGACTTTTCTGGCAGTCCAATTTGATCGATTTTAATTTCAGACATTATTTTCTAACATTTTAAATTTTTCATGATTTTTTAAAATTTTTCAAATTTTTCTGTAAAATCTCCAAAACTGGTGTCGGTCAGCATCGCTGACTGATTCCCAGATTTTTAGTTTTTAAACAGAATTAAATTTTCAAAAACACCTTTCACATTACTTCTTAGAATTTTATTTTTATCTAAATATATATTTTTGAGATTTTTCTAAATTTATAAAAATTTGACCGATTATGGTGTTGGCCGGTATCGCCAGAAGATTCCAGAATTTTTAATTTGAACATTACGCTGAATTTTTCAAATCCAATTTTATCGAGCGTCTTAAAATAATATTAACTATTTTGAGAATTTTTCGGAACGTTTCTGAAACAGTCGAATTTTCGCTGTATTAAAATAATAATATTATTTACTGACATTTTCTTTTCTTACTTTTTCTTTCTCTACTCCCCTACTTTATACTCCTAGATATTTTAATAAATTAATTATTTAATAATAAATTTTTTTACTATTTTCTTTTCTTTTTCCTTATTTTTTCCCTTTTTCTTTAATTTCTTTCTTTTCTTTCTTTTCTTTTCTTCCCCTTTGACTTTCCCCATGCTCTGCTCCCATGCCACAGCCACAGCCGCAGCCGTAGCCGTAGCCGCCTTCAGCAACCCACGGCTGCTGCTATAGCCCATCTCGCCATCCCTTTCATCATCACATCCTTCCTCCTCCTCCATTAAAAACTCCTCTCTCCTTCTTTCTCCTCATTTTCCATTTCAATTTCATACCCTAACACTTCAACAAAACCAACATCTCACTTCATCACCGTCACCTCCACCACCGGAGCCGCTGCAGTCGACCTCCCTAGCCGCCGGCGTCCCCTCCCTCACACCCCCTCTCCACTCTCCCACCTCCTTCAACCTCCACCAACTACCCACCACCTCCAATTTCAAACAAACCCATCACCACCACTTCCCTTCCTCCTCCAAAATTCACCACCATCTCCATCAAATCCACCATTCCCACCACCCCATCATCACCTCCTCCTCCTGTAACTCCCCACCACCTCCAACAACCACCACAACCACCACCAACTACCACCACCAAACTCAACCACCAACTCCAGACCACCAAAACACTAACCACTAATCCTCCCCTAGGGCAGCCGCCCCCCAACCTCCGGCGGCGTGCCGCCGCCCCAGGGCTGCCGGCGATGGCCGGCTGCCGGCCATCTCCCTCCCCTCCATTTTTTTCTTTATTTTTTTCTTTCTTCTTCCTTCTTTATTTCTTTCTTTCTTTTCTTTTCTCTTTATTTTCCTAAAATACACCTACATTTTCACATCCCTAAAATACCCATCCCCTCATTCCCAAATTACTTTCCCATATTTACAATCAATATCCCTCCCCTTTTAAATCCTAATTCCTTTCTAAAATACCATATTTTCTCTCTCTTTCCTTCCTATAACTTTCTCTCTCCTCTCTCATTCCCTCTCTAATAATTATATAAATATTTATATTTATATATTTTAATATATATTTATGGGGCTAGTGACTTGCTGCACGGGTTCGCGGATTTCTCAGATTTTAACCGATATTTTATTCCGGTTTCAGGCGAGTGCTTTATATTAAACTTAAAAATAACTGCCCTTGATTATAGCATGATATTGATATGTGGACATCTTATTATTACCGTAACATGTCTAACACTTACTGATGTAATATTTAGTACATGATTTCTTTCTATAAAAGCTTATAGATGGTATTGTATTCGGTATTTACCCGATACTTGACATCTTATACTTGATGCATGATTTATGACACCGGCACTTGATATATTATATTTGATATCTGATCCATGGTACTTGATATCTGATACCGGCACTTGATATGTTATATTTGATACTTGACCCACAGCACTTGATATTAGATACCGGTACTTGATATATGTCATACTTATCACCTGATCCTGAACCCCGGTATATGACACATGCTAACCCTTACTTGATATGCTTTCATGTGGTACAAATACATTGACTTGACATAGTGACCCTTGACCGGACACTATCACCCCTGATACCTGTATTATATGACATATTCATGACTATCACTTTTACGGGGACTTAGCATGATTATTATATTATTACCAAACATTTGGTACTCCTGAACTCCTGTATACTTGAACCCCTGAAATGGGGAGGCTCCTGACATTACTCTTGATATTATACTCCTGTTGACCCCCGTAATAGGATAACCATGGATATTGGACTTTTGTGAATACCCTGTGGAATTTATTATTTGACACTCTGCTATATTTCAACAACTTACACAGGGAAAGAAGACTTAATAGGCTACAACTCTTATATTGATCATTGTTTCTAATTTTATCATTTGATAAGTTATATCAGCAATCAACAAGCCAACAAGCTGCAAATCAGAATTGAATATTCACATCAAATCAAGTTTTGAGATAAGAGAAGGATTCAAATTCAAAAATAGCCTGCTCTGCCTATCTTTCGACTCGTTTTCTTATCCATTTCTATCTTATAAATACCCCACACATCAGAGGCAGAGGGACGATAAAGTAAAGAGTAGAATAGATTCTTGTATAGGTTTATCTTAAGTTTTTCTTTCTCTTTTAATATAAATTTTTATTTTCTTTATATAACTAAGAGGAGAGAAGAATTTCATGGAGAAATGAGAAAGGTGCTTGTACTGAGAGTGACACCGGTGTAAGTATTCATCTTTTCTTTCATTGTTATTTAATTGAATCGAAAGTTACTTTTCTTCTTTATTCTTATTTTCTTTTACTTCCTCTTCTGATTTTTGATGAGTATCTAAGTGAATCTAGTAGCATCGGTATAGTCTTGTTGTGTATTTGCCATCGATATTTCATGATGATGATCTTCTCTCAATATTCTATATCATTTCATTCTTGTTCATCTTGATGATGTAATGCGAATGGAGATTGTGCTCAATTTTATGATTATGCATTGATCACCTTAGAAGCAAGGTAAACTTGCCAACGATCTAAGGTAAATCATCAACCAAAAAAGGTAAGTATTTCTTTTAATCTTTTAGTTTAGATTATTACCATCTCCCGACTCTTTTATTCACTCTTTTTAATTTTTTTATAATTCATTTTCTATTTTCTCCATCTACTCCAACCTATCACTTTCACAATTTAACATAACTTATTTTTTTCTTTAAAGAACAAGAGAAGAACTTTAATCATTTTAAGTAACTTAAAAGAGAACTTACAAAACGCTTCCATCCTAGTCCCTCCTTCTGGACCACGACCAGTATAGTCACTTGCTATATAGTAGTATTGAGTACTTGCACTTCTATTTTGTATTTCTGAAATTCTGTATTTTCTATGTGTAGGTTTGAACTCAATCAAATGTTAGCTCCATGGCCGGGGAGGGACGGTAAGTAACTTTTTTTGTTAACTTTATTGATTAACTTTCTTCTTTATTCTTGGCATACAGGTTTAACAATAAAGAAATTTTTGCTACAGTGGACATCTAAGTGCCCTAGACTCTTCTCAAGAAACCAGAGCCTAGAAGCCCACAGATTTACTGCATTCTCATGGCAATCTGATTGAACTACTAACCTGTATTTTTTGCCGGTTGGCTGAATTGCAAAGTTTAAATATTTGTAGCTATTTATTTTCTTGTTTGAGTCACTGTACATACCTTTTAATTCAACAGTAAAAGGTTGATTGTAAATGCTAAAAACGATTTCGACTTTGCATTTAGGCATGTGTCTATTTCGTTGCATTTTCTATTTACTGTTGAAGAGTGTTAGAGCCAAGGTATGTTGGCATAGCATTTAGTATAAGGTTCATCCTTGTATGAAATATTTCTTGAGTGTTACTTTTTCTATACACTTGTACACTACACTAAACTAAATTAAGGCTTGAATAAATAAGATAAGGTGGGGAAGTCATTACCCTCCCATAGCCCACAAACAATCTCCTCACTCACTAACCTAAGCCTAACTAAAACTGAGTAGACGTTTGCCGTAGGGACATCTCGGACTCAAATAGGAGACTGACTTAAGGGAAAAATTGATTAGAATTTGACTCTTGCTAAATTGGTGTTAAAGGTTGGGGATTGATGAGGCAAAATCTCGAAGAACAGTGATTTGACATAATTAGGTCCGTTACTTAGGCACAGATATCTCCCATTAATTTGCTCCTACCTGGATGATTAACTTGTGGTCAGATTCTGTAATATAGCCCCGGTGGGCAGTCTAACCAGTTAGAAGTCGTCTAGGTTTAAGGTCTACCCTAACTTAGGTTAGAGTTTTTTCTTTTTATTTGTTTGTTTGTTTATTTGTTTGTTTTTCTTTATTTGTTTTTGACATTTCTTGTTTGATATGGCTTATAACAAAATTTTTTTCCAATTTTAATGATAATCCATATTATACCCAATCTCTTTTGACTCGGATATTACTAACACCATATATTATAACTTTAACCAACTTAGTGTACCAGATTGGTCTTATTTGAATCAATACATGCCCCAATCCCAATCTATAAATAAGACTGGAATAATAATCACTACTCTTCACAGAGTCCATGGGGATACAACTCCTCTGAGTCATATTGTCAACCACCATTCTAACATTCAGACTATAATTTTCCTAGTCATGATCAACCAATAGAAGAAAATTTGAGACTATGAGAAGTATAGAAGTCATGATTGAGTTTCAAGAATAAAAGTTGAAAGTAATGGACTCACAATTCCCACAAGACTCCTAAATCCAAGATCCTTACTCCACATTCTAAGTCACACAACAAGAAGAAGAACCTATGGACTCAGATAGGAGTATGAAAAACTTGATACAGTCTGAAAATAATTTTTTTCAATCATCAATAGACTAGAAATACAAATGAGTCGTTATATCAACATAGTGAAAGATAGAAATGAGGAACTCTACCTAACACATATTCCACCATTCCAGATTGCCCTAGCCATATTGATTGGAACGAAGAATCTTGTGTCTTGGAGACTTTGATCAAGACTCAATTTCATCACGCAAATTTGAACTTGACCAATTCCAAACCTTAGACAAATTGGCAAGTTTTTCATTCAATGAGATTGAACTGGAATGTGAATGTGACCCTGATCCCCAACCTTGTGATTCAATGCCCATTTTGACTTTATGTTGACTCTAGTATCATTACCCAATTTGAACCAATTTCCAGAGCCAACATTTATTCCCTACCCATAGATCTAGAAATTGAATAACTAATTTGGATAGTCACATTCCATTGATAGGAGAAGAATGTGAATTTCAATTCTTCAATTTGGACTCAACTCTTGAACCAAAACAGACTCTCGAATCCAAAGTTGATTTTCCTGAGTTAGTAATGGTAGCCGAACCATCACTCTTAAATCCAAGTCAATTATTCCACCAAGTCACATTCTTTTGTTGGACATATGTGTTGACCATAATGACTCAGTGATGATTTTTCAAGATTGGCCATGTAAAGGGAATAAGTTTCATAATAGGATCTTTAATGATCCTATTCATATTGGAAATTGTAATTATGTACATAAAAAAGAGGTCAATAAAGGTGGGTTCCATGAATTACCACATTATCTTTATTGGATAGCAACACTTGACCCAATCCGACCACCACCGGAGCCACTACCTTAAGATAATATTTTTCTTCCCTTTCTTCTTTTTCATGCATCAATGCGTTCATTCATACATTGAGGACAATGCATGAGACAGGTGTGGGGGAGGGTTCCAACATAACATAGGTTCTCTTTTTATTTAAAATAAAAAATTAACATTTTCCTATCTTAAAAAAAACTTTTTGAAAAGAGAGCAATATTTTGACATATTTTTTGTATGAAATTAAGTCAATTTTAAGGAATAGGAGAATCATAATTAGGATTTCCTATATTTGGTCAAAATAAGATTATTTGTTTTGATTTCTAGAGTTAGGAAAAAATTTTGAAAAAATAATTTAGTTTAATTTTTACCTTGATGAAAATGCATGTTTTATATACTTACATACTTAGGGTTCAAAAAATAAAGATTCTTATGCCTTACATAAAAAAAGGAAAGAAAAAAATATGTATTTATATAAAAAATCTTCTGATTAAGCTGGGTATTTGTGCCTCATAAAGCATAAGTATTCACGCCTAAAAGTGGTCCATATAATAAATTTCTTAGTTTTGTGGCCTTGTTTGCTCGAGTCGTTAAGTCCTTGAGTTGTTTTCTCACCCCATGTCCTAAGGCCGTCCAATTTGAGAGTCACCGATTAAAGGCTCATTATATGGGCAGATTAGAAAGCCTAATAGAACTAAGAAATATTTGCACCAAAAATATAAATAAATAAAATAAGGCAAAACAGTTAGAGTGAAAGAACCCTTAGTCAAAATTTCACGATCAAGAAGGTGCATATGACTTAGGGTAAAATAATAGATTAGATGAGAAATACAGTTTGAGACTCCTTAACTTGATTGATAATAAGTTTTTAAATAGAGACTAAGTTTAGGAATGAAAAATTTGATTTTTCTATAACTTATAAATTACTTAAACTCTGACAATAATACTTCAAATATTTTCTCTCTTTTTCAAAATGCTTTTCGAAAATGTTAACACTTTATTTCTTTTTTTATGGATTTTGTAGTTGCAATCCACTGAAAACTCTCACGAGATAAAACTCATTATCTAGGGATAACCTAGAGGTTTAACTGCTTGTTGCACATGCTCAGTACAATCACGTGACCTGTAAAAATGGTCTAATAAACTTTTAGGTTTAGTTTTGATATTTTTCTTGAGGATGAGAAAAAGATAGGTGGGGGGTGTAATCACACAGGTGCGTTCCATGTTTTCATATCATATGTGTCACACTTCTGCATTTTTTTTAAATAAAACTCTGTTATTAATGTATGTTCATATTTAAGGGCATCTAGGGTAATTAAGGAAGAAAAAGAGAGATAGATTTATCCAATTAAATCTAAAAGTTCAAAAGAAAGGAGATCGATTCAAATCCAGAGGTTCTAAATTCAAAGAAAACATGCATTTTTATTTAAATCCATCTTATCTGAAGATCAGGTATATCATATAAGATAACATCATTCAAAATCAAAAAAAAATGGATTAGAAGAAGACCCTATTGGTTTCACTAAGAATAAAGAGATAAATTATCAAAACTAACGCTGAAATTCAAAATTCAAAAGGATAAATGGATAGAAAGAAGATCAATGGATGAGATGAAGCAATTTAGACTTGAATTCAGACTGAATACATTTTAGTATTTAAATCATAACGTTTGCTATCAAAACTCAAATCTAATGATTTAGGATGATCGAGAAAGAAGACTTAAAGGGTTACAACTCTTACATTGATCATTGTTTCTAATGCTATCATTTGATAAGTTATATCAGCAATCAACAAGCCAACAAGCTGTAGATTAGAATTAAATATTCGCATCAAATTAAATTTGGAGATAAGGGAATGATTCAAATTCAGAAATAGCCTGCTCTGCCTATCTTTCGACTCATTTTTTCATCTATTTCTATCTTATAGATACCCCACACATCAGAGGCAGAGGGACGATAAAGCAAAGAGTAGAAAAGATTCTTGTATAGGTTTATCTTAAGTTTTTCATTCTCTTTTAATGTAAATTTTTATTTTCTTTATATAACTAAGAGCAGAGAAGAATGAGAAAGGTGTTTGTATTGAGAGTAACACCGGTATAAGTATTCATCTTTTCTCTCATTGTTATTTAATCGAATCGAAAGTTACTTTTTCTTCTTTATTCTTATTTTCTTCACTTCCTCTTTTGATTTTTGATGAGTATCTAAGCGAATTTAGTAGCATCGGTATAGTCTTATTGTGTGTTTGCCACCGATATTTCATGATGATGATCTTCTCCTCACATTCTGTATTATTTCATTCTTGTTCATCTTGATGATGTAATAAAAATGGAGACTGTGCTCGATCTTATGGATTATGCATTGATCACCTTAGAAGCAAGGTAAACTTGCCAACGATCTAAGGTAAGTCATCAACCAAAAAAGTTAAGTATTTCTTTTAGGTTTTCATTCTTTTAATCTTTTAGTTTAGATCACTACCATCTCCCAACTCTTTTATTTACTCTTTTTAATTTTTTTATAAATTCATTTTCTATTTTCTCCATCTACGCTAACCTATCACTTTCACAATTTAACATAACTTATTTTTCTTTTCTTTTAAAGAACAAAAGAAGAACTTTAATCATTTTAAGTAACTTAAAAGAGAATTTACAAATGCTTCTATCGCTAGTCCCCACTTGTAGATCACGATCCGCATAGCCACTTTGTTATAGCGGTAGTATTGAGTACTTGCACTTCTGTTTTGTATTTCTAAAATTCTGTATTTTTTGTGTGTAGGTTTGAACTAAATCAAGAAGGTTGCCGATGGCCGGCGAACGGCAGAGTTGGAAGCCACAGAAGATGTCGACGGCTCAAGGACTTCGTTGGAAGGATGTCGGTGTGCTCGCACTCACCAACAACGATCGACGGCGATCAACGGAGAGGTGGAAGATGCCATGCCATCACTCGGCTTTCATGGCATACTAGACCTTCAAGTGTTGCCTCATTTTTGCTTTATGCAAGAATGGCCACAGGTCAAGTACCAAATCTCTTAATGTTTCTGAGCTGGTGCAAGTGGAGAGAAAAGGGTCCGGGTGGGGAGATAGACAGTAGGGACGGAGATCACGGGGATGATGGGAGGTGGGAGTTGCGTGGGCAGGTCTGAGAGGAGGAGTCTCAACTAGTTGGTGGGAGAAGGAGATGGGAGAAGAAGGGGTCGGTAGAGGAGCTCATGTCTCGGCTCTAGCGAGATACGAGAGCAGGGGGAGGGGATGATGATGTTGCAATGGTGGTGGGTTATGGAGTTTGGATTTTCAAGAAGGAGGCAGACTTGGGGAAGGGTGCAGTTTGATGTTAATGATGTTGAGCAATGATGGTCGACGAAGGTGGAAGAGGGCGAGAGAAAACTCGAGTGTGTGACTGGGGATGGTGGCAGGTTGGGAAGGAGGATGACCTATGAGGCGGCTGTGTTGGAGGAAAAGAGAAGAGAAGAAGAAGATGAAGGGGATTAAGGTTAGGGTTAGGATTAGGGATAATTATGTATGGGGGAGTGAGTAAGAACGAGCTTGGGCTTAGATTAATTTAAATGAAAAGAAAATGAGAAAAAAAGGATTGGGCTTCAGGACAGAATTATGGGCTTAGATTAAATGAAAAGAAAAAAAAGAAATAGGATGTGTGTGGGCTTGGTGTTTGGGTAATGGGTTTGGATTGAAAATAGGTTTTGGGGAAAATAAAGAAAATGAAATGAAAGAGGAAGGAAAAATAGCTTGATAATAACACATGAAAAAATAACAATAGTGGTTGTAATAATAATAATAATAGTAGTAACAACAAGTACTACTATTAATAATACAAATTAAAATTATTAGCTATGAAAACCCACAGAAAATAATAATAACAATAACAATAATTACACCTTAATAACACTCTCAAATAAATAATTAATATTAATAATAAATATTAATAACAGTTCATAATGTAACTCATAATATAGAAACAATAATCAATACAAAGTATACACATACACTTTATAAATATATTAGCTATTATTTACATGGTATCGTAGAATAGGGATATTACAATATTAATTCATATCAAACGTTTTAGTAATGTTGTTCCTTTTTCCCCTCTTAAACCTCCAAATTTCCATTAATTTAATTAGAAATACCTCGTTCTGAATTCTAAATTCGTCTCCAATCTCTCCTCACTCTGAATCTTCAGAAAGCTTGAATATTGATTGAAGATGATGATGATAGAAAAATCCCTAAATTCTTGCTCCCACTCTTACCCAAGGATGAAGCAGGCTCCTCCTCGTCATCGTCATTTTCGATCGATCTACTCGCCTCTCTCCCCGAGCCCCTTAGCCTTCAGATCCTCTCCCTCCTTCCTTTCCTCTTTATCATCCAAACCTCTGTCCTCTCCTCCCATTGGAGCCACCTTAACAAGAAGTGCACTGAAAACCTAAGCCTATCCCTCTCTCCGACCCTCTTCCCCTCTGACATCAAAACCTCCATCGTCGTCGCTGCTGCCGACGGCGCCTCCCCCTCAACTCCCTCTCCTTCATCGCTCGTTGCTGCTAAATAAATGATCGCCTCTCGCGTCCACGATCTTACAATCGACCTCCGTGGCCTCCCGAAACCCCTGTCGTTGGCAATTGCCGTCCTCTTCCTCTCCCTCACCTCCTTCGCTTGCCTCACCCTCGCGGGGCCGCATTGACCTCTGCAACCTGTGCCCCTTATGTGTCTGTGAGAGAGAGAAAGGAGAGATCAGGCCTGGGGGGCACAAATCAAGGTCTAAAGCTTTTTTCTGACGGGCCAGGGGGCATGTGCCCCCTAGCTCCACTACTGGGAGAAGTGGTGTTTATGTGGTAGCAGTGGGTGATGAGGTGGAGGAAGTCGAGGGGGAAGCCACTGCCGCTACGTGTAGGGGATTGAGGTTTCGATGTCGAAGGGGGAGAAGGTTGGAGAGAAGTAGAGGATTAGGTTTTTAGCACGCTTCTTGTAGAGGTGGTGCCAATGAGTGGAGAGTACGGAGGTTTGGACGGCGGAGCAAAAGGGGGAGGGAGGATCTGAAGGTGGAGCGACTTAGGGAAGAAGGTGAGGAGATCGATCATCGACGACGATAACAATAAGGATGAGCCAGCTTCATCCTTGGGTGAGAGTAGGAGCAAAAATTTAGGGATATTGCTGCTCATCATCATCTTCAATCAATCTTCAAGCTTTCAGAGGATTCAGAGTGAGGAGAGATTGGGGACGAAATAAGAATTCAGAACGAGGTATTTCTCATTAAATTAATGGAAAATTTGGAGGTTAGGTTTAAAAGGAATAAAATCAAAAAAATGAACAACTTTTCTAAACGTTTGATATGAATTAATATTTTCCTAATTCTTATCGCCCAAGTGCAGAGGCAGTTACAAAAGAGAGGGAAAAAGTATAAATTTAATATAAAGACTAGGCACGGAAGACAAATTTATTAATTGCTATTGAGAACTTGTAAAAAGTTTAGTGTCGCTATTCAAAAAAAATTATTAACTGCAACCCCCAAGCCGTCAGCACCGCCTTTTGCATTGAGATCGTCGAATCTACACCCGACCCCATATTTTGTACCCCCCGTCTTTGAAATCCTGACTCTGCCACTGTAGTAGAGCACCAATATTGATACACATTTTTCCTGACATTTAGCTATTGTTATTATTGTTACATACTTTGAAAGAAATGTTGAAAGACTGACCATGTTCATCAATAAAAAACAATGTGATACTCTCCTTGACAACTGATGACCTCAATATAGAATCTGGCATCAGTAGAACAACAATTCTATCAGTTAATAAAATTGGTAGCAAGTATATGTGTCCCTGTTTTGCATATGAAGTATGGATAAGACAATATATGGTGTTTCCTACTCCTAATCTAGACTATTGATCCTATTCTTTTACTGTTATATATACCTGTGGTTATGTAGTTGAATATTTAAGAGAAGGATCTCGACGCATTTCTCATTTGATCTTCCACAAAATAATTATTTGAAGATTCATATGATCAAATATTCACAATTAAGATGGTTCAATTGGAACACAGAAAATATCCACATGGACACACCAACCCACTCACCTATTCGCCCACACACTGTAATCTACAACATAAAACCCAGTAGTGATTCCATTTTGAACATCGAGAAAGGTAAATGTTAAAGGTAAGGTTACAATGGGAAAGGTAAGCTTCAAATTTAAGGTGAAGAGTACTGGCAATAACATACAAAATAGTAGGTAAATGTTAAAGTTAAGATTACAATGAGAAAGGTAAGCTTCAAATTTAAGATGGAAGAGTACTGGCACATCATAGTGTCCATTGTGTGAATGACATGCAAAATAGTCGGGAAATGCTTTCAAGAATTAAATGTTTTTGACTAAAATTTACGTTATCAATCATTGATCTGTTAATACACATGTCAACATGTAAGTAACTGTACAAACTAATTGAATCAAAATACTCAGAAGCTACAAAGGACTTGTTGATTAAGTCCTACAAGGCATGAAGAACAAGGGGAGTGATGATGTTTGAGTACATTGTCTAACCACACCCTGTCCAGAGCTTTAGACCCTCGACTTCTAAGCAGAGATAAAATATACTCCATGAAAACTGCATCGCAAGGCAGTGTGATAGGCCCATCACATGGTAGTCCAAATTCATCTTCAGACATCTTCAGGAGCTGTACAAAGATAATGCTTTCGAGGTATCCCAAAGGAACCATGAACCTCTTCTTGTCTGAGGTGTATACAATGAAGTGGCCCTTATCTGCAACCGATGTACTGCATGCACTGGAGTCCAGTTGTGCATCAATCTGCGCTGTGGAGGCTCTTCTGCCCAAGGAAGCAACCCTGTGCCACTTCCTTGCCATCTCAATAAGCTTCTTGGGGTTGACCATTGCTGACTTGAAGATCTACTCTGTGAGACGCAAATTCTTTGCTTTGTAAGAATGTGATTGTGATGAGAAGAAACGCAGCTGTGGCCGTCCACTTATAGGGATAAGAATTGGCCCCTTGACAAGCTGTGCAATACATTTGCGCTTTTGAGTAGAGGAAACAGAGCCATGTGCTTTGTTAAATGTGAAGATGACATTTCAAGGTAGTTGTTTTGATTTGGCTTGGCCATTGCTTTCCATAGCGCAAGACACAAGTGAAATGGTTAGCATTGTTTTTTTTATATGTCATTCTTGGCAGTACTACGACATGGTGGCTCCAGCCGATAACGTACTGATTGAGGTTGATGTTGCACTATGTCTGGACATTGGTAATGCTTCACTTCATGTGATGGGCAGGTACTGGTGTCCTATAGGTAGAGATTGGTGTTAGCCTCATGAAATACTAATTAGGGGTAGAACATAAGATTCTGTAGAATCACAAAGCCTTGTTAACAGATAAATATGCAGGTCTTGCTATTGATGCATTGTTCTTTGAGGGGCCATTCTTGTGTGATACTGTTTCTCTTGCTGGACCCTTTTGTTTAGCAAAAGAATGCAGCTCTTAGATTGACAGATAAAGATGGATCTTGCTTTGATGAAGGGATTCTTGAAGGGCCACCCTCATGTGCCATCGTCGCTTATGATTGCCTCCTTTTTGTCAACCAAGTGACACACAGTTCTTATCTTTGAATTTTGAAATTGAAGTGGTCTTTTTCTCTTTACTGAAAGCTGCATGAAAGGAGGAAGAGCCGCGAAATTCAGAGAAAAACACTGAAAGTAGCATATGTCCTGTGTTTGGTCTCTCATTTTTTGGCTGCTTGGAGGGCATACTCTTGTTTCTTGCATTCTGATGACATACAACGCAATCTTTGTACCTGATGTCCACGCAACTTTAAAATACATTATAGAGAGAGGCAACGTTTGAACAGTGTGCTTTCTTATTTCTCTTTTCTAGTCTATTAATAGTTTTCTTTCCGAATTCTGAAGAATCAAGTGAAGTATTACAGTATATGGTTTGAACTTTGAACATGGAGACAACTTCTCCTTTTGCTGAAAAGGCCAGGGCTATTTGCAGGAGGGAACTTCAATGGTTGTTGGATCACTTTGCATCGGTCATGACAATTTGTAGGACTCAAGCCTAAACTTCTATGAACAAGTCACCTATTATTTACTTTAAGACACTGAAAATTTGAATTTCCAATAGTTGAAAGAGTGCTACACTGGTGTTTAAATAAAGCAAAATCTCTGAGGTGCCTGATGGAATCTTTATAATGGAAAATGTTAACCTTTTTGCCTCTATACTCCACAGTATCAATATTGCAAGGGAAGACGGGATCCCAAGCCTGGATTCTGAGGATAAACATCTGCCAGGTTTTGGATATTTTTTCAATCAAACTTATTGTGAAGCATCTTTCCTCATAGTTTAAAGAAGGTAATAAGATGTTTAAAGGATGTACAAGTCTTAAAATATGTACCCACCACTGAAAAGTTTCCATTGGCAATGGTATTTACTCAAAGAATATTACTTTCTTAAATATGAGCATATAAAGGAACTTCAAATACTTATTCTATGGATAAAATGATATATATATATATATATATATATATATATATATATATATATATATATATATATATATATATATATATATATATATATATATATAGAAAAATGTATATCAGCCTGCGGCTGAGAGAACTCTCTCAGCCTGCGGTGACGTGGCTCAATTTTATCACCCCACTAACTTGCGGCCCGCTTTTAGGAAGAAGTTAAATTACCAAATACCCCCTTTTCGATAACTTTCCTTATTGTTTATTATTATTTTTCCCCTTTTTTTGCCGCTCTTTATAGGATTTAGGTTATTGTATATAAATTACTTTTCTCCCTATTTCCTTACCTCTTTTATGAAAGATCTAGTTTCTACTTTTCAGCCTGCGATAAAATTTTTCCTCAAAATATAAAATCTTTTCAGATCAATTTTTTCAGCCTGCGATAAAATTCTACTTTATTGTTAAATTTAAACTGCGACCTTAGTCAGAGACTTTGGTCGCTGTGTACATTTAAACTGCGACCTTAGTCAGAGACTTTGGTCGCAGTGTACATGGTTAATTGCGACCAAGGTCGCAGTGTTGTTATTGATAAAGATGGCCAGCAACTGCAATCTAGGGTTGCATTACATGGACTGCGACTTAGGTCACGGTACGTTAAGTAAGTGTTTCCTTTATATTAACATGCATAGCGACCAAGGTCGCAGTGTTGTTTTATTAAGTGTTGTTTTTGGATTAAGTCATTTTTTGAATCTAAATGAAAAATGAAAAGTTTGCTGAGGGGACGCGACTTGGAGTCACTCCGAGAGACGCGGCCTGTCATAAAAATTTTATGAGATCTTTAAACGTCAAGTCTACGTTGTCTACGCGTCGGCTCTTCATTGGGTTTAGGCGTTAATGTCTTTTAATGCCAAACCGGCGCTGGCGGTTGGAGACCATTAAAGCCGACGGTTCTGATTAATGAACCATTAATTATGGTTATTATGGGCTGCCTATGTTCGACACGGAAAAAGGGGGCGCTGGTGTAACGTTTCCTTGAATCAGACGAAAAAATTACAGCCGGCTTAATCTTCCGGTTACAAGGGAGGGGGAATATTGTATCTTGAATTCCCCCTTTGTTTAGTGCTGGGTTCTTCGGGTGGCGGTGGAGAGTGAATCTTGTTCTCCGTTGACCGGATGACTGTTTGGACCGTCGGGGATCTTCTCTTCGGTCGGTAGAGGGAGTAACTCAGCTCCGTCTACCAAAACTCTAGAAGAGGAGGTAGGCGAAGAGCGGCTAGTACTCAGTAAGCTCGCTGAAGGGTTTTCTCTCTCTCTGTCGATGATCTCTCCTTTTCTTCTCGGAATCTCTCTTTCGCCCGATAATCGTCGTCGTCCTCCTTTAATAGTGACGGGACTATTTATAGGGTTTTTAGGGGGTGATCGTGCCCCCTAAAAGTGCTCCACGATGAGGGCCAACTTCCCCGCTACATGGGCGGTGGATGGCGCCATAATCGGGGTGGTTACAACCAAGGTGGGGGCACCTTGTTGCTGAGACGCGGGCGTTAAGCCAACGCGCCTTGATGCTGAGACGCGGGCGTTGAGCCAACGCGCCTTGATGCTGAGACGCGGGCTTCGGCCGACGCGCCTTGATGCTGAGACGCGGGCTTCGGGCCGACGCGCCTTGATGCTGAGACGCGGGCGTTGAGCCAACGCGCCTTGATGCTGAGACGCGCGCCTTGATGCTGAGACGCGGGCGTTCTCTCGCGTCTTGATTGTCACATTTAGCCTTGCGCCTGGATCTTGGATCTCTGTGTTTTGGTGGCCTGTCTTGGTGATTTTTAGACAGCCTACAGAACCCCCTCCAAAGTTTTCGACATTCCGCAGTTAACTGGGACGGATTTCGAAATACTTTGGACTCTAGCTGAGTTTGCCTTCATGACTAGACTGTTAATGCTCCGGGTTTAATCTTATCTGGAGTTGGTCTTCGTGAGTGTACTGTTGAACTCTTTGAAGCCCCCAGAGTTGATCATGTTGAGTGTCTAGATGCACAGTCTAAACCTTCCCGATTGCTTTTAGTCTGTCACTGGCGCGCTTTAAGCCAGGAGTGGTTGGTCGTCTGCTTGCGTCAGTGTACTGTTGAACTGATTTTGCAGAAGCAGGAGGCCAAACGCAGGTTCTTTTTCAAAAAGCAGAGATGGTACTGCTGTAAAGGCGCGATTTCTGTAACGTGCGTCCTTTGGCAATGGAGACGTGACTGATCTTCATAAGGCAGACGCGATATTTGGCCAGACTGGAAGGACGCGAATTTCTTAGAGAGACGCGACCTTCCAAATGCATTCATGGAGAGGCTGACGTGGCATGTCCATCGAGGAGGTGCGTTCTTTGGGCGCGAATTCTGTGCCATGTCATGATTACGCCGCCAGCTGGCCTAGGGAACCGGCGAAATTTCGCCTTTTGGCGCGCGGATTTCCTGGTTCATTAAATGAACTGCTCCACGTGTCGACTGCTGACTCGAGGCGGGGTTGCGACGCATGATCTTCTCCGTTCAGAAACGATTCTGTTACACGCGTCAAGCGGCGACTCGCTGCAGCGTCTACCGGGCCACACGCCGCGTATCTTCGCGAATCCCTGTGCCTATAAAAGGCAACAGTTGGAGAGATGCATCTTCTTCTCCGAACGCGCTTACTCAGAGATTTAAGAGAGTTCTTCTTCTCCATTACTGCTCATCTTCTTCATTGACCTTTGATCACCAATGGCACCCAAGGCCAAGCCGACCGCGTCGTCCTCTAAGGCGACCATTGCCGAGGCCCAGAGGGGCAGCTCCTCCTCTGCACAGGACGTTGTTCTCCCAGGTCTCCAAGGTAAAGGCCTCTTAGGCGGAAGTTTCACCATTAAAGAAAGTTCAAAGAACTTTTAAGAACCCTTAACACGTGAATTTCAAATCGTGTTTGATTCCCAGACGCAGTCTTTGGGATGATAACCGAGGCGCGGGTTTGGACCCTCGCGCCCTTGAGTCCTGCGCTTCAGATTCTTCACTTAGAATATTTTCTATTTGTGAAGGGTTCAGACGCGGACTTAGTTTACAGAACGCGGATTTGATCCTTGCGTTCTGTTTCATCAGCTGCTGATTTTGATGAATCTGGCGCCCGAGTCCAAGCACTTTGACATCTGGGAATGTGAAAGGAAGGGAGTTACCCTCCTTAACTTCTGGCGATTATGGTGGTGGAAGGGTTAAGGTGGATAACTCCCTTCTTTTCGCACCCCAGAAGTGACATCAAGGAGAATGTTGTGGAGACGCCGATCCCATAGGTCTGGACGCGGATTTGATAATTCTTGCGTCCAGTGCCTCTTCTGCGTGGATGCGCAGGTCTGGACGCGGATTTAATAATTCCTGCGTCCAGTGTCTCTTCTGCGTGGATGCGCAGGTCTGGACGCGGATTTAATAATTCCTGCGTCCAGTGTCTCCTCTGCGTGGATGCGCAGGTCTGGGCGCGGATTTGATAATTCCTGCGTCCAGTATCTCTTCTGCATTCGGATTATGAACACTTAGCATTTTTTTTTCTATGCTTTTGATAGAGTATCTAACTAAGTGTCCTTTTCTTTTTGCAGCGCCACGTCCTGCTACTTCACTCGCCAAGAAGTGCCACTTTGGTCATGTAGGTGGTGCTGACCGGGATTTGACTTTTGTATTACAAAGGACCATTCCTGTGACTGCTGACAAGTCACCGGATCGCAGAGAGAGGCTCTCAAATGTTGACATGAGAACTCTTCGGGTGTTTATGACTGATGCAGCATTCGCAACAGATGCTGGCATCAAGCTGGAGAAGCCTGCCTTCTTCTTCGGAGATCGTATCCACGAGGGCGGCCATAGCGTGTATGACGGAACTTACAAATGGCTCTGTCAAATAAAGGGTGGAAGATTCTTTCTTCCGGACATGAAGAGGATGTTCCCGCTGTCCTACTTCCAGCATATGTCCGTCCCTCGAAAGATGGAATGGGACCTTGCTCGATATGTTCCCGAGATCACTCTCGGTGATTTGGGCTCCCACAAAGTATACCGTCATGATAGCCATGACAGGTCAGTTATCGGCCTTTTCCCTGGGTCGCGCAGGACTGAGGTTCCAGCTGGGGAGATACCACAACTTGGCACTACTTTCCTCAACGCCTTCATGGAGGCGGAGGGTGACTACCCGGTTGGGTTCCGTGCGCCGGGGTGGGTCCGTTCCACGGAGAACTATTGGTGGGGCAGGATGGTCGGCTTTGTCCTTACCGAGCTCGGGGGCCTGCTAAAGCGCGTGGGACTGTACTCGGCAGTCAGGGCCGTGCAGTGGGGGATTCCTCAAAGCTCTCAGAACTTCTTCGGGATTCTAGAGCGTTATAATCCTTCGACGGGGACGTTCTTCACTCCGGTCGGGGAGATGGGCCTTGCTCTGCACGAGCTGCACGAGGTCTCGGGGCTGTCGATAGGGGATATTCCCTATGAGGAATATGTCCCGACCGCTGTGGAGCTTCGCTATGTGAAGGAGGAGTTTCCCCTCATATATGAGACCTACTGGGGTTGAGGAGGCTCTCACTCTGCCGGGCGAGGAGGTTACTGCTGAAGCCGAGGAGACTTCCGCTCCGCAGGATTCGACGTCTCTGGACCTCCAACCTGGTAAGGCAGCTCTGATGCTTTAAATGTTTCGCTTTTCTACCATTGTGGCTAACATCGCGATAACTTGCAGAGAGGACTGAGGGGGCTCAGGTAGAGAGTCTGACGGTCGGTACCCTTCCAGAAGGCCACACAGCTCAGGTCTCGATTGAGGTTTCTGAGGAGGTTGCGCTAACTACTCCATCATTGGTCGTGGAGGTTCCTGCAGAGGTAGCACCTCCGGAAGCGCCATTGGCCAATCTTGCTCTTGCCGCATCGATGGCCAGCACGACTCTTGTGCGAGAAGATCCGCCTTATATCCCCTATCCTGTGACAGAAAAGGGGTCGGGAAGCTTCCTAGGTGGTGAAGACATGGGGGAACTGGCACGTCAGATGGTGCAGCAATTCTTCGCCTCGATGGGATCATGTATTGATCTCATCTTACGTGGGAGCAGCTCCTTCCAATTTGCCCAGAAGCTTCTCGAAAATATGGCCGTGAACATCGAATTAACGGGAGGCCCCTCGCTTGCCGAGGCATGTCTGCGGGTGGTGAAGCAACTGGGAGATGACCTGCACGAGCTGGAGTCTTTGGAAAATGCTGGTTCCCTTGATGAGGCCCAGGCCACCTTGACTAGGCTCCTAGCTGTTCAAGAACAAGAGCGACAGGAGGCGGAGGCACAAATTGCTGCAGAGACCCGCAGCCTCGAATATTCCCAGGCTGAATGTCGAAGACTAACCGCCAATTCAAGGGAATCCGAGCTTACCATGCAGAGCACTGAGCAAGTCATCATCAGTGCTCGTGACACCATTGCCAAGGCTCGGGACACCATTGCCAAGGCAGAAGCTGTGCTTGCGTTCAATGAGAAGAAGCTCGTTACCATCAAAGAGGAGCTTGAGGAGCAACAAGCTGCTAAGGCGCGAGCTGAAGAGAGTCTGTCTCTACACTCTTCCAGGGTGGAATCTCTGCGAACGCAGCTGGCTGCAAGACCCTTCCTATCCGAAGAGGAGCTGCGGGTCCAAGCCATGATGGAGGCTGAGAAGGCACGTCAGATCAAGATGCATCATCTCAGGGAACAAATCCGTTCCTTGGCGAGCCAGGACATTTAGCCTTCTTTTTTTTTCTTTTTTTTTTGTAAAGAAGAGGTCACTCTGTTTAGAGTGTTTGTATCCACTTTTACTGTTTATAATAAAAGTTTGAAAAATTTTGCTCCATCTTCTTTGCTCAGCTGTAGGCGAATCCAACTCCTTGGTAACTGGCACTTAGGTAAGACTAAGTTCTGTTAATGAAACGCGGCCTTGACTCTGAGTCTTCTTAATGAGACGCGACATTGATCCATAAAGTGAGACGCGGTCATCAGTCCACAGGAACTTAGATTTACCAAGTCCTTTTGATGAGACGCAGCGTCAATCTCAGATTGATACGCGGTCTTCTTGATGAGACGCAACATTGATCCATAAAGTGAGACGCGGTCGTCAGTCCATGGAGTGAGACGCAGCGTCAATCACAGAGTGAAACGCGGTCTTCTTGATGAGACGCAGCATTGATCCATAAAGTGAGACGCGGTCGTCAGTCCATGGAGTGAGACGCAGCGTCAATCACAGAGTGAAACGCGGCTCTGAATAACGCGAATCTGTCTTGCTAAGAAAGACGCGGATCGATCAGACACGGGATACGCAGCCTCGAGCGACTTTCCCATCTGTGTTCAATGCAGCATGACTTAAAAGATTTTTAGGAGATCTTCGAACGTCAAGTCTTCACTGTCGATTGGGGTTCCGGGTCATCCGTTGCTTCCCAAGACAGTTATCCACGCGTCGGCCTCTTATTGGGTTCAGGCGTTAATGCTCTTGCATGCAGAACCGACGCTGGCGGTTGAAAAACCGGCGCACTTCGACGGTTTCCAAAGCAGCGTTCCACGCGTCCGTTTTTGATTGGGCTTTGACAGTTGTGCGCGACGGTTCCGATTGATGCCCCATTAATGACAGTTATTAGGGATTGCCTATAAATAGAGTGCACCCTCTCCCTCTTCAACAATCCAACTTAGACTGTTTTCATTTGTTTTGCTCCGAGAGAAGTCGCCTTGAATTATCTTTCAGAGAACCGTCTTCATGGGTGAAGGTGACCCCGTGGATGAAGATGACCCAGAGCTCTCATGCCTCTGTTTGGTCTCTTCAGAAGGAATTCTCTCTCATGTCATCTTGCGCACCCGCGTCTAGATGCAGAGAGGTTAACTCTGGACAGAGGTTTCTGCTGGTATGTCACCCCGATGATGTTCATAGCCTGTATTTTGGCATAGGCATCTGAATGAAATTCTGGTGCATTCCTATTCTGGAATTTGTGCTGGTGACTTGAACTTCTCTGAACGCGGGCTCTTGACGCTGGCTTTGCTCATGGCTATTGCCTTGGCGCGTTTCAGACCTGAATCTTGCAACTCCTGTTCACCCAACAGAGAGATGGCAATTTTTGGCGTTTGAAGTTTTTCGCGTCTAGTACATTTGACGCGGGTGGAAACTGAAACCGCGTTTGAATCCTGGGCGTGGCACAGTTTTGACTCGCGTCTGTTTCTGCTGACGCGGTGGTTTGACTGTGCAGATCATTTCCGCGTCTGAAGTCTTCAATGACTGCCGCGTCTGTTACTTAATTTTCTTTTGTTAAAGTATACTAAGTTCCAGATTTTCTGATTCTCTTATTTGTTCTTTGCAGGTTCGCTGGTCTCCTGGAAGAGTGCTTCAACCGGCGAGCTTGCTCAATGTTCGTTTGTAAGAGAGTAAATTATGGTCCTTGTCGTTTGTAAGAGAGTAAATTATATCTCTGACGAGGACCCAAATCTCGCCAAGGTCTCTTCAGATCTCCTGCACCACTCTTGCCTGATGGCAAGAGATGGTCAGGTCAAGTATGACGGCGAGGAGGTTCCGGCGGTTGCGGTGGCGGAGAGGATCCTCTTCCTCTCCCATCCCAGAAGTAACATCAAGGACAGTCCATGTCCTTTGGATGGCCTGCGGGGGAAAGATCAACTCTTGAACGAAGGGTTGCAGGCTCTTCTGTTGCCACCGGACCTCAAGAACACCATTGCTCCTGGCTTAGTCAGCTAGGGCGCTTTCGAAGTTGGCGTCGTGCATCAAAGTGCAATCGGTTCCAACAGTCGTCACAATTTGGCACTTCTTCAGACATCATGCACTTAGGATCAGAGGCGGCTTCAAGGAGTGAGTACGGCCTCAGAGAGAGAGAGGGACTTCTTTGTACTCCTTAATTGTAACACTCAATCTTATTGTATAAGAGAGCGTTTTGTATCACTTTCATGTGTTTGGATATGAATAAAAGTGACACTTTTCTTTTTGCCTCTTTCTGTTGTCTTGAATGTTTTGTTTTAGAAGCAAAAGAATGATTTTGGTGGACCCGCCACTTTATAAAAGAAAGCGACAGGGGGAATGCGTACTCCCAGAGAAGGTGAACTTTTGTCAAGTGTCTAGGATTGACTTGATTCAAGGTTAGCTGGGGAATTTGATAAAACATTGTCAGCGGTGTAATGTTAACCTAACAATGTCTTTAGGTGGACCTGTTATTCTGTTGAAGAGAATAACAAGTGAAACTAGACCCGCGAGGAATCTAGTAAAGCTTTTACCGTTAGAGGTGTGATATTAACTTAACGGGTTGGAGATAGTCTTGTCAGAAGTATGGTGTTAACTTGACAAGGATGTGAGTCAGAGGTGTGATATTAACTTAACTCAGAATGTCACTGTCATAGGTGTAATATTTTAACTTAACAGTGAGGTAATGCTAGAGGTGTGATGTTGAACTTAGCATTGGTCATCTCGACTTAGACGAGGAAGTCGAGGAACGGTCATGGCCATAGGTGTATTGTTGAACTTAGCGATGACTCGGATGCTAGAAGTGTAGTGTTAACTTGGCATTGTCCATTTCAGCTTCGATACGGAAGTCTGAAGAAAGGTGACTATCAGAGGTGTGATATTAACTTGACAGGCACTCGATGTACTGTTTAGAGGTGTAATGTTAACTTAAACAGTAGTTTGTCAGAGGTGTAACGTTAACTTGACAAGAATTGGCTCGTGATAAGAGCAATTTGAGGACCTGTCATTCTATTGATGAGAATTGACAAGTGGAATTTGAAATGCCAGAGGTATAGTGTTAACTTGGCAAATTTGAGAGTTTATTACTCTATGCAGAGTTAACAAGCAAAGTTTATACCCGACAAAGAGTATTCATTACCAGAGGTATAGTGTTAACGTAGTAATGATTGCATTTTGTAGTCCTACCATTCTATGGACGAGAATTGGTAAGGGATTTTGGAGGAAAGAGTGGACTCGAGTCCACTTAGGATTTTTAGCAAACCCTCAGCTATCAACGGATTTGACATACCTTTACCAACTACCGTTTGAGTTGGGCTAGCCATGCTATTCCCCTCAGCATGATGAGTTGTCGAGGACTTATGTTGGGCTTAAAGGCCAACATTTTCCTCTATCCTTAGCCGTCGAGGGCGTCGGATCAAATGGGAACGTGTCCCTTAGGATTTTTAGCAAATCCTCAGCTGTCAACGGGTTTGACATGCCTTTACCAACTACCGTTTGAGTTGGGCTAGTCATGCTATTCCCCTCAGCATGATGAGTTGTCGAGGATTTATGTCGGGCTTAAAGGCCAACATTTTCCTCTATCCTTAGCCGTCGGAGGCGTCGGATGTTTGATCAGAGGTGTACTTTTAACTTGATCGGAAGAAGAGTACTATTAAGGATAGTACTTCTTCAAGAATTTGCCATTGATCGGCATCATGAGTGTATCGCCATTTGAAGTTATGAGGCGATATGATCCATTTGAGTAGACTGACTCTACTACAAATGGTCCTTCCTATTTGGGCTGAAATTTTCCTTTTGTCTTGTGCGTCATGACCATGGGTCTTCGGACAGCTAAGACAAGGTCGCCTTTCTTGAAAGTTCGCGCTTTGACTTTCTTATTGAAGGCTCTGGTGATACGAGCTTGGTAAAGCTCGATTTGTTGTTGGGCCTGCAAACGCTTGTCGTCTAAGGCTTCCAACTCCTGGAGTCGCTGCTGATGCTTCTCCTCAGTTGTCATTTCCGCTGTCAAGGCGACGCGTAGAGAGGGAATTTGTATTTCCAATGGAAGGACGGCTTCGCATCCGTATACCAAGGAAAATGGCGTGGCTTTAGTCGGGGTTCGCACAGTTGTGCGATAAGCCCATAAGCATTCACCCAACTTGTCATCCCAATCTCGTTGACTTTTCGAGACGAACTTTTTGAGAAGCTTGCCAATAGTCTTGTTGAAGGCTTCTGCAAGACCGTTAGCAGCAGGATAGTATGCCGTTGAGGACACACTCTGGATTCTGAACTTCGCGCAGAATCTCTGGAAAGCCTGGCTGATGAACTGGGGTCCATTGTCATGGATGATACGCCGAGGCACACCGAAGCGGTAAATAACGTGATGTTTCACGAACTTGATCACGTTAGAAGATTTCACCTCTTTCAAAGGGATAGCTTCGGCCCACTTAGAGAAGTAATCGGTTATCGCTAGAATGAACCGATGTCCTTTCGATGACGGTGGGCTGATAGGGCCAACCACGTCCATCCCCCACATTTCAAACGGCCAAGTAGAGGTCGTTGACTGGAGGTACCCTGGTGCTTGATGGATGAAATCGCCGTGTATTTGGCAGGCGTAACATCTCTTAGCATAAGCGACAGCATCGGCAATCATCTTGGGCCAATAATAACCCATCCTTTGGAGTCGATGTGCCAATTTCGGGCCAGGTTGATGAGCTCCACAAGTACCATCGTGGGCTTCTTTCAATACTCCTTGGGCTTCTTTTGATGAGAGGCATCGGAGCAGGATCCCGTCATGCGATCGACGATACAATGTTCGCGAAATCGCATTATAGTAGAATTTGGGGGCTTTCCTCCGAATGGCGGCCGCCTCCTTGGTGTCTTCGGGCAGAATGCCGTATAAGACAAAATCAATGTAGGAGAATCGCCAGTCTTTAAGCCCTGAAGCGGTCGACACTTCAAGTGTTTCTTTACCGCGACGATCTCCCGCTGACCCTGGGTAGTCTCCGAGGGGAATTTTTGGACAGTATAGGTCGTGGCTATAGACGAATACTTTCTCCATTGCTCCAGCTGGAAGAGCTAAGGAAGCAGCGAGGGATGCGAGTGCATCTGCATGCGCATTTTGCCTGCGCGGTACATGGTCGATGTAGAAGTTTGAAAACCTCTCGGCCATGTGGATTGTCGCATTGTAATAGGGTACTAGATCTTCATGTCTGACCTCATATTCTCCGCGAACTTCGCTGACGATGAGTTTAGAATCACCGTATGCCTCGAGATTTTTAACGCCAATCTCATCGGCGAATTGCATCCCAATCAAAAGAGCGTTGTATTCCGCCACATTGTTGGAACAAGGCTCCGTTAGCGAGACAGCTCGGGGGATCACATAATTTTGTGGGGAGACAAGTACTACTCCTACCCCCGCCACTACGTGTCCCTTTGGGCTTGTCCTTGATGCACCGTCGAAGAAAAGTTGCCATACTTGACTTTCGAACAACGTCTGAGTCAGGCAGACTTCGGCGGCCTCGTCTGGGAGATCCTCATAAAGTTTGGCTGCCCTCGGATCTGGGTGTTCAGCTAAGAAGTCCGCCACCGCTTGCCCCTTAATAGCCTTTTGTGGCAGAAAATGCATCTCATATTGTGATAGCAATATGGCCCATTTTGCCAGCCGGCCATTTAGTGAAGAAGGCTTTGTCATAAGTAACCTCAGAGGGTTGACTTTTGATATGACATTTATAGTCTGGCCTACCAGATAGTGTCGCATTTTCTGAATGGCGAACACTAATGCCAAACATTCCTTCTCGATCGGGTTGTACCGATGTTCGGCTCCGATCATTATTCTACTCAGATAGTAGATTGCCTGTTCTCGTCCTTGTTCATCATTCTGAGCTAGTAGAGCTCCCAGTGAATGATCCATTGCTCGGACGTACACCAGGAAAGGCTTTCCGGACACCGGAGCTGCAAGAACTGGTGGTTGGGTGAGGTAGTGTTTGATCTCCTCAAATGCTTTTTGACAAGCGTCGTCCCAAATGAATGAAACACCCTTTTTCATCAGTTTGGCGAAGGGTTGGCATCTCCCGGAAAGGTTTGATATGAACCTGCGGATGTACGCCAATCGTCCTTGTAATCCCCTGAGCTCCTTGAGGCTTCTGGGGGTTGCATCTCTTGGATAGCGCGGACTTTCTCTGAATCCAAATAGATTCCTGTGGAAGTCACAACAAATCCTAGGAATTTGCCACTGGCTACCCCCAGAAAGGATTTGGTGGGGTTCATCTTCAATTGATGAGCCCGCATGATGTCGAAGACCACCTTCAGGTCTGCTATGTGATCACCTTTAGTGCGACTTTTCACCGCAATGTCATCGACATATCATTCCACCGTTTTCCGCATTTCCTGATGGAAAATGGCGTTCATGGCCCTTTGGTATGTTGCCCCTGCATTTTTCAGTCCGAAGGGCATGACGGTGTAACAATATACCCCTAGAGGAGTCCTGAAGGAGGTATGCTTTTCGTCATCGGGATACATCTTGATTTGATTGTATCCTGAGAACCCGTCCATAAAGGACATTCGCTCGAATCCACAAGTATTGTCAATCATGACATCTGTGATTGGCAATGGGAATTCGTCTTTGGGGCAGGCCTCGTTTAGATCACGGAAGTCGATGCAGATCCGGATCTTCCCATTCTTCTTGGCGACGGGGACGATGTTGGCTACCCAGTCGGGATGTTGTTCTTCCCGGATGAAGCCAGAATCGATAAGCTTTCTGACTTCTGATTGAATTGCCTCCATTATCTCTGGACGGAACCGTCGCTGCTATTGTTTAACAGGCTTCATGTCCGGATTGATGTTGAGGCGATGCATAGCCACTTGAGGATCAAGTCCAGGCATGTCCTCATAATTCCAGGCGAAGACATCTATATACTCTTGTACAAGAGATATTAGATCCTTCTTCTCTGGAGGCGACAGGCCGTCACTTATGAAGATGGGCTTGGGGTTGGTCTCATCTCCTAGGTTGATCTGAACAACCTTGTCATCTGTGGGTGGCTCACGCTGTTCAAAGCGGATATCCCAAAGAGCATTCAAATGTTTGATCCAGGGATCTGTATCAGGTTGGATCATTTCTTCAACTTCATCTTCCAGATGGCCTGTTGAAACCATGTTTACTGAAAGCCCTTTGAAGATGTTGCCGACACTGACATCTGACTCCCATGATGATGTGTCTGAAGAGCAATCGTTGCTCGACGATTCTTGAGAATCAGAGGCTGATGGGACCGGAGTTGATACATAGCCCAACCCCCTGCGCGTCCGATGATAATAATCGGGGGCCTTCCCTTTTGGCACAAAGGATCGAAGTAGCGTCCTCCTTCCTTTGCCGAAGTTCAACCCGGGCTTGTTGGTTATATCGTACCCCATTTGCTTCGTCATTCTGAGTGCTTTCGATTCATAATGGTCGAGCTGAGGGGATTCCTCCTCGCTTTCCGATTCTTCGTGGGGCATTGGTTCAGACGAGATTCGCCCAAAAAGTATTGGTCTTTGGCCTTTTCGTCTTGCCGGAACCAAGAATATAGATTCCTGCGCATCGCCATTATCCTGGTATGTCCCGAAAGATGATTTTACTGGTACATGCAATGATGTCAAAGCATCCATTGCCGACCAGATGTCATCGTCTACGTCGGTAGTAGTATCCGACGGTATTGAATCGGATGCACACGCAGAAAAATATTCAAAGTCTAAATTCTCATTAATATACCAACCGCCTGCATCGTCGGTGGTATTATCAACATCGAGCTTATTAGTGCTCTTTACAAGTGGTTTTAACTCCCACAGGCACTTTTCTTGCTCGGGCTCAGTGTCAGCCTCATTACCAGAGTCTGGCGCTTCCAGTTGTGGGGTTTCATCCACCGGATCCTGATATAAAAGGGAATCCGTGAAATAATTCTCGACTCCCTTGAACGGATACCTTTCGGCAACCAACGTTTGCACCTTCCCACTCGCGTCAATGTATTTCATGACTTGGTGAAGAGTGGAGGGAACGATGGAGTTGCGGTGGATCCATGGTCGTCCTAGCAGCAGATTGTAGGAAGTGTCGGCATCGATGACGTAACACGTCACCTCCGACTTGAGGCTCCCAATCTGGCACTTGAGCTTGATCTTCCCCATCGGACGGGTGCCGTTGGCATTGAACCCGTAGATGGTCGTCTGTGTAGGGCTCAGACGGTGAGTAGGGATGCCGAGGTGTTGCATGACTCGGCGGGGCATAATGCTCAATGCGGACCCTGGATCTACCTGAATGCGGTTCACCTCAGATGATCCGATGTAACCTGTGAAGTACAGGGGTCGATCATGTTTCCCTTTCACCTGCATATCATCTGCCGTGAAGGTGATGCAGGGGGCATTCTGGGAAGTGTGGAGGCAGTCCTCTACATTTTCCTCCTTCGGCACCTGGGTCACGAAGGCCTCAGCATTCGCCAGAGCTTCTTGCAGAGCCTCTCTGGTTGACTTTGATAGCCTCAGGAGTTCATACAAGGTGATGCGTGCCGGGATGTTGGCCAGCTGAGCCAGGACATCAAAGCGGTAAGGTGCCGAAGACCCTTCCGCGATGCCTTTTTGAAGGGCTCGAGAGAATCGAGTCTCCTTCTGCTTCTCCACAGGTGGCTTTGTGGAGGGCCTAGTTGGCTCTGCAGCCGGTTGCGGAGGGTTTACCGCCACTTCGCCGTACTGCTTTAAGTAGGGTTGACCCGAACGAGTTCCCGTCGTTGGTTGGTTGGGCTCTGCGGCCAAAACTATCGTTTCCTCCTCTGAGTCGGTCAGTGAGGGAACATCATCCTCTGCTTCTCGGGAGGAGGCACATACCACATGGCAGGACGAAGCTTTTGCCTTGCCTTTGGACTTCCTGTTGGTTACAGTAGTCCATTATTGTTCATTGACGAGGTCAGGGTGGACCCACATGGTTTCCCCCTGAGGTGTAGGGACGGCTACCAAGCCCTTCTCCTGCTGCTGGTGAGGGTCTGTGTTGACCACTCTTAATTCTCCCCTTGGAATAGGAGTTACCCCCGCAGGCGTTGGAGGTTGTTTCCCGAACTGGAGAACCGATGTTACATTGGCCGTGACCTTCTTCTGCTCTGGTCGGAGCTTGAGCACCTCCGCGTCAATCAAAGCCTGAAGGATGTCTTTGAAGACGTAGCAGCTTTTGGTAGGATGTCCCAACATCCTGTGGTACATGCAGTAGTTGGGATTGTCGGTCTTGCCGACTTCCTCCGGGCGTCTAATTTCAGGGAGCTTCAGTCGATTACTCTTGTTGAGTAGCTTGAAGAGCGAATCGACGTGTTCCTCCTTGAAGGAATACTGCTTGTTGGGGCGTGGCTGGCTTGAAGAGCCACTTGCCCTGCCTGTTTGAGGTTTGGTGGGAGATTTGGTCTCCGTCGCCAAATTATCCTTCCGCTTCGTCTGGAGGGATGTGTCTGGCACTGGTGCACGCCTTGTCGACCTTTCCGGCCGCAGCTTGCCTTCCTCTGCCTTGACACGGGCAACAATCTCCTCAGCCTGTTCACCCTGTTGGACTAACTGCTTCCAGGTGCGGCTTTCAGCAACTCCTATTTGAGTAAGGAGTGAGGTTTGGAGATTGTGGCGGCATGTTTCCACCAGGGTGGCCTGGGTCATACCGCTTGGGCACCGGAGTGCCGTGTTCCGAAATCTTTCCACGAAAGATTTGACGGACTCCCCTCTCCGCTGTTTGGTAGCTAAAAGGGTGGGCATTGTGACTTCGGAGTCATCTTCGAAGAAGCGTGTCAAGAACAGCTTCTCTAGATCCCCCCAGTTCTTGATAGAACCCTCCGGGAGCTTCATAAACCACTCAAAAGCCAACCCTTTCAGGGTGCCGATGAACAGTCGCGCCAGGATGGCGTCATTATCTACTACATTCCCGGTCTGGGATTTGAAGTAGTAGATGTGCTGGTTGGGTGACCCCTTCCCGTCGAATGCTTGGAGGGTTGGAGCCTTGAACTTAGGAGGGTATGGAACTAAGTCCCACTCAGCCGGATAGGGCCGGACCACTCCAGCTTCTTGGAGGTCCTTGCGATTGGCAAGGGCCTCGAGGCGTCGTTCCAATTGACTCATCCTCTTAGCATGAGTCTTCTCCTGGTCTTGGTCGCTTCTTGTCTGCGACGGGGGCTTGGACACATCCGAGGTAGATCGTCGTGTCTCGTCGGAAGGTTCGGAGGGTGGGCTTCCTCTCTTTCTCCCTTTCCCCTTCGACCGTCTAGGAGGAGATCTCGCTCTTTCTTCGAGCAATTTCTCAAGCATATGCTTGAGGGAGTCAATGGATCTTTGTTGAGAGGCGATTATATCCATCTGGCGCTTCTGCGTCTGCTCTAAACGCCTGGTCGTCTCCTCGGGAGTGTCTGCCATGTAGGCGGAAGCCTCCTTCTCGATGGAAGAGTTTGAAGCCTGCGACTCCACTACAGCGGAGTGAGAATCACCCATTCTAATGCCGCGGGCTAAGGCATTATAGTCAATTGGGGGAATGGCCCCCGTCCGGGTGCGAGTGCGTTGATACACCCCTTCCGGCTCAGAGTCAGATTCCTCTGAGTTGACCATTGGTTGTTTTCCCTTGCTTCTGCTAGTCATATTTGCAGTAAGCTCCGGGTATTCAACATCTGAAAAGGTTCTCCTTCTGTGGGAGCGTCTTCTTTTGGCTGACGGGGGAATCAGGGTCAGCTGTCTGATTAAGGACTGCTGGTGCACGCCTGATCCATAATGGCATCCAGAGAGCATATGGATGAGTTGTTGACAGCAGCATGACGAAGTGGCTTGATTGGCACTTCTTTTCCTTGTCAAATAATCCCTCAAATCCGTGGGAGGGGGATTAAAGAGACTGGTCTCGCAACGTCGAAGACGGGAGACAGTCATGTGCTGTTCAGCCTGGACGCGGACTTCAGGGACGCGACTCTCATGACGCGGCTGTATGACGCGTACGCGAGTCTCGCATTGCTGCCTGATGCGTTTAGACAGAGTTGCTTGAGAGAGAGTGGGCTGCTGGGCCCCATGCCTACGAGTGCGTACTTCCCGCGTTTGAAAAGACGCGGAGGTTTCACCCTGGCGTTTGATGAGTTGGTCCTCGGAGGACTCAACTTGAGGAGTATCGCGTTTGGGTCGCCAAACGCGGATCTCACGCACTGGACGAGGTGCGGGCAAGGCATCAGATTGTACGCCGCGTCCACCCCCGGTCAGACAACCAACGGTTCCGACTTGGAGTTGACGCGCGCGTCTCCTCTGTCGACGCTCAGCATTCCGGTTGCGTCGAGGAGGTGGAGAGAAACCAACAACATCCTGGTTTATAGAACCAAGAGTGTTCACCACGCGGGTCTCCTGAGAGACGTTGACGCGGGTATTCTGCGCGACGCAGTTGATCGCAGCAGCAGTGGTGCCTGGGACCACGCGGGCCTTCTGGGAGGCGTTGGCGCGTGTGTTCTGTGCGCAACAGCAGTGCCTGAGGTCACGCGGGCCTTCTGGGAGGCGTTGGCGCGTGAACTTGTCTTGGCACAGTGAGCATCGGCACCCGGCAGAGCCTCAGATTGGGCTTCGGGTAGCTTTTCAGTTGAGACCCTGCGGCAGACGCGGGTCTTTGGGCTCTTGGAGCCAGAAGAGAGGAACTCTTCATACTTCGCCTGGTCGAACTCGACAACGAGTGTTTCGACCATCTTCCCCTTACGGAGAACATCATCCTGCGCCACGATCTGTTCGTCAGTGACGAAAGTAGTCCCCAGCGGAGTCGCCATCTCTTGTTCGACACGGAAAAAGGGGGCGCTGGTGTAACGTTTCCTTGAATCTGACGAAAAAATTACAGCCGGCTTAATCTTCCGGTTACAAGGGAGGGGGAATATTGTATCTTGAATTCCCCCTTTGTTTAGTGCTGGGTTCTTCGGGTGGCGGTGGAGAGTGAATCTTGTTCTCCGTTGACCGGATGACTGTTTGGACCGTCGGGGATCTTCTCTTCGGTCGGTAGAGGGAGTAACTCAGCTCCGTCTACCAAAACTCTAGAAGAGGAGGTAGGCGAAGAGCGGCTAGTACTCAGTAAGCTCGCTGAAGGGTTTTCTCTCTCTCTGTCGATGATCTCTCCTTTTCTTCTCGGAATCTCTCTTTCGCCCGATAATCGTCGTCGTCCTCCTTTAATAGTGACGGGACTATTTATAGGGTTTTTAGGGGGTGATCGTGCCCCCTAAAAGTGCTCCACGATGAGGGCCAACTTCCCTGCTACATGGGCGGTGGATGGCGCCATAATCGGGGTGGTTACAACCAAGGTGGGGGCACCTTGTTGCTGAGACGCGGGCGTTGAGCCAACGCGCCTTGATGCTGAGACGCGGGCTTCGGGCCGACGCGCCTTGATGCTGAGACGCGGGCTTCGGGCCGACGCGCCTTGATGCTGAGACGCGCGCCTTGATGCTGAGACGCGCGCCTTGATGCTGAGACGCGGGTGTTCTCTCGCGTCTTGATTGTCACATTTAGCCTTGCGCCTGGATCTTGGATCTCTGTGTTTTGGTGGCCTGTCTTGGTGATTTTTAGACAGCCTACAGCCTATAAATAGGGCTCACCCTCTACCTTTAACAACCCATAATTAGACTGTTTTATTTTCGAGAGCAATTGCTCTGAGAATTTCCGCCTTCTTCAGAGTCTCTAACAGGGGCCTGCCTCCATGGATGAAGATGACCCTATGGACGAACTTGATCGATGTTCGTCCACAAGGGAAGAAGTCATAGACCTCATCGTCCACAAGGGAAGAAGTCATGGTCCTCGTCGTTCACAAGGGAAGAAGTCATGATCCCTGGCGAGGACTTAACCCTCACCAAGATCTCCTCGGACTTGATGCACCAGTCAAGCTTGCTGGCAAGGGATGGTCAGAGTGGGTATGGCGGCGGGGGATGTGGTGGATATAGTGGTGGGTAGCATACCCTGTGAGGTCTAAAAACCTCCTCTCTTACCCCAGAAGTGACATCGAGGAAATTCCATGCTAACTGGATAACCTTCTGGTGGAAGAGATGTTCATAAACGAAGGATCGTATCCCGCCACTTTGGAGGGTCAGGTGGAATCGGAGATTCTGCTGCCACCAGACCTCAATAACACCACTGCTCTTAGTCAACAAGGGCTCTTTTTGATGTTTAGTCTTCTTTGTACTGCTGTATTGTAACACTCAATCTTATTGTATAAGAGAGCGTCTTTTGATGTTTAGTCTTATTTGTACTGCTGTATTGTAACACTCAATCTTATTGTATAAGAGAGCGTCTTTTGATGTTTAGTCTTATTTGTACTGCTGTATTGTAACACTCAATCTTATTGTATAAGAGAGCGTCTTTTGATGTTTAGTCTTAAGTGTCGGGTGTACACTTAAAACTAAACATCAAAAGATGGGGCACATAAAATAACGGGTCGGGTGTACATTTGACGATTTCAACGCAAAAGGCGGTGCTGATGGCCTGGGGTTGGAGTTAATAATTTTTTTTGAATAGCGTCACTAAACTTTTTACAAGTTCTCAATAGCAATCAATAATTTTGTCTTCCGTGCCAAGTCTTTATATTAATTTATATATTTTTCTCTTTTGTAACTGCCTCTGCACCTGGGCGATAAGAATTAGGAAAATATTTGTCACGCCTCGCTTCCCAAAATACGTAGAAACGGAGTCACGGCGAGAGTTGACGACGTATATACGCGAGAAAAATACCTCACGCATATACGCGAAGCCTATATAAATCTACTATCATAAATCAATATCATTGCAATACTACATATAGATGTTCACACATGATATCATATAAACACAAAAAAGGAATAACGAGTGACAACAATGTATAGAAAACAGGAAAACTACAGAATCATTAGGAATAAAAAGAAAGGCAATAATACCAAAATAGGTAGAGAGAAACTCTAGCTTCTCGCAACATGTCCAGTCTCATCGAATACCTGATCAATAACCTAACATGAAACATCCAGTATATGAACGTGCAAATCCAGGATCATCAGGAAGCGACCTAATGAGTGTGTAAGAAAAAGGGAAGGTGCTCGTGCATATAAACAGTATATACAAGAAATGATAACATATACTGGAAGGAAAGTCATGAATAAAATATTAATAAGAAGAGAGTATGATATAATGAATGTCAATCAGTATAGTACAAGTATCATGATGATATGTAATACCTAACTTCAGGAGTAATGTGATCAATCTAGTATACAATCAGGTGTCAGTGTGTATATATGAGTATAGTCGGCTAATACAGTTAATTACATTATATAATACAATTTTTCATTATTAATTATATTAGTGAATATCAATTGCCACCTGTAATAGACGCATCCCATACTACGCCTATTACACGTGACAATCAGGTTCCTACGTTATTGAAACTGATTATTTGGAGATATTGTCCATGCTTTAGGTAGGTCTCATACATACCTAGGACCACGGCCTCAGTTTTCTGACGCTGAAACAAGCCGTACCGCAAGATATTGTAGCACCCCGTTCCCGGGATATGTACTCAGATGCGTGTCCCAAATTTTTTTGATCGTATTGTTTGATTTTCTTTCAGTATTTGCTTTTAAGTTGTGATTACTTATGTTATTGTGTATCGGATCTGTATTCTCAAAGCTAAAGTCAGCCCTGACCCGGACCGGGAACCCGATGCAGCCTGTAGCCCGATTTGACTTTTCTGCTAGTCCGATTTGATCGATTTTAGTTTCAGACATTATTTTCTAACATTTTAAATTTTTCATGATTTTTTGAAAATTTTCAAATTTTTCTGCAAAATCTCCAAAACCGGTGTCGGTCGGCATCGCTGACTGATTCCCTAATTTTTAGTTTTCAAACGGGATTGAATTTTTAAAAACAGCTTTCACATTAATTCTTAGAATTTTATTTTTTATCTAAATATATATATTTTTGAGATTTCTCTAAATTTATAAAAATTTGACCGATCTGGTGTTGGCCGGTATCGCTGGAAGATTCTGCAATTTTTAATTTGAACATTACGCTGAATTTCTCAAATCCAATTTCATCGAGCATCTTAAAATAATATTTGCTATTTTTGAGAATTTTTCGGAACGTTTCTGAAATAGTCGAATTTTCGCTGTATTAAAATAATAATATTATTTACCGACATTTTCTTTTCTTACTTTTTCTTTCTCTACTCTCCTACTTTATACTCCCAGATATTTTAATAAATTAATTATTTAATAATAAAAAATTTTACTATTTTCTTTTCTTTTTCCTTATTTTTTTCCTTTTCCTTTAATTTTCTTTCTTTTCTTTTCTTCCCCTTTGACTTTGCCCATGCTCTGCTCCCATGCCACAGCCGCAGCCGCAACCGCCTGCAGCAACCCATGGCTGCTGCTGTAGCCCATCTCGCCATCCCCTTTCATCATTACATCCTTCCTCCTCCTCCATTAAAAACTCCTCTCTCCTTCCTTCTCCTTCTCATTTTCCATTTCAATTTCAAACTCCAATACTTCAACAAAACCAACATACCACTTCATCACCGCCACCTCTACCACTGGAGTCGCTGCCGTCGCTCTCCCTAGCCACCAGCGTCCCCTCCCCCACACCCCCTCTCCACTCCCCCACCTCCTTCAACCTCCACCAACCACCCACCACCTCCAATTTCAAACAAACCCATCACCACCACCTCCCTTCCTCCAAAATTCACAACCATCTCCATCAAATCCACCACTCCCACCACCCCATCATCACCTCCTCCTCCACCTCTAACTCCCCACCACCTCCAACAACCACCACAACCACCATAACCACCACCAACTACCACCACCAAACTCCACCACCAACTCCAAACCACCAAAACACCAACCACAAATCCTCCCCCTAGGGCAGTCGCCCCCCACCTCCGGCGGCGCGCCGCCGCCCCAGGGCTGCCGGCGATGGCCGGCTATCGGCCATCCCCTTCCCCTCCATTTTTTTTCTTTATTTCTTTCTTTCTTCTTCCTTCTTTATTTCTTTCTTTCTTTTCTTTTCTCTTTATTTTCCTAAAATACACCCACATTTTCACATCCCTAAAATACCCATCCCCTCATTTCCAAATTACTTCCCCATATTTATAATCAATACCCCTCCCCTTTTAATTCCTAATTCCTTTCTAAAAATACTATATTTTCTCTCTCTCCTTCCTACAACTTTCTCTCCTCTCTCATTCCCTCTCTAATAATTATATAAATATTTATATTTATATATTTTAATATATATTTATGGGCTAGTGGCTTGCTCGCACGGGTTCGCGGATTTCTCAAATTTTAACCGATATTTCATTTCAGTTTCAGGCGAGTGCTTTATATTAAACTTAAAAATAACTGCCCTTGATTTATAGCATGATATTGATATGTGGACATCTTATTATTACCGTAACATGCCTAACACTTACTGATGTAATATTTAGTACATGACTTCTTTCTATAAAAGCTTAAGATGGTATTGTACTCGGTATTTATCCGACACTTGACATGTTATACTTGATGCATGATTTATGGCACCGGCACTTGATATATTATATTTGATATCTGATCCATGGCACTTGATATCTGACACCGGCACTTGATATGTTATATTTGATACTTGACCCACAACACTTGATATTAGACATTGGTACTTGATATATGTCATACTTATCACCTGATCCTGACCCCGGTATATGACACATGCTAACCCTTGATATGCTTTCATGTGGTACAAGTACATTGACTTGACATCGTGACCCTTGATTGGACAGTACCACCCCTGATACTTGTATTATATGATATATTCATGACTATCACTTTTACGGGGACTTGGCATGATTATTATATTATTACCAGACATTTGGTACTCCTGAACTCTTGTATACTTGAACCCCTGAAATGGGGATGCTCCTGACATTACTCCTGATATTATACTCCTATTGAACCCCGTAATAGGATAACCATGGATATTGGACTTTTGTGAATACCCTGTGGACTTTATTATTTGACACTCTGCTATATTTCAACAACTTACACAGGGAAAGAAGACTTAAAAGGCTACAACTCTTACATTGATCATTGTTTCTAATTCTATCATTTGATAAGTTATATCAGCAATCAACAAGCCAACAAGCTGCAAATCAGAATTGAATATTCACATCAAATCAAGTTTGGAGATAAGAGAAGGATTCAAATTCAGAAATAGCCTGCTCTGCCTACCTTTCGACTCGTTTTCTTATCCATTTCTATCTTATAAATACCCCACACATCAGAGGCAGATGGACGATAAAGTAAAGAGTAGAATAGATTCTTTTATAGGTTTATCTTAAGTTTTCTTTTTCTTTTAATATAAATTTTTATTTTCTTTATATAACTAAGAGGAGAGAAGAATTTCATGGAGGAATGAGAAAGGTGCTTGTACTGAGAGTGACACCAGTGTAAGTATTCATCTTTTCTTTCATTGTTATTTAATTGAATCGAAAGTTACTTTTTCTTCTTTATTCTTATTTTCTATCACTTCCTCTTTTGATTTTTGATGAGTATCTAAGCGAATCTAGTAGCATCGGTATAGTCTTGTTGTGTATTTGCCACCGATATTTCATGACGATGATCTTCTCCTCAATATTCTGTATCATTTCATTCTTATTCATCTTGATGATGTAATATGAATGGAGACTGTGCTCGATCTTATGATTATGCATTGATCACCTTAGAAGCAAGGTAAACTTGCCAACGATCTAAGGTAAGTCATCAACCAAAAAAGGTAAGTATTTCTTTTAGGTTTTCTTTCTTTTAATCTTTTAGTTTAGATCACTACCATCTCCCGACTCTTTTATTCACTCTTTTTAATTTATTTCTAAATTCATTTTCTATTTTCTCCATCTACTCCAACCTATCACTTTCACAATTTTAACATAACTTATTTTTTTCTTTTAAAGAACAAGAGAAGAACTTTAATCATTTTAAGTAACTTAAAAGAGAACTTACAAAACGCTTCTATCCTAGTCCCTCCTTCTGGATCACGACCAGTATAGTCACTTGCTATAATAGTAGTATTGAGTACTTACACTTCTGTTTTGTATTTCTGAAATTCTGTATTTTCTATTTGTAGGTTTGAACTCAATCAAATTTTAGCTCCATGGCCGGGAGGGACGATAAGTAACTTTTTTTTTGTTAACTTTATTGATTAACTTTCTTCTTTATTCTTGGTATACAGGTTTAACAACAAAGAAATTTTTGCTACAGTGGACATATAAGTGGCCCTAGACTCTGCTCAAGAAACTAGAGCCTAGAAGCCCTCAGATTTACTGCATTCCCATAGCAATCTGAGTGAACTACTAACCTGTATTTTTTACCGGTTGGCTGAATTGCAAAGTTTAAATATCTGTAGCTATTTATTTTCTTGTTTGACTCACTGTACATACCTTTTTAATTCAACAGTAAAAGGTTGATTGTAAATGCTAAAAACGATTTCGACTTTGCATTTAGGCATGTGTCTATTTCGTTGCATTTTCTATTTACTGTTGAAGAGTGTTAGAGCCAAGGTATGTTGGCATAGCATTTAGTATAAGGTTCATTCTTGTATGAAATAATTCTTGGGTGTTACTTTTTCTATATACTTGTACACTGCACTAAACTGAATTAAGTGCTTGAATAAACAAGATAAGGTGGGGAAGTCTGTTGGCCCAAAGGCCCATCACTCTAGTTTTGATGATGATCAACTCATGTAATTATAGTACTAATGATCTTGTGTTTATTTAGTCTCAGATTTGTGATCAAGATCTTAGTAGATGTGTAGCTTCAACAAAGGATTTAAAGTCAAGTTTTGGAGCTAGCACGGTTTGATTCAAGAGCCTATGCATCAAGACCACATCAAGTACTCAAGAGGAGTCTAGCTCTTTGGATCAAGTTTGGACCAAGTCAAGAAGATGAGAAGACTTCAAGTGAAGCCCTTCAAGATCAAGACTTGAGTCTAGGTTTGTTTTTTATTAAGATTTTGTTTTAGTTAAAATGTAAAAGATAAAATAGTTGGTGGATTGCTCAAGTTACCATATATACACACACTCTTGATTTAGATGATTTTTCATAAAAGAGTTTTTATTTTGAAAAATACAAAAGAGTTTTCATTTTAGAAAAATACCGGTTTGGTTTTTGGTATTCAAAGTTTACATGTTTTTAACCAAAACCGTTTTAGAGCTTAATGTCAAAAACATAGATATTTCATCTTTTATATGTAGTGGATCATATCCATACACTCTATGCTTTCAAAGTATTTAAAATATCTTATTTTTATATTTGGAGAAGTTTTGGAAAAACCAATTTTGGAAAAATACAGTTTTTGTTTTTAGCCAAAATTTCTAAGTTACCAAAATTGTTCAAATTGTTTGTAACATGTCTTGATTTTGCTCAAACTGTTCGATTATCAAAGTATAATATTGAAACTATTTTTGGTGATTTTATGGAATTTTATTTGTGTCAAAATACCAAGTTTTCTTTTCCCAAAAATGTCTTGTCTGGCTTCTACCAGTCGACCGGACCGGTCGATCAGGACGGTCGACCGACGTGCATAGAACGTGCACGCCAGGTCTGCTGGAGGGCCGGTCGACCGACCCGGTCGTCCGCCAGAGATCTTCTGCTCTCTGGAAAGCCCCGGTCGACTGGGCCGGTCGACCAGCAGAGAGCTCTGCTCTCTGTTCCAGGCAGCGGTCGACCGAGGCGGTCGACCGGGGCTCCAACGGTCAGAATTCTGACCGTTGGCGGTCGACCGGGCCGGTCGACCGCCAGCCGTCAGGGCTGAAAAAATGCCCCAACGGCTAGTTTTTCTAGCCCTATAAAAGGAGGGCTTTTGGTACTGTTTAAGAGAAGATTTTTCAAGTGGTTTTGCACCAGTTTTTCCTACATCTTTTAAGAGGTTTCTCCACTTATTTTGAGAGCAAATATTTCCAATCAAAAGGGGAGTTTATCAAGAGTGTTTTAAAAGTGATTTTCTTGAGTTTTCCTCCACCATTTCAATCCTAGTTTTCTCACACAAACACTTGAGCTATCCATTGCTACATCTACCTATAGGAGTGTTATTGTGAGAGTGTTTATTGGTGATCAAAGTGTTTAGATCACCAAAAGATCTTTCTTGTACTTTGAGGAGGCAGACTTGCGGGTTCGCGGTGTTTCGAGTTCGTGTGTAAACTCTTTGTTTGAGGTGCGGCCTTAGCAAGCTAGTGGGCTTGCGGTGTGTTCTTGCGGGAACAAGAGAGGGACTAGAGAGTCCAAAGAGCTTGTAGGTGTTGCGGCACCAAGTGATCCGGTCGGATCGATTTTAGTGGAAATCCTTCATAGTGTTGAAGGCGGGGACGTAGAGCAAGTGTGCTCGAACCTCGAAACAAAGCTCCCGTGTTTGCGATTGCTCTCTCTATCTCTTACTTGTCTTTATATCTTGCATGCTATTATTCTCTTTATCTTTATATGCTTGATATATTGTGTGCTTATTGTTATATGCTTGGGGATTGTTTGCTAACACTTGTATTCAACCAAGAGAGCCAACGCGGTACCTCAACTCTTATTTAGAGGAATCTTGAGGAGTTAGTCCAGAGCCCTTCACGGGGAATCCGGCTACACTCTTATGTTATACGTGGTGTTTAGTTTAATAAGTTTTAATTTCACATTAATTGACCATTAGATTAGCCATCACCTATTCACCCCCCTCTAGGTGATTTACAAAGTCATTACCCTCCCATAGCCCACAAACAATCTCCTCACTCACTAACCTAAGCCTAACTAAAACTGAGTAGACGTTTGCCCTAGGGACATCTCGGACTCAAATAAGAGACTGACTTAAGGGAAAAGTTGATTAGAATTTGACTCTTGCTAAATCGGTGTTAAAGGTTGGGGATTGATGAGGCAAAATCTCAAAGAACAGTGATTTAGCATAATTAGGCCCGTTACTTGGGCACGGATACCTCCCATTAATCTTGCCCCTACCTGGCCGATTAACTTGTGGTCAGATTCTGTAATATAGCCCCCGTGGGCAGTCTAACCAGTTAGAAGTCGTCTAGGTTTAAGGTCTACCCTAACTTAGGTTAGAGTTTTTCTTTTTATTTATTTGTTTGTTTATTTGTTTGTTTTTCTTTATTTGTTTTTGACATTTCTTGTTTGATATGGCTTACAACAATAATTTTTCCAATTTTAATGGTAATTCATATTATACCTAACCTCTTTTGACTCGGATATTACTAACACCATATATTACAACTTTAACCAACCTAGTGTACCAGATTGGTCTTATTCAAATCAATACATGCCCCAATCCCAATCTATAAATAAGACGGGAATAATCATCACTACTCTTCACAGAGTCCATGGGGATACAACTCCTCTGAGTCATATTGTCAACTACCATTCCAACATTCAGCCTATAATTTTCCTAGTCATGATCAACCAATAGAATAAAAACTGAGACTATGAGAAGTATAGAAGCCATGATTGAGTTTCAAGAACAAAATTTGAAAGTAATGGACTCACAATTCCCACAAGACTCCTAAATCCAAGATTCTTACTCCATGTTCCAAGTCCCACAACAAGAAGAAGAACATATGGACTCAGATAGGAGTATGGAAAACTTGATACAGTCTGAAAATAATTTTTTTCAATCATTAATAGACTAGAAGTACAAATGAGTCGTTATATCAACATAGTGAAAGATAGGAATTAGGAACTCTACCTAACACATATTCCACCATTCCAGATTGCCCTAGCCATATTGATAGGAACGAAGAATTTTGGTGTTTTGGAGACTTTGTTCAAGACTCAATTTCATCACACAAATTTGAACCTGACCATGTTGACACTTATAAAAGACAAGATTCTTATTGGTCCGAACAATGTCTAAACTTGTTGACATTTATAAAAGACAAGTGACAGACAAGCCGAAGACCAGGTTTCACCCATCTCCGAGGGACAAGGAAGCAACTTGAACTCCACTGATCCAGCAAGCAGATAGTGAACCCGGATTGTTTCTAAACAGACCTCAGCAGGTCTAAGATGCTAACACTTAGCAACACATGAGCCCAAAGAGATAGCCTTGCCTGAGAGGTTAAAATCATCCGACTTCGCCTTGAAGCCATTCAAAGCCTCGCTAAGAAGCTAACTCGCAAACTTCGCCACAGGGGACTTCCAGCTCCGCCAAAGGGTTTCTTTTGGACTTCGCCAGAAGCTGTCTCTAGCTCCGCTATGAGCTCAATGCGGGCAGCTCCGCCATTGGTCTGCTATGGTCAACCTTTGACCAATCAAATCTCCGGATGAGATCGGATCCAATCAGATCAAATCCAATTAAGATCAAATCAGATATCAAATTTGGCAGTTGATTGCCACAATCTCTTGACTCTCCTAAAAACGAGTAGGAAGATCAGGGGAAATCCTCCGACGATATGGAAAGGATCAAGAAGGTCAACCGACCTGCCAATTCTAGCTTCGCAGAAGCTGATCCTAGCCTCGCAGCAAGGCTACTTTCCAGATTTTAAACAGATTCGATTCAATCTGTTTCTATATTTTCAAGGGACGATTATACCCTTGCTCTCCCTATAAATAGCCCGCCAGGGGTACAAGGAGGGAGGATCAATCGATCAATCGGAGAAAGAGGACTCCACAAGCAGAGGCTTCTTCATAACGCACCGTGCGTTCTCGAATTCAGAGACCTTTTAGAGAATTGCTTTCTCTATCCAGGGTGTTGAACCCTAACATCGTTCTTCTTCTCAAGGAATCTCCGGAACCAGGCGAGAAGGAATTCCTAATTGAAGGCGATTTTGAGAAGCAGCAAGAGGGTTCTACTAACCTTCTATTCTCTGATTCCCGGAACCAGGCGAGAAGGGAATCTCATCGCTCGCATCGTCAAAGGGACAAAGTGGTCGCGCGCTGACCAGACTCCTATCGGCACACTTCTCCAGAATCTCTGAGGAGATCTACTTGTAATCTTTTTTTTAAGAATACTTGTAATTTAGCTCCTCAACCCTTTTATTGTAAGTTTTTCCCCTTTGCAAACATAATGGAAAACAAGATGGCGACTCCGCTGGGGATGAAATTCTCAACTGCCGAGAATCAAGTGTCGCAATGCGACGATCAGACCTTCGGGTCTAACTCTGAATTCAGAAAAGCCGGTGCAGCCAGAGCCCCTCTGGCTAAATCTTCAAGGAAAGTCTCTGCGGAGACAGAAAAGGTTCTCTGCGAAACTACTGCGGTTATTTGGCGCAACAAGGAAGCACGTCCGCAGTCTGATCCCTTCACTTGTGAGAACTTGGTGGTTCAGTTCGATCAAGGAAGATTTGAAGAAGCCCTCTCTGGGGGTGGCCCAATGCTTCGAGCACGGAAGCATAGGAAGGTTTCCACGACCAAGGTTTCAAAGCGGAAACTGGAAGCAGAATTCTGCCAACACCCCTCAGCCTCGCAAGTGGCTAATCAGGTTCCTTGAGAACCTAAGTCTCCTCTGCTAAAGCGGGTATGGAAGCCTAAACAGAAGTCTTCAACCGAAGCTTCAGGCGTAGCTACGCCTAAACCGCGCTTCTCTCGCAGGATGCCTGTCTGCTCCAATCATGAAGTTAAGACGGCAATCATACCATCGCCCAATTCAAGAGCAGCAATGCCTCGCGCCGGCCTCGTTCTCACGAGCGAAGCTACTGTACCACAGCGTACGCGCAGGGTCCATGACCGCGAAGCTGAAGCCAAAGTACTATCTAAGGCTAATTGCCTTCGCAGCAGCATAGCGGGTAAAGCACCACAGCGTGCTCCGCTTTTCAGTGCGTCAAGTACTAAGTTCACGCCTGTTGGCGAAGCTAGAACTAAAGCACTATTCAGTGCTAATCCCATCTGCAAGGATAAAAGAAGCAGGACACCGTCCCATGTGCGATCCAAAAGAGCCTTTGCGCTCGATTGTAGAGACCCGACCGGGTCTGATTTGAGGAAATTGTTGACGGATAGACGAAACTCTTCCCCCTATTATCAACAGGTGGGATATCAGCTGGTGACACTCCACTCGGTCCATTGCCGGCTGGGACCAATCCCCGCCACGCCTCCAAGACGACGGTCAGTTTTTGATCGGCTATCGGTACAGGCCCCGAGGAAACACCGCGAAAGGAGCATCTCGCGAGATCTACCCTCGGCATCCGTCAACATGACCGGAAGAGGACGAGAGTCCCCAGATCCAGATTATAGCCCAGGTTTAGGCGAAGTCTTGGTGCATGAAGAAGGTATTTTCTGAAACACCAGATCCAGGGTGGCAATACCCTACACTTATGAGCAGCCGTCCTCTTCAATGGCAGTGGCCTCGCCGCGACCAAAGAGAGGATCAGTTCAGTGGTCTGATGAAGAAGATGAAGATAGCGGGTATGCTTCTTCGGCCACAGTCAGTTCAGTGCGAACAGACAGAGCATCAGTCAATATGGCTGATAATGCTAACGACGATCTTCGCCGGCGCCTGGAAGCTCAAGAGCGAACTTCCAAAACCCAGCAAGAAGCCCTGGACAATATTCAACAGATGCTCGCTCAACTCCTCAATAACCGGAATAACAATGATGCCAGAAGCAATCACGATGAAGAGGAACACTTCAGCAATGAGCAACCAAAGCCGGAGAAATCCAAGGAGGATTCTTCCTTAGACGCCGAAGTCCTTAAGGGCCTCTAAGCTCAAATCGCATCCCTAGCTCAGAGGGATGAATTAAAGAAAGTAGGGGCAGTCCGTCCTTACCCATTGGAGTGGGATTCGGTGCCATATCTGCCGAAGTTCAAACCACCAACGCTGCATACCTATGATGAAAATGTTGGCCCAAAGGCTTTCCACTCTAGTTTTGATGATGACTAACTCATGTAGTTATATGTACTAATAATCTTGTGTTTTAGTCTCAGATCATTAATCAAGATATTAGTTGGTGTTTAGCTTCAACAAGATGATTTGGAAGCTTGCACATGTTGATTCAAGAGCCCGCGCATCAAAGATGATATATTTCCAATTGCTCGGTGAATCAAAGGAGCTTTTGGATCGAGTCAACTTGGAGATTGCGCTCTACAAGAAGACTTAGGTATCCATAGTTTTTAGTTTGGGTTTAGATCTTAATTGTAAAGATTAGTATAGTATGATAAGCTCAAGTTCACAACACACATGTTTCACGTTTTGAATATTGTTTTTCGGTTTTTGGTTTAACCGATCTTGGTTTTCATGAATAGATTTTATATCAAAACAAGTTTACATGGTTTAGTGTATATATGATTTGTTCTATATACATGCATGCTTCTATTGCTTAAACAAACTTAGTTTGATATTCTATTTCATGTGTTTTATGTTTTGGTATTTTTATCAAAACATTATTTTTGGACTTAATGACAAAAATCATGATATATATATGTTCCTTGTATATTGAATTTCTATTCATATACAATATGCTTCAAAGTGTTTAAATATCATATTTTTGTATCATGGATGAGTTTTAGACAATGTGTATTTTCTATTCAAAATACAAGGTTTTAGAAAATACGGTTTTTGGTTTTTGGCAAAATTTCTATGACACAAAAATAGTCAAATATGTTTGAAATTTGTGTTAGGATTTTTAACACAAGTTTATATTTCAATATAAAATGATAAAACTATTTTTGTGAAATTTTAGAGATTTTGTGGGATTTATTGGAATATTTTTACCTCTGTTTTTCTGACCCATTTATAGGCTGACAGGCCTGGTCGGTCGACCGAAGCGGCCGACCGCACCAAGGGCCGGTCGACCGATTCGGTCGACCGACGTGCACAGACCTGTGCACGTCTGCAGCCCAATGGGCCGGTCGACCGAAGCGGTCGACCGACGGAGAGCTGTTTGCTCTCAGGAATTTTCGGTCGACCGGACCGGTCGACCGGCAGCTGTAACGTTCGAATTTTTGAACGTTGGGCGGTTGACCGGGCCGGTCGACCGGCAGGGTAAAACTGGCAAATGTTCTGTTAAACTGCTATTTTCTGTTATTGCCTATAAATACCCCATTTGAGAGAGTTATTCTCTAAGAATTTTTGGGCTAAAATTTTCTATCTCTCTGGTGTTTTTGCTGCAATCAAAATAGGTTTTTGGATTCAAAGTGAACAATCTTTTGTGTTTTTGATTAGGGTTTGAAAAACCAAAGAAAAGGGATTTTGGGAAAAGCTTTTGAATTGAATCTCTATATCTTGATTTCTTTTATTTCCCAAAGATTTTCTTTGAGTTGCTGGTTTCAAATCCCTTGGTTTTCTCCACACTTGAGCTAAAATCTACTATCTTGTCTATAGGATTTTTGTGGGAGAAAAGGAGATTGTTTGTGGTTATTGCTTTAAACCACCAAGTAGCAAGAGATTGTTTTGTGGTAGTTGTTGGAAACCACTCAGTTGTAAACCTTACCTTTGTGTGGCTTTTGGGAGTTGTGTACTCCGGTGATTGTAACTGTCTGTGTGATAGTGAAGCTAGAATCCATCTGGGGATGGCGGGGATGTAGAGCTGGGTGCTCGAACCTCGAGAACATATCTTGGTGTTTGTGTTTGATCGATTGGCTCTCACTATCTCTATCTCTATTTACTTTGTGCCTTGCATTACTATTCATATTGTTCATCATATTTGCTTGGCTTGGTTGTGTGTGCATCACTAGTTGATCACACTTGAGTGCTCATTGCATTTAGTTTTTAAATTCCGCATTTAGTTCATAGATTAGCATTGTCACCTATTCACCCCCCCCCCTCTAGGTGACTTACCAATTGGTATCAGAGCTAGCGCTCCTGATATTTAGGTTTAACCACCTAGGAGTTAAGATCTTGGTTTGCTAATCTTCATTTACATTATCATTTGCACACATATTAGTTTGCACTCATGGCTAGCCCTCCTATGTTTGACCATTTTAGACTTGATGCTTGGAAGGTGGACATGACTAGGCATTTAAAAACTCTAGGTCATCTAGTTTATCAAGCCATCACTATAGAATCCCTCCCTAATAGTAGCAAGCTTAAGAAGGCCAATGCATTAGCCCTTAGGACACTTCTAGCATCTCTAAATGAACATCTTTTACCTATTTTTGATCGCTATGATTCGGCTTTTGCAGTTTGGAGCATCTTGACTTCTCCCGAGCTTCTAAGGATTATCAACAACTTGAGGAGATCTAAAAGAGAAAAGTCCGGAGAGCAATGCCTCATGGTCCAAGGGAAGAACTCCCTTGAGGTACAATCGGATTCTCATATTGATGATAGCTCTAGTTCCTATTGCCATGGTTGTTTTGAAGTTCAAACTTTAAATATGGAACTTGTTCAAAAGCTTGAGAATTTGTTAGAAGAACATGATTTGTTGAAAGATGATAATCTTGTTTTGAAAAATGAATTAAAGGATTTATGTTCTAATTTTGAATTGATTTTGCAAGAGAAAGAAGAGATCACTAGTGAACGTGACTCACTACAATCTCAACTTGAACTTGCACTTAAAGAGATTGAAGATTTGAAAAACAAAAATGATTTTGATGATGTTGTAGAACACAATGAGGTTTTGTCTTCTAGATTGGATCTTGTTTTCAAAGAAAATCTTACTTTGAAAAATAAAATTGATTCAATTACAAAAGAATTGGATTTGGTTTTGATTAAAGATAAATCTTTACAAAATGAAATTGATATGCATGTTTGCCATGATAGTGTAGCTTCTACTTCTTGCACTCCTATAGCATGTTCCACTTTGTCTTCTAGCATAGAAAATGATATAAATAATTTGAAGAAAAGTGTTGATTGTTTGGGCTCCACCTTGAGCCATTGTGCCATGAATCACACACGTTTGGAAACCTTGATTCGCAAGAAATAAATTCCAACCTTGCATGCACACCCATCTAGGCATACACATGCTTTTCATGATCACCATCATCATATGTATGCTCACGTGTACACATGTACACATTGTGGTCGAAAAGGCCACCTTGCTAGATTTTGTTATGATCGCATTTATCATGAAAATTTAGCAACTAATTTTGTTTGGTTAAGAAAAGAAACTAACCCCCGTGGACCCACTAGAAAATGGGTACCAAAAACCACCTCTTTGGCTTTTGATGTAGGTGGGAGCTCTCGCATCACGTGAGAGTGGAGGTGCCTTGAGGTGGATGCATTCTAAGCTTAAAAGAGAACCATTTGGATGCTTCACTCTCAAGGAGATTTGGTGGGAGGACCACCGTGATTTGGAGAACTAGAGATGCACCTTCATCGGTTTTGGTATCACTCTCTAACTCCTATTTATACTTGCATGCTTTCATATTCATTCATTTATAGCATGTTTATAGTTTCATGATTAGTATGATGATTACCATGTTTATTAGAATTATGCTTTACATGATTAGTGATTGAGACACCCATATTTTTGTGTTCTCCTTTGTTTTAGCTATCATGTTAATCATAGATCTAATACACATGTTCTTATCATATAGATTTTTGTGATTGTTTTAATATTCCGTGTTTTTGATTATCATGATTATTTTATCAAGTTGATTTTGTTTCATTTTTGTGCTTCATGTGGTGACTACATGATTGAATGATTGTTTTCATTAAGACTAGAATTTATACTTGTGCAACTAATGGCTACAAATAGACCTTATATATGTTTGTTCTTGAACGCTCATTTGTATTCATTTGATGTACTAGCATAGTCTAGTTTTGATGATTCATGCATTTGACTTGTATTTACATGTTTTGATTGACTTCATGTATATGTCTATTTTGTCCAAACTATCATTTATACATGTACATCCTTGAGCCACGTGCCTTCATGCATACTATCTTGTGGACTCACTATGTTTGGGATATGTATGTATACTTTAGTTTGTACATGACATACATATGCCTTGAAGTTCAATTCGTTTTGATGATTTTCATATTTTTAAGTAATTTCTATCAATAATGAAAATCTAAGTTTTCATGTGTTCGTGTTTTCAAAGGAATTTCATTTGAGTTTGAATGCAAAATTTTCATGACAATGTATTTCACATTACACTTGTTCACTCAATTTATTATGTTTCTCATGATTGTGTTTTCATGAGTATGATATGGACTTTATGGAATTCGAGTGTTTAGTGATCATGTGATTTTCATGTTTCATGAAAAATATTTCTGTGTTATTCCTTGCTTGAAGGATTTCTACTAGTTTTTCAAATTTTCATAAACTAGTTCATATTCTTCATGAGGTAGAGATTTTCAAACAAACTATAATTTCAAATCTATTTTTGAAAACCCCTACCATCTATGGGCGGTTGGATGGGAGACCATGATCAAGTATGTTTCATCTTGAAAATTATTTAAAACTTATCTTGAATGGGTGGTAGTTGATATGAGTTATACACTTGACCTTACTTTTGTTATTTCAATTGGTATCATTGAGTTCTTTCAATAGTATCAATATGACATATTTTTTGTATACTCATATGTGTTTTCTTTGTGTATGTATGTTTGCACCTCATATAGTATCAATTTCAATTGATATCTAATCTTTTACATACATAGAAGTTTCCTTTGTGCCTATCATATTCATATGTTTTAGAGCACAAATCTTGATTTTGCATAGCTTGATTTTAAATGATTATATTGTTTCAATTGATGAGTTTTTCAATTAGTATCTTAATACAAGCTTATGCATAAGTTTCTTTGGTATTTCATAAAGGGGGAGAAAATTCGTATTTTGTATTTCAATAAGTATTTGTTTTGCTTTCCACTCCCTAACTTTATGATGAAAAATGATTGAAAAATTTACATTGTTGTGTTATTGGTATCAAGAAGCCATTTGTGTTAAAAATTTCTTCTATTGGTATCTAGAGGCTATTTGTTTACTTAAATTGGTATCAATTTGTTTTATTGGCAGTTAATATTCTTGTTTCTATGCCTTGTATAATTTTGGTATTGGCATTCCTCAAATTATTGATAATTTCAAGTGGTATCAATTGGATATCAAGAGTTTAGTTTATTATCAAGAGCTTGTTTGGTATATCTAAAGCTTTAGCTATGTTTGATTTGTTTTTGGTATCAAGAGATTTAGCAATTTTATGTTTTATCCCTTCGTTGATTTTAGGGGGAGAAATATTTGCCTTCATCATGCATTGTTTTACCCCTTTGTTGATGAGTGACAAAAAGGGGAGAGGAATTTGTAGTTTATATGCATGGTTGTTTTATGCATATGTTTTTGTTTTGTTTTAGTTTTGTTGTATTGAAATCAAGAAAGTATGTTTTATTATGTGTTTAAGAACATTCATTGCATATCTTATATGTTTTATTGTTATGCATGAGTTAAGGGGGAGCTTCTTTGAAGCTTTACTTTAATCCATGCATATATAACTCCATGAGTTTTGTCATCATCAAAAAGGGGGAGATTGTTGGCCCAAAGGCTTTCCACTCTAGTTTTGATGATGACTAACTCATGTAGTTATGTGTACTAACAATCTTGTGTTTTAGTCTCAGATCATTAATCAAGATATTAGTTGGTGTTTAGCTTCAACAAGATGATTTGGAAGCTTGCACATGTTGATTCAAGAGCCCGCGCATCAAAGATGATATATTTCCAATTGCTCGGTGAATCAAAGGAGCTTTTGGATCGAGTCAACTTGGAGATTGCGCTCTACAAGAAGACTTAGGTATCCATAGTTTTTAGTTTGGGTTTAGATCTTAATTGTAAAGATTAGTATAGTATGATAAGCTCAAGTTCACAACACACATGTTTCACGTTTTGAATATTGTTTTTCGGTTTTTGGTTTAACCGATCTTGGTTTTCATGAATAGATTTTATATCAAAACAAGTTTACATGGTTTAGTGTATATATGATTTGTTCTATATACATGCATGCTTCTATTGCTTAAACAAACTTAGTTTGATATTCTATTTCATGTGTTTTATGTTTTGGTATTTTTATCAAAACATTATTTTTGGACTTAATGACAAAAATCATGATATATATATGTTCCTTGTATATTGAATTTCTATTCATATACAATATGCTTCAAAGTGTTTAAATATCATATTTTTGTATCATGGATGAGTTTTAGACAATGTGTATTTTCTATTCAAAATACAAGGTTTTAGAAAATACGGTTTTTGGTTTTTGGCAAAATTTCTATGACACAAAAATAGTCAAATATGTTTGAAATTTGTGTTAGGATTTTTAACACAAGTTTATATTTCAATATAAAATGATAAAACTATTTTTGTGAAATTTTAGAGATTTTGTGGGATTTATTGGAATATTTTTACCTCTGTTTTTCTGACCCATTTATAGGCTGACAGGCCTGGTCGGTCGACCGAAGCGGTCGACCGCACCAAGGGCCGGTCGACCGGTTCGGTCGACCGACGTGCACAGACCTGTGCACGTCTGCAGCCCAATGGGCCGGTCGACCGAAGCGGTCGACCGACGGAGAGCTGTTTGCTCTCAGGAATTTTCGGTCGACCGGACCGGTCGACCGGCAGCTGTAACGTTCGAGTTTTCGAACGTTGGGCGGTCGACCGGGCCGGTCGACCGGCAGGGTAAAACTGGCAAATGTTCTGTTAAACAGCTATTTTCTGTTATTGCCTATAAATACCCCATTTGAGAGAGTTATTCTCTAAGAATTTTTGGGCTAAAATTTTCTATCTCTCTGGTGTTTTTGCTGCAATCAAAATAGGTTTTTGGATTCAAAGTGAACAATCTTTTGTGTTTTTGATTAGGGTTTGAAAAACCAAAAAAAGGGATTTTGGGAAAGCTTTTGAATTGAATCTCTATATCTTGATTTCTTTTATTTCCCAAAGATTTTCTTTGAGTTGCTGGTTTCAAATCCCTTGGTTTTCTCCACACTTGAGCTAAAATCTACTATCTTGTCTATAGGATTTTTGTGGGAGAAAAGGAGATTGTTTGTGGTTATTGCTTTAAACCACCAAGTAGCAAGAAATTGTTTTGTGGTAGTTGTTGAAAACCACTCAGTTGTAAACCTTACCTTTGTGTGGCTTTTGGGAGTTGTGTACTCCGGTGATTGTAACTGTCTGTGTGATAATGAAGCTAGAATCCATCTGGGGATGGCGGGGATGTAGAGCTGGGTGCTCGAACCTCGAGAATATATCTTGGTGTTTGCGTTTGATCGATTGGCTCTCACTATCTCTATCTCTATTTACTTTGTGCCTTGCATTACTATTCATATTGTTCATCATATTTGCTTGGCTTGGTTGTGTGTGCATCACTAGTTGATCACACTTGAGTGCTCATTGCATTTAGTTTTTAAATTCCGCATTTAGTTCATAGATTAGCATTGTCACCTATTCACCCCCCCCCTCTAGGTGACTTACCAATTGGTATCAGAGCTAGCGCTCCTGATATTTAGGTTTAACCACCTAGGAGTTAAGATCTTGGTTTGCTAATCTTCATTTACATTATCATTTGCACACATATTAGTTTGCACTCATGGCTAGCCCTCCTATGTTTGACCATTTTAGACTTGATGCTTGGAAGGTGGACATGACTAGGCATTTAAAAACTCTAGGTCATCTAGTTTATCAAGCCATCACTATAGAATCCCTCCCTAATAGTAGCAAGATTAAGAAGGCCAATGCATTAGCCCTTAGGACACTTCTAGCATCTCTAAATGAACATCTTTTACCTATTTTTGATCGCTATGATTCGGCTTTTGCAGTTTGGAGCATCTTGACTTCTCCCGAGCTTCCAAGGATTATCAACAACTTGAGGAGATCTAAAAGAGAAAAGTCCGGAGAGCAATGCCTCATGGTCCAAGGGAAGAACTCCCTTGAGGTACAATCGGATTCTCATATTGATGATAGCTCTAGTTCCTATTGCCATGGTTGTTTTGAAGTTCAAACTTTAAATATGGAACTTGTTCAAAAGCTTGAGAATTTGTTAGAAGAACATGATTTGTTGAAAGATGATAATCTTGTTTTGAAAAATGAATTAAAGGATTTATGTTCTAATTTTGAATTGATTTTGCAAGAGAAAGAAGAGATCACTAGTGAACGTGACTCACTACAATCTCAACTTGAACTTGCACTTAAAGAGATTGAAGATTTGAAAAACAAAAATGATTTTGATGATGTTGTAGAACACAATGAGGTTTTGTCTTCTAGATTGGATCTTGTTTTCAAAGAAAATCTTACTTTGAAAAATAAAATTGATTCAATTACAAAAGAATTGGATTTGGTTTTGATTAAAGATAAATCTTTGCAAAATGAAATTGATATGCATGTTTGCCATGATAGTGTAGCTTCTACTTCTTGCACTCCTATAGCATGTTCCACTTTGTCTTCTAGCATAGAAAATGATATAAATAATTTGAAGAAAAGTGTTGATTGTTTGGGCTCCACCTTGAGCCATTGTGCCATGAATCACACACGTTTGGAAACCTTGATTCGCAAGAAACAAATTCCAACCTTGCATGCACACCCATCTAGGCATACACATGCTTTTCATGATCACCATCATCATATGTATGCTCACGTGTACACATGTACACATTGTGGTCGAAAAGGCCACCTTGCTAGATTTTGTTATGATCGCATTTATCATGAAAATTTAGCAACTAATTTTGTTTGGTTAAGAAAAGAAACTAACCCCCGTGGACCCACTAGAAAATGGGTACCAAAAACCACCTCTTTGGCTTTTGATGTAGGTGGGAGCTCTCGCATCACGTGAGAGTGGAGGTGCCTTGAGGTGGATGCATTCTAAGCTTAAAAGAGAACCATTTGGATGCTTCACTCTCAAGGAGATTTGGTGGGAGGACCACCGTGATTTGGAGAACTAGAGATGCACCTTCATCGGTTTTGGTATCACTCTCTAACTCCTATTTATACTTGCATGCTTTCATATTCATTCATTTATAGCATGTTTATAGTTTCATGATTAGTATGATGATTACCATGTTTATTAGAATTATGCTTTACATGATTAGTGATTGAGACACCCATATTTTTGTGTTCTCCTTTGTTTTAGCTATCATGTTAATCATAGATCTAATACACATGTTCTTATCATATAGATTTTTGTGATTGTTTTAATATTCCGTGTTTTTGATTATCATGATTATTTTATCAAGTTGATTTTGTTTCATTTTTGTGCTTCATGTGGTGACTACATGATTGAATGATTGTTTTCATTAAGACTAGAATTTATACTTGTGCAACTAATGGCTACAAATAGACCTTATATATGTTTGTTCTTGAACGCTCATTTGTATTCATTTGATGTACTAGCATAGTCTAGTTTTGATGATTCATGCATTTGACTTGTATTTACATGTTTTGATTGACTTCATGTATATGTCTATTTTGTTCAAACTATCATTTATACATGTACATCCTTGAGCCACGTGCCTTCATGCATACTATCTTGTGGACTCACTATGTTTGGGATATGTATGTATACTTTAGTTTGTACATGACATACATATGCCTTGAAGTTCAATTCGTTTTGATGATTTTCATATTTTTAAGTAATTTCTATCAATAATGAAAATCTAAGTTTTCATGTGTTCGTGTTTTCAAAGGAATTTCATTTGAGTTTGAATGCAAAATTTTCATGACAATGTATTTCACATTACACTTGTTCACTCAATTTATTATGTTTCTCATGATTGTGTTTTCATGAGTATGATATGGACTTTATGGAATTCGAGTGTTTAGTGATCATGTGATTTTCATGTTTCATGAAAAATATTTATGTGTTATTCCTTGCTTGAAGGATTTCTACTAGTTTTTCAAATTTTCATAAACTAGTTCATATTCTTCATGAGGTAGAGATTTTCAAACAAACTATAATTTCAAATCTATTTTTGAAAACCCCTACCATCTATGGGCGGTTGGATGGGAGACCATGATCAAGTATGTTTCATCTTGAAAATCATTTAAAACTTATCTTGAATGGGTGGTAGTTGATATGAGTTATACACTTGACCTTACTTTTGTTATTTCAATTGGTATCATTGAGTTCTTTCAATAGTATCAATATGACATATTTTTTGTATACTCATATGTGTTTTCTTTGTGTATGTATGTTTGCACCTCATATAGTATCAATTTCAATTGATATCTAATCTTTTACATACATAGAAGTTTCCTTTGTGCCTATCATATTCATATGTTTTAGAGCACAAATCTTGATTTTGCATAGCTTGATTTTAAATGATTATATTGTTTCAATTGATGAGTTTTTCAATTGGTATCTTAATACAAGCTTATGCATAAGTTTCTTTGGTATTTCATAAAGGGGGAGAAAATTCGTATTTTGTATTTCAATAAGTATTTGTTTTGCTTTCCACTCCCTAACTTTATGATGAAAAATGATTGAAAAATTTACATTGTTGTGTTATTGGTATCAAGAAGCCATTTGTGTTAAAAATTTCTTCTATTGGTATCTAGAGGCTATTTGTTTACTTAAATTGGTATCAATTTGTTTTATTGGCAGTTAATATTCTTGTTTCTATGCCTTGTATAATTTTGGTATTGGCATTCCTCAAATTATTGATAATTTCAAGTGGTATCAATTGGATATCAAGAGTTTAGTTTATTATCAAGAGCTTGTTTGGTATATCTAAAGCTTTAGCTATGTTTGATTTGTTTTTGGTATCAAGAGATTTGGCAATTTTATGTTTTATCCCTTCGTTGATTTTAGGGGGAGAAATATTTGCCTTCATCATGCATTGTTTTACCCCTTTGTTGATGAGTGACAAAAAGGGGGAGAGGAATTTGTAGTTTATATGCATGGTTGTTTTATGCATATGTTTTTGTTTTGTTTTAGTTTTGTTGTATTGAAATCAAGAAAGTATGTTTTATTATGTGTTTAAGAACATTCATTGCATATCTTATATGTTTTATTGTTATGCATGAGTTAAGGGGGAGCTTCTTTGAAGCTTTACTTTAATCCATGCATATATAACTCCATGAGTTTTGTCATCATCAAAAAGGGGGAGATTGTTGGCCCAAAGGCTTTCCACTCTAGTTTTGATGATGACTAACTCATGTAGTTATGTGTACTAATAATCTTGTGTTTTAGTCTCAGATCATTAATCAAGATATTAGTTGGTGTTTAGCTTCAACAAGATGATTTGGAAGCTTGTACATGTTGATTCAAGAGCCCGCGCATCAAAGATGATATATTTCCAATTGCTCGGTGAATCAAAGGAGCTTTTGGATCGAGTCAACTTGGAGATTGCGCTCTACAAGAAGACTTAGGTATCCATAGTTTTTAGTTTGGGTTTAGATCTTAATTGTAAAGATTAGTATAGTATGATAAGCTCAAGTTCACAACACACATGTTTCACGTTTTGAATATTGTTTTTCGGTTTTTGGTTTAACCGATCTTGGTTTTCATGAATAGATTTTATATCAAAACAAGTTTACATGGTTTAGTGTATATATGATTTGTTCTATATACATGCATGCTTCTATTGCTTAAACAAACTTAGTTTGATATTCTATTTCATGTGTTTTATGTTTTGGTATTTTTATAAAAACATTATTTTTGGACTTAATGACAAAAATCATGATATATATATGTTCCTTGTATATTGAATTTCTATTCATATACAATATGCTTCAAAGTGTTTAAATATCATATTTTTGTATCATGGATGAGTTTTAGACAATGTGTATTTTCTATTCAAAATACAAGGTTTTAGAAAATACGGTTTTTGATTTTTGGCAAAATTTCTATGACACAAAAATAGTCAAATATGTTTGAAATTTGTGTTAGGATTTTTAACACAAGTTTATATTTCAATATAAAATGATAAAACTATTTTTGTGAAATTTTAGAGATTTTGTGGGATTTATTGGAATATTTTTACCTCTGTTTTTCTGACCCATTTATAGGCTGACAGGCCTGGTCGGTCGACCGAAGCGGTCGACCGCACCAAGGGCCGGTCGACCGGTTCGGTCGACCGACGTGCACAGACCTGTGCACGTCTGCAGCCCAATGGGCCGGTCGACCGAAGCGGTCGACCGACGGAGAGCTGTTTGCTCTCAGGAATTTTCGGTCGACCGGACCGGTCGACCGGCAGCTGTAACGTTCGAATTTTCGAACGTTGGGCGGTCGACCGGGCCGGTCGACCGGCAGGGTAAAACTGGCAAATGTTCTGTTAAACGGCTATTTTCTGTTATTGCCTATAAATACCCCATTTGAGAGAGTTATTCTCTAAGAATTTTTGGGCTAAAATTTTCTATCTCTCTGGTGTTTTTGCTGCAATCAAAATAGGTTTTTGGATTCAAAGTGAACAATCTTTTGTGTTTTTGATTAGGGTTTGAAAAACCAAAGAAAAGGGATTTTGGGAAAAGCTTTTGAATTGAATCTCTATATCTTGATTTCTTTTATTTCCCAAAGATTTTCTTTGAGTTGCTGGTTTCAAATCCCTTGGTTTTCTCCACACTTGAGCTAAAATCTACTATCTTGTCTATAGGATTTTTGTGGGAGAAAAGGAGATTGTTTGTGGTTATTGCTTTAAACCACCAAGTAGCAAGAGATTGTTTTGTGGTAGTTGTTGGAAACCACTCAGTTGTAAACCTTACCTTTGTGTGGCTTTTGGGAGTTGTGTACTCCGGTGATTGTAACTGTCTGTGTGATAGTGAAGCTAGAATCCATCTGGGGATGGCGGGGATGTAGAGCTGGGTGCTCGAACCTCGAGAACATATCTTGGTGTTTGCGTTTGATCGATTGGCTCTCACTATCTCTATCTCTATTTACTTTGTGCCTTGCATTACTATTCATATTGTTCATCATATTTGCTTGGCTTGGTTGTGTGTGCATCACTAGTTGATCACACTTGAGTGCTCATTGCATTTAGTTTTTAAATTCCGCATTTAGTTCATAGATTAGCATTGTCACCTATTCACCCCCCCCCCCTCTAGGTGACTTACCAGAAAAGAGCCCAAATTAGCACATCTACTATTTCCGGTCTCAGACTGGTAATGTTATAAGCAATGACGCCATCATGGCTAGGCTGTTCATTGGCACCCTAAAGGGGGTGGCATTTGACTGGTTCCGAAGTCTTCCCCTGAGCTTTATCAACTCTTGGATCGATCTGGAAACTCGGTTCCTCTCTCGTTTCTATGAGGACGATACCGAAGTAACCATGGACAAACTCCTCTCCACTGTGCAGAGGAAGGGCGAATCTGTCCGTGACTACATTGAACGGTTCAGAAACTTATCCTTGATGTGCCCAGCAGGGATGCCACTACCCATGCTCTTACAGACATGCAGGCACAACTTCTTAGACCAAGTCGAAGTTCGCATGGGGGCTGTTAAGGCCCACACCTGGAAAGAATTGGTCGAACAAGCAGAGATAGCCGAGAAGTCGGCTAAAAAGTTTGAACCATCCGCCCCTAGAGGCAAGTGGGGGATGAACAACAAAGGGCGTAACGACCTACCGCAATCTTCTCAAGCTAAAGGCAAAGAGACTATGTCTGTGGAGTTATCCGGAGATGTGCAGTCGAAGGCCAAGAAGAGCGGCTTCAACAATCAGGAGCCTAAGTTCCCTCCAAAGCAGTACTCCTTCAAAGACGATCAGGTGGTCACGATATTCCATCTGCTCCACAAAGGGAACAAAATGAAACTGCCAGATGCTCGACGTCCTAATGAGATAGGACGCACAAATGACCCCAAATACTCTCTATCATAGGATGATTCACCATCCTACTGACAAGTGCTATGTCCTCAAGGACAGAATTCAAGCCTTGATCGATACCGGGGTTCTGACATTGAAGACGGAGCAGAAGAAAGTCACTGCCAATATGGTGACTCTTGAGTTCGGCAGCACCCAAAAGGTCACAGTTCCTGACGGGACTTATTCAGTCCCTGCTCCACAGTTGGAAGTCAAGCATCCTCCAGCTACAGCTCAAGATAATAAGGGTCTTGTTCCCTTAACATTGGAGACAGGAGAAGTCATGTAGATACATCCAGACCTCGTCCAAGACGTACAGCGGGATCCAAAGCAGCCCAACTCAAAGGGCAAGTCTTGCAATGTCATCTCCATCCTGCCAGACGATGGCAATCTTACATCGGCTTCCCTCAGTGATTCAGAAGGAGAAAAGCTGGCTTGCACAACGCAGGCCGATGTACCTCAGCCGACGGGCACTCGATCCGGAAAATCATACTTAAGGCAGTATGACAAGTCTATTGACGAGATACAACAGCAAACGACGTCAGTACAAGTACCAGCATCCGCTCCTATCCCAGCAAAGGGAAAAGAGAGGCCTAAGGAGGTACGATTCGACCACGTGTTGAAGAAACCACCAGGCAAAGGGTCTGATACGCCCTTTCAGTTTGACATATTGGCTCAGCTGGCCAATATCCCGGCTCATATCACTATACACGAGCTCCTTCGCCTCTCGAAAGAAATAAGAGAAGCACTCAGGGATGCGCTAGCCAATTCAGAATCCTTTCTGATATGCATGCCTGAGATCCCTAGCGACGACGTTCAGTCTCCTTGCCCAGAATGTCATCATGCACAATCAAAGGTGCCCGCTATTACACTCACGGTGGAAGATATGCTTCTCAAAGACAATAAGCACGATCGACCTCTGTACTACACCGGATATATCGGTTCAACGTGCATTGAAAGAATACAAGTCGATCCGGGGTCCGCACTCAGCATCATCCCCAAAAGGCTTCTCTACTTCCTCGGCATACCGCTGTACAGGTTGTCCGCAACCACTACTACAATATACGGTTTCAACGCCGGGAGCAGTCATCCACTGGGAAAAATTTGACTCCGTTGCAGAATTGGCAGCCTGAAGTCAGAAGTGACGTGCTATGTCATTGATGCTGACACATCATATAACCTGCTGCTGGGACGGCCATGGATCCATACCAACTGGATCGTTCCCTCCACCCTGCACCAATGCTTCAAGTATGTTGAAGATGACGCGATAGTACGAACTGTCTTTGCTGAGAAGCAACCATTTAAAGGGGTGGAAAACTACTTCACTGACGCTTTCCTGTATCAAGAGGCCGGTGAAACGCCTAAGGAACCATTGCCAGATGATGATGAAAGTGGCAATGAGGCAGATTCAGAATCCGAAATAGGCATGCCAGCCATTCTGATTGGTGAACCAATTATAGCATGTCTCAATAATCCCCTATGTAATACTCCTTCAGAGGATGAAGGTGAATGGGTAATTAATGATAATATTTCTTTTGATTATCCTGCGACTGTTGGGCTATTTGAATCCATTACAGATAGCTCTCTGAACATGCCTTTACACAAGCCGAGTGGCGGCCAGCATGCCCATGGAATCCGCAGAGGGAGCCGTCTTGGTAATCCCGCCATCCAAAGAAGGTCAGTTACCGATAATCTTCGGTAGAACCCAACCACGGGGACCCACGGTCACAGATTCAAGTTCAGACTCAGACACTCCACAATTCTTTCATTACACGCGGCCAGCCCACCATATTATGAAGAAAATGGGATACGACTTGAAGCATGGAGCAGGCCTGAATTTTGGAAAAGGAAGGCGCAGTTTGATGCGAAACTTTGTGCCTAAAGGGAAGCCTGCAAATTACTATGATAGTACACGCAGGGGGTTAGGGTATGTTACACCCACATCGTCAGCAACCGTTCAAGCCAAGGACAATGGATCAGTTCCGTCACATTCAGCTTCATCCTCCGAGTGGGACTCAGATGTCAGTATAGGAGGAATGTTCGAAAACCTCACTGCTAATATGACCTCAAGCAGTCAATTGGAGCCCGCAGAAGCCACTGATGAGGAACCATGGGCCCAGCAAATAGACCTCCAATGGGAAAAGCGATTTGAACTGCGTGAGCCACCTACTGAAGATAAGGTGATACAGGTCAACTTGGGTAGTCAAGACCGCCCTAAGCCCATCTTTATAAGTGAAAGCCTATCACTTACAGAAAGGGAAGAATTGATAATACTCGTAAGAGAGTATATAGACGTCTTCGCATGGAGCTACGAAGACATGCCCGGACTTGATCCACAGGTCGCTATGCACCGTCTAAACATCAAGCCTGACGTCAAGCCAGTCAAGCAGCAACAACGTCGGTTTCGCCCGAACATTATGGAAGCTATTGATGCTGAAGTTCACAAGCTCATTGCATGTGGCTTCATCCGGGAGGAACAACATCCAGATTGGGTAGCTAACATCATCCCCGTCCTCAAGAAGAACGGGAAAATACGGATCTGCATCGACTACCGTGATCTCAATACGGCTTGTCCCAAAGACGAATTCCCATTACCCATCACCGACGTCATGATCGACAACACATGCAGGTTCGAAAGAATGTCTTTCATGGACGGCTTTTCAGGGTACAACCAGATTAAGATGTATCCCGACGACGAGAAGCATACTCCGTTCCGAACACCATTAGGGGTATACTGCTACACTGTAATGCCCTTCGGACTGAAGAACGCTGGAGCAACCTATTAGCGGGCAATGAGTACAATCTTCCGCGATCATCTCCGAAAAATGGTGGAGTGCTATGTCGACGACATTGCCGTGAAAAGCCGCAACAAGAATGAACATCTTCGCGACCTGAGAACGATGTTCGACATAATGCGGGCTCATCAACTGAAAATGAACCCGACAAAATCCTTCTTGGGAGTGTCAAGTGGCAAGTTCCTTGGGTTCATTGTCACATCAAAAGGAATTCATCTTGACCCAGACAAAGTCAAAGCCATTCAGAGCATGCATCCACCGAGGAATCTCAAAGAGCTTAGAGGCTTGCAAGGCAGGCTGGCTTATATCAGAAGATTCATTGCAAATCTCTCAGGCCGCTGCCAACCATTCACCCGACTTATGAAAAAGGGTGCTTCCTTCGTATGGGATCAAGCTTGCCAGGAAGCCTATGAAGACATCAAGAGGTACCTCACAAAGCCTCCAGTCTTAGTTGCCCCTACATCAGGGAAACCATTCTTGCTTTATGTAAAAGCTCTGGACCACTCCCTCGGTGCCCTCCTCGCTCAAAAGGACGACAATGGCCACGAGCAAGCCATTTATTATCTGAGCAGAACTCTCATAGGAGCGGAATCTCGCTACAACCCTATCGAGAAAGAGTGTTTAGCTCTCGTCTTCGCTGTGCAGAAGACACGACATTATTTGGTCGGCCAGACCATATATGTCATTTCCAGAGTAAACCCATTGCGTCTTCTTATGACGAAGCCAGGATCATTGAATTCAAGATTGGCTAAGTGGGCACTTTTGTTGTCTCAATATGACATGATCTTCACGCCTCAGAAGGCGGTTAAAGGCCAGGCTCTTGCAGAGTTCTTGGCTGCTCATCCAGTTCCGGAACATTCAAAGCTTCACGAAGACATCCCTGATGAGGTCTTCGAGGCTAATGCAACCTCAGAAGAGGAAGTATGGCAGATGTTCTTCGATGGAGCATCGCGAATGGGCCCTAAAGGCAAGATTATTGCCAGAGTGGGGGTTGTATTTATCTCCCCACAGAATCATATCCTGCCCAGAGCATTTTCTCTGACAGAATCGTGCTCCAACAATGTAGCAGAATATAATGCTCTGCTCATTGGTCTTCAGCTCGCTCATGGAATGGGGGTACGCTACCTGGAAGCCTATGGCGATTCAAAACTGATCATCAGTCAAGTTAAAGGCGAATATGAAGTCCGCCATGAGGACTTGGTGCCTTATTACCATACAACCATCGAATTGGCTAACCTATTTGAAGGTTTCTACATCGGGCATGTGTCTCGATCTCAGAATACCAAGGCGGACGCTCTTGCTGCATTAGCAACAACACTAGCCTTGCCAACCGACACCGAGTATCACCTCACAGTCGCAACTCGACATCTTGTATGCTCCAAGCACATGCTAAGAACTCGAGAAGTCTATAATGTCTCCACGCATCTTGAGCCGAGAGATTGGCGCTTTCCTCTCATTGACTATGCTTTGCACGGTCTGCTTCCAGACGATCCTAAAGAAGCGGCGTCCGTCAGACGAAGGTCTCTCCGTTTCTACTACGATCCGACTTTGAAGACACTTTACCGTCGTTCATATGACGGTATCCTCCTCCATTGCCTTTCCAATTCAGAGGCGCAGGAAGCGCTCCAAGAAGTGCACGACGGCATTTGCGGAGCTTATCAGCCAGGCCCAAAGCTCAAAGACAGGTTGCACAGACTTGGATACTATTGGCCAACTATGATAGCCGACGCCATCCAATATGCACGAAGGTGTAAAGCATGCCAGATCCATGCAGACTTCATACACCAGCCTTCGGAGTTGCTCCACCCAACTGTTGCTTCATGGCCATTTGAAGCATGGGGAATAGATGTCGTAGGGCCAATCAGTCCCTCTTCGACGAAAGGTCACCGGTTCATCCTTGCAATAACCGACTACTTTTCAAAGTGGGCGGAAGCTATACCACTGGTTGAAATCAAAACCTCTAACGTGGTTAATTTCATCAAGCACCATGTCATCCATCGATTTGGTGTCCCTAGGCGGATCATCCACGACAACGGTCCCCAATTCATAAGCCAAGTGTTCTATCGGTTCTGCGATAAATACCGAATTCAGAATGTGGCTTCAACTGCCTATAATTCTGCTGCTAATGGTTTGGCGGAAGCATTCAACAAAATGATCATCAAGCTACTCAAGAAGTTTGTCTCCTCGAATAAGCGAGATTGGGACGAAAAGCTCGGTGAATGTCTCTGGGCCTACCGAACCACGGTTCGGACACCGACAGGCAATACGCCTTTTTCCTGGTATATGGGTGCGAAGCAGTCATCCCGTTAGAAATCCAGATGCCGTCATTGCGAGTCGCTCTGACCACCAAGTGCACATCAGAAGACAATGATCGATTGCGTCTTCAAGAGCTCGAAGCCTTAGATGAAAAGCGGCTACAAGCTCAGCAGCATATCGAGCTATATCAAGCTCGAATCTCAAAAGCCTTCAATAAGAAGGTCAAACAGAGGGTCTTCCAGAAAGGAGACCTGGTTTTAGCCGTCAGACGACCGATGATTATGACGCACAAGACCAAAGGCAAATTTTAGCCTAAATGGGAAGGACCGTTTGTAATTGAAACAGTCTATTCAAATGGAGCATACCGCCTTATGACTTCAGATGGCGACCTACTCATGATGCCGATCAATGGCAAGTTCTTAAAGAAGTATTATCCTTAATTAAGGATTCTTCTCATGATCAAGTTAACATTACACCTCTGATCAAGATCTTCGTGTCCAAAGTACACACAAAGAGAGCCTTTCTCTTCCTCCAAGCGAGATAATACAACTGTAAACCAGTAGGAACCTGGACACGTACTGGCTGTCCCGAAGGAAAATCAAGATTATGCATGTATTAACCAGATAATCCAATATCCTTAACGATTAAGGACAGAGGAAAATGTTGGCTTTTAATTCCAACATAAATCCTCGACAACTCATCATGCTGAGGGGAATAGATGGCTAGCCCAACTCAAACGGTAGTTGGTAAAGGCATATCAAACCCGTTGACAGCTGGGGGTTTGCTAAAAATCCTAAGGGACCAGTTCCCATTTGATTCCCTCTCCAAAATCACTTACCAATTCTCATCCACAGAATGGTAAGGCCACATATACATTTCACTGTTACGTTAACATTAAACCTATGACAGTGATTCCCTCATTTCTCCCCGTGAGAACGAGACCTCCAAAATCACTTACCAATTCTCATCCATAGAATGGTAAGGCCACATATACATTTCACTGTTACGTTAACACTAAACCTATGACAGTGATTTTCTCGTTTCTCCCTGTGAAAACGAGACTTTTTCCCAAACTCCATTACAACCTTTTGAGCTTGGTGGCGTCTGAAACGGTTATGTCATTGCGACCTCTGAACCAGCAGACAGCCGAGTCTCAACCTTGAGCCCTGTTGATATTTACAAAAGACAGGTCTCGATACTTGTTGACATTTATAAAAGACAAGTATCACCAACCTTTTGAGTTTGGTGGTGTCTCAATCGGTTATGTCATTGCGACCTCTGAACCAGCAGACAGCCGAGTCTCAATTTTGAGCTTGTTGATATTTACAAAAGACAAGTCTCAACCTTGAGCCCTGTTGACATTTGCAAAAGACAGGTCTCGATACTTATTGACATTTACAAAAGACAAGTATCACCACCTTGAGCTTGGTGGCGTCTCAAACGGTTATGTCATTGCGACCTCTGAACTAGCAGACAGCCGAGTCTCAATTTTGAGCTTGTTGACATTTACAAAAGACAAGTCTCAACCTTGAGCCATGTTGACATTTACAAAAGACAGGTCTCGATACTTGTTGACATTTACAAAAGACAAGTATCACCAACCCTTTGTAGCTTGGCGGCGTCTCAATCGGTTATGTCATTGCGACCTCTGAACCAGCAGACAGCTAAGTCTCAATTCCGAGCCCTGTTGACATTTACAAAAGACAGGTCTCATCTCCCGATCCGACAAGGACCAGTTTCGGGCTTGGTGGCGTCTCAACCAGTTATGTCATCGCGACCTCTGAACTGACAGATGGCCAAGTCTCATCATCCAACCCAACAAGAACCATGTTCTCAAGAAATTGCAATACAATTTGGAACCGCAATTCAGAAAGAAGAACAAGATTGGAGAGTCAACAAAAGAAGAAAAAATTTTCATTAATTCCAAAAGGAGAAAGTACATGGAGCTACAGGCGCACACTGTAAGATCGGAGCCGCTCTCCAAGGGAGTCCAGCCTCGTCCTCCTGACATCAGCAGCCTGGGCAAGCGCCTGCGACTTAAACTCAGCCTCATCAAAATCCATTGCCTGGGCCAAACGAGCTTCAACCTCCGCTAAAGTTGCCCTCTGTGACAATCCCTGCTGCGAGAGTTCGTCACTTTGAGCCTTGAGCTGCTCAAGCCGTGCAGTTTCTTCAAGACATACCAGTTTAGCCTTGGATAAAATAAGATTGGCTTTCCTGATCATTTCCTCGGCCTTCCCAATCTTGTCTTCAGCGTCAAGAAGAGCACTGGTGGAGGCGTCAATCGCACTTCCGACCTCTGCCTGCCTTGTTTCCAAGGATTTCAAGTCAGAAGAGATAATCTTAGCAGCCTCTTGAGCGGCAAGCCGGGCCTCGTGCTTTTGAGCGATAAGACGCGCGAACCGCTCATCAACTAAAGACTCCAGGTCCGAGCTGCTGAGACGGCGCCATTCCTCTACATCCTTCTCAAATTCATCCACCAGGAGTTCCAAAGCAGTGGCCTGGTGATACCCCTCAAAATCCCGAATACTTTCGATGCCACGGGAGAGGACCACCTTTAACTTTGAGAACGGCATATTCGAGCCCTTCAAAACCAGGTCGATAGTTCGCCCTAAGCCTTTATAAAAGCTATCGACAAGGTCACCTATGTAGTCGTTCTCAACCTCAGCCACTTCTGGTAAAGAGGTAATTTCAGAGAAATCCACCGGCCTGGTCGACACTGTTATGGAAGGAGCAATGGGAACATCAACAGCAGGGCAGATTGTCAATGATCTCTCTGGAGTCTTCATGGAAATCAGCGCGCTAGCCACCACTGAGGTAGGGCTGACAACCATCTCCTGAACAGCAGGCTCAACCACCAGAGTTGGAGAAGTAGGGCTTGTAATCACCCTCAGTTCCGCACTTGGTAAAATTGTCGGCGCCTCACTCGTTGATATAGTTGGGAGTGAGGATACCTCAGGAACTGCTCCCCTTTCAACCTTTGACCCTTCGGCAGACTTGGGCCGATAAGAAGGCAGGTCGCCGTACAGCGCATCCAGCACAGCAGCATCCGCCGTGGTCGAAGCACTCATGTTACCCCTTGACCCTTCGGGGGGATCTTTCGGCTCTCTTGAAGCTGATGCATCTTGGGCTGAACACCTGTAACAAGATTGCGATTAGTCGGGACACTACATGTGGAAGAAGCCAAGAGGTTAGGACAATACCAAAGGATGATGTCGCCTCGAACATCTCGTCAGCCGCATCAGTCTCCAGGGGCTCCATCGGAAAATTTTTGCCAGAATCAGCACGAACAGCCGGCTCGCTTTCGCTTGCCGAGTATCCTGTGGACCACCCAATAGAGCTCGATGCCTCAGGACTTCCTTTAGAAGTCCCAGCGCCCGAAGGACCGATGTCGGCTACATCTCCTCCGGACGGGCAAAAGAACCAGCCTCAGTTCTATAAGTAAATAGGGGATCATAACGTTCCCCTTGCTCTCCAGCTGCCTCAACTCCTACAATCAAAAAGGATTGATAATAAGTCAATGGGAACACACAAAAAGGCATATTATATGGATAGGGTTAATCTTACCCAGACCCGGAGCGAATTCACCGCTAGTCGGCTCAGCAGCCGACGGTTCAGCTGCTAATAGGACAGCAGGAGGAATCGCTGTAGAGGGATAACCCTTTACGACAATCGTAGGAGCTTGGCAGCGGAGCTTCTTCGCCAATGATTTCCTACGAGAGCTACCTGCCCGCTTTCTTTTGAAGTGGACTTCGGAATCCTCTTCCTCCACTTCTTCTATACAGCAAGATGGAGCCATCCCCATCACACCAGAGCCAGTTGCAGGAGTCTCAGCCCCCGCTCCCACTTCGAGGCGAGGACTCTCGGCATCTGAAGCCTCGCTGTCTTCCACAGCAACAATCTCCTCTATACCAGGAGTGCGAACCCTTTTGCCTTCCCTTTTATCAGAAGCCTTCTGTCTCAGCCGCTGAGAAATTAACTTCACACCAGAACTGTTCACCTTGAACCCAAGAGGTGTGGAGTTGGAAGTGGTGTACCACTGGCAAAAGCACAGGGTCATTAGGAGATTGGGATTCTTTAACGGCGTACGCAGCCGCGCCCCGGTACCGCCTGCGGTGAAGAATCGCCAAGCACGGGCCCCGTCAATAAGGCTCCCCATGAAAGCCAGATTGAGATTCGGGTTGCCCACGTACAGTTGGTCATATCCAAACTGTCGAGCAAACCGACTTGGGACGTAAGGCTCCAAGTAGCAGCTATCCCCGCTCCGGTACAATAGATGTGAAGGCCGGATACTGACTAGCCACTCAAAAACTCCCCGGCTCAGGGACGACTGCCCCTCCCCCGCATCTTTGAGCTCTTCCCCATAGCCTGCACCCCGAATACGGGGAAAACAACGGAAGAGACTATAGACGTCATAGCGACGTACTAATTTACGGGCCTCAGCCACGTATTTCTTCTGCCATGAGCATCCTTCGAATCGGCGGAGGAGCGCCATTCGAACATCCTGCGGGGGATCCTCTCCAGCTTCAATTAAAGAAGGACAATGCAGGGCGAACCACGCCATCAAGTAAGTATACGGCAGACCTATTCTGGGATTAGGTCCGTCGCGGGGCGAAATGGTCCCCTTTCCACGCTTCGTCGTTAGTGGCTTGCAAAAAGCCTCCGTCAATGCACGAAGGCCTCTCTGGATACAGCATACCATAGCCGAAAGAAGTCCCACAGGGCGACCATGAACCAGACGAACAGCGAGCAGCAAAACATTCGGATGAACGATGTCACCCAAAGAAGACGGCACCACGCACCTCTTCAGCCAGACTGTTAAGAAACCAGCCAGAAGTACCTTCCGGGACATCGGCCTGCGAGCCTGATGATGGAAGCTTCGAAGAATATCACCTTGCCCATAGGGACCATCGTCTTCCTTCACAACTAGATCCCCTTGGGAGTGCTTTTGCATCCGGTCAAAGATGTCTTCATCAGCAACTCCGCAATGTGCTGCCTCAGGAGCATTCTCCATATCTAGGAACAAATAGTCTCCCCAGCTTTTCAAGCTACAGGAGGTTCCCTTATTGCCCCCATGCATACTGGAGCAGATGTACAAGTGGCACATCAATTCCCGGTAGGTCTCGAACAAGGCAGGCTCCTGCTTCTCCAGAAGAGCCAACTCTGCCTCGCATGGAAAGTATTCTTCATAGGGAAGAGACCCAAAAGGTAGAGTAGAGACTTCCCACATCTCATGCAAGGCCATACCCAACTCACCGACAGGGGTGAAGAAAGTCCCCGAAGCTGGGCAGTATAATTCAAAAATGACGTAAAAGCACGCCACGTTTACCTCAATACCGTAATAGGTCGCCCTGACGGCCTCATAGAGGTTCAGCTTCTCCAAATCCTCCTCGAAATGAGCAAGGATGTAGGTAGTCAAATCCGCCCACCATGCCTTCGGAGGGTGAATCCAGCCTGGAGTCCTGAAGTCAGTAGCCGGATAGTTCCCATTGACCTTGAAGAATTGGTTGCCAAAGGTCAACGCCACTGCAGGATTTTCTCTCACTGGGATGTCTCGTGACACATTCCCAGGATGCAGGCCCATTATGCAATGAGGAGGCCCCGCTCTTGCATAACCGGGAGATTGAAACATCAATTTTCCTATGTGAACAGAGTCAGTACTCCGGCTCACTTCCCACGACATCTTTCGAGCCTGCGTCATGCACTGGAAGGAAGACAAAGAAAAATGACGCTTGTTGGACGGAAGGTAGAACCTCTCGCCATCCAACTGGAAAATCCACTGCCCTTCCCCTGCATGTAGTTGGTGGTCAGGGTCTGGTGCAGCATCCCTGAACATGAAATTGGGCTTTCTATAAACTTGACGGTCAATGTCTTCAAGAGGAGCTGTGGTTAGGATACTCCTAGTGGTATATTGATCACCACTATGAATGAGCGTGTCCCGAACGATGGAACTCCGCTCACTGAACAGAGAAGCCTGCCCTTGAAATTGCAAGCTCATATTGCCATCCGATCCCATGGTCATCCCGAACAAGTTGTTTGAAGGACCAGGAGTATAGTGCACTGCAAGAACAAAGAGAAACTGCGATTAGTTCACCAGCCAAAGCGAAAGCAAAGATATGAATACCACCAAGGTATAGCTTCGCCCAGCGAGCAAAGTAGACAAGGCAATGGCTTTAACAAAGCCTAATCTCCCAGGAAAGTCTGCGTGTCGCAGAAAGTGCCTAAGTGCTAACTTCGCCTAAACAAAAGAGGTATAGCCTTAAGAGCTGACGTCATCAAAAGGGCATTATGGTCAGGAAACCATCCTTGACGGCCACGACTAAAGGGACAGACCCTCATCCTGTTCCTCAACAGGACGAAGACAACCCAAGTAATGGCTTCGTACGGAAGCCTAAAGAAGAACTGTTCAGTTCTTTATTCCCTGTGCAAGGAAAATAGGAAAATCCATGGGAACGGGTTCCCTAATAAGAACAGATCATGTTCGATCGTTCTGATAGCCAAATATCGGCTTTAAAAGAGAGACCGCAGTCTCTGATCAGAAGGGAAAGTCCCTTACCGGCGACTGGTCGCTCGATCACCGGAGGAGGAGAAGGACCCTCCGCTGCAGAAGTCGCCACTTCTTTACCCGCTCGTCTTTTGGGCGCCATTGAAGAGCTGCAAAAGCTCTCAAAATTCTCTGAACGAAGAAGGAAGAGGAAGAAGGAAAGTCAAAAATTTCTCTGAAAAAGGAGATCTTTTCCTGCTCAGCCCGATCGGGCTTTTATAGGCCAATTAGCGCCTGAAATGAGGCCTCGAAAAAGGCACAAAGCCGCCGTTTCAAATTAATTTGAAACGCCGCCCGAAGCGCCTCCCCGAGAAGCGCTGCTTCGATCTCACTAAGGGTTAACTTCGCCCTGGCTTAAAATGCGGACTTCGCGCAATCCTTCAGGGACTTCGCCTAAAGGCTTATCTTAGCCCCCTAAAAAGGCGCTGTTCGCGGACATACCAGTTTCGCGAAGTTCATTCAAAGAAGGGACTATGTCCTTAACTTTGCACAAAGTTTTAGCCCCGCTATGGCCAAATTCTCAACGAAGGCACGCAAAAATCAGATGAGCAGAAGATAAACTTTCATTGATTTAAGAGCAAAGGAAAATTGATACTACATCAAGGTTGTGTTCCGTACAACAGATTCAGTTGCTCAGCAAGATCATTTGCGCGAAAGGCATACAAGCGGTTTTATCTGCTTCTAAGTCAGACCGACTGGACACGAAAGGCCTTCCTCCTGCACAAAGCCGTAACCAGTTGTGTCGCGGAAACACGGCCATAATTCTCCACAAAAATGGCAGATTTTGCCACCAAAAAGCGAGGTCATCTTTGTTGAAGCCTGGCAATAAAACTTATCGCCGCCAACACGTCAGACCACCTATAATGGGGATTGACAGTGATGTCAGTGATCGACAGGTGTGATGCCTGCTCTCCCGAAGTGAATCGTCCCCGACAAAGGCCACCAAAGTTGAAAGTTGGCAATGATGCCAGTGATCTCACAGGTGACGTCCACCATCCCGAAGCGGATCATCTCCGACAAAGCGGCTACCAGCCTCACCTCAGAACGAATCATCTCGGATAAGAGGCTGCCAACAGCCTCTGGGACACACATCGGCTGCCCCAAGTTGTTCCTCCTGCTTAAAAGTAAAACTTCAACCGGGGAAGTATATAGCAACTTTTCGGTCTCTTTCATCAAGACACAAGATCGGCGAACATAGCTCACTGCAATGCAAAATTGGAGCAAATTAGCAGTTAAACACAAAAGATACTGCAAAAGCACTAAAGCCAAATTCTTTGGGGCGAAGCAATCCGATTTCGATTGGAGCAGAGAATAAGCCTCGCTTGCACAGTGATGATGGGCTAGCTCAGCAAACGCCAAGTCCTAGCCTCGCCTATATGGCTAAGCCAGACTGATCCTATGGGACACAGTCTTAGCCTCACCTATATGGTAAGACTGGCTCAACCTTGAAGATACCAAGTCCCAAGTTCTGCCTGTGCAGCGGACTTAACATGCAATGATCTTTCTGTGATCAAGTCAAGATGATAGCTTCGCTGGGAAGCTATGTCAAAAATCCTTCTCCGCAGATCAGTTAAATGGAGAACAAGGGAAGCTAATCCCTGAAGCAGCTGTTAAAGCTGAATTAAGAGAGATGAATTCCCTAAAATCGGTGAAGTCGTTGAATGATCAAGACTTACCAGTCCTTGGCTGGATAATAACCAGAGTGGGCATTCCCACTAATTCAGAGATCTGAGTATCTCTCTCAACCAAGAGAAGAGAAGAAGAGCAGATCACTTCTCTCTTCAGAGGACCTCAAGTGTCCTATTTATAGGCCCCATGGCCTGAGCGCTGCCGCCTCAAGCGTGGAAGCACGAGCGCATTTAAGGCATTTACTGCGCCTTGACAAAAGGAACGGCTTCCTTTGGAACCGTGCAAAGGAAGAAACGTCTTCCTCATAAAGGCACTTATGGCGCCTTGAAGAAAGGGAATATCCTCCCTTGGAAATGCACAAGCGGAGAATATCTCCCTCGATCAGCACGAAGAAAGGAGTAATCCTCCTCGTAACCGGCCCACAGCAGTTGGCCTCGGGAAAGCGACAGATGTTTCAGAGCGAACTTATCTAGCTGCGAAGCTACCCAGACGCGAGTCTACATGATTCCTCAGCGAATCTACATCCCAAAGCAGGATTCAAAGCGAAGCTGAACTCAACCATCATGGCGACGTTCATACTCCACACACCACCAATTAAAGCAGTTCAAAGTATTTCGAAGTCTGAGCCATTGCAGACTTCTGAAAACTTTGAAGGGGGTCTTGTTGTCACTTAAAAAAGACAAGATTCTTATTGGTCCGAACAATGTCTAAACTTGTTGACATTTACAAAAGACAAGTGACAGACAAGCAGAAGACCAGGTTTCACCTATCTCCGAGGGACAAGGAAGCAACTTGGACTCCACTGATCCAGCAAGCAGACAGTGAACCCGGATTGTTTCTAAACAGACCTCAGCAGGTCTAAGATGCTAGCACTTAGCATCACATGAGCCCAAAGAGATAGCCTCGCCTGAGAGGTTAAAATCATCCGACTTCGCCTTGAAGCCATTCAAAGCCTCGCTAAGAAGCTAACTCGCAAACTTCGCCACAGGGGACTTCCAGCTCCGCCAAAGGGTTTCTTTTGGACTTCGCCAGAAGCTGTCTCTAGCTCCGCTATGAGCTCAATGCGGGCAGCTCCGCCATTGGTCTGCTATGGTCAACCTTTGACCAATCAAATCTCTGGATGAGATCGGATCCAATCAGATCAAATCCAATTAAGATCAAATCAGAGATCAAATTTGGCAGTTGATTGCCACAATCTCTTGACTCTCCTAAAAACGAGTAGGAAGATCAGGGGAAATCCTCCAACGATATGGAAAGGATCAAGAAGGTCAACCGAACTGCCAATTCTAGCTTCGCAGAAGCTGATCCTAGCCTCGCAGCAAGGCTACTTTCCAGATTTTAAACAGATTCGATTCAATCTGGTTCTATATTTTCAAGGGACGATTATACCCTTGCTCTCCCTATAAATAGCCCGCCAGGGGTACAAGGAGGGAGGATCAATCGATCAATCGGAGAAAGAGGACTCCACAAGCAGAGGCTTCTTCATAACGCACCGTGTGTTCTCGAATTCAGAGACCTTTTAGAGAATTGCTTTCTCTATCCAGGGTGTTGATACCCTAACATCGTTCTTCTTCTCAAGGAATCTCCGGAACCAGGCGAGAAGGAATTCCTAATTGAAGGCGATTTTGAGAAGCAGCAAGAGGGTTCTACTAACCTTCTATTCTCTGATTCCCGGAACCAGGCGAGAAGGGAATCTCATCGCTCGCATCGTCAAAGGGACAAAGTGGTCGCGCGCTGACCAGACTCCTATCGGCACACTTCTCCAGAATCTCTGAGGAGATCTACTTGTAATCTTTTTTTTAAGAATACTTGTAATTTAGCTCCTCAACCCTTTTATTGTAAGTTTTTCCCCTTTGCGAACATAATGGAAAACAGACCAATTCCGAACCTTAGACAAATTGGCAAGTTTTTCATTCAATGAGATTGAACTGGAATGTGAATGTGACCCTGATCCCCAACCTTGTAATTTAATGTCCATTTTTGACTTTATGTTGACTCTGGTATCATTACCCAATTTGGACCAATTTTCAGAGCCAACATTTATTCCCATACCCATAGATCTAGAAATTGAATCACTAATTTGGATAGTCACATTCCATTAATAGGAGAAGAATGTGAATTCTAATTCTTCAATTTGGACTCAACTCTTGAACCAAAATAGACTCTCGAATCCAAAGTTGATTTTCTTGAGTTAGTAATGGTTCTCGAACCATCACTCTTGAATCCAAGTCAATTATTCCACCAAGTCACATTCTTTTGTTGGACATAGGTGTTGACCATAATGACTCAGTGATGATTTTTTAAGATTGGCCATGTAAAGGGAATAAGTTTCATAATAGGATCTTTATGATCCTATTCATATTAGAAATTGTAATTATGTACATAAAAAAGAGGTCAATAAAGGTGGGTTCCATGAACCACCTCATTATCTTTATTGGATAGCAACGCTTGACCCAATCTGACCACCACCGGAGCCACCACCTTAAGATAATATTTTTCTTCCCTTTATACTTTTTCATGCATCTATGCGTTCATTCATACATTGAGGACAATGCATGAGATAGGTGTGGGTGAGGGTTCTAACATAACATAGGTTTTCTTTTTATTTAAAATAAAAAATTAACATTTTCCTATCTTAAAAAAAACTTTTTGAAAAGAGAGCAATATTTTGACATATAATTTGTGCGAAATTAAGTCAATTTTAAGGAATAGGAGAATCATAATTAGGATTTCTTATACTTGATCGAAATAAGATTATTTGTTTGATTTCTAGAGTTAGGAAAAAATTTGAAAAAATAATTTAGTTTTAATTTTTACCTTGATGAAATATGCATGCTTTATACACTTACATACTTAGGGTTCAAAAATAAAGATCTTATGCCTTACATAAAAAAAAAGGAAAAAGAAAAAAAATATGTATTTATATAAAAAATTCTCTGATTAAGCTGGGTATTTGTGCCTCATAAAGCATAAGTATTCACGCCTAAAAGTGGTCCATATAATAAATTCCTTAGTTTTGTGGCATTGTTTGCTCGAGTCGTTAAGTCCTTGAGTTGTTTTCTCACCCCGTGTCCTAAGACCCGTCCAATTTGAGAGTCACCGATTAAAAGCTCATTATATGGGCAGATTAGAAAGCCTAATAGAACTAAGGAATAATAGCACCAAAAATATAAATAAATAAAATAAGGCACAACAGTTAGAGTGAAAGAACCCTTAGTCAAAATTTCACGATCACGAAGGTGCATATGATTTAGGATAAAATAATAGATTAGATGAGAAATACAGTTTGAGACTCCTTACCTTGATTGATAATAAGTTTTTAAATAGAGACTAAGTTTAGGAATGAAAATTTTGATTTTTTTATAACTTATAAATTACTTAAACTCTGACAATAATACTTCAAATATTTTCTCTCTTTTTCAAAATGCTTTTCGAAAATGTTAACACTTTATTTCTTTTTTTATGGATTTTGTAGGTGCAATCCACTGAAAACTCTCACGAGATAAAACTCATCCTCTAAGGATAACCTAGAGGTTTAACTGCTTGTTGCACATGCTCAGTACAATCGCGTGACCTGCAAAAATGGTCTAATAAATTTTTAGGTTTAGTTTTGATGTTTTGCTTGAGGATAAGAAAAAGATAGGTGTGGGGGTGTAATCACACAGGTGCGTTCCATGTTTTCATATCATATGTGTCACACTTCTGCATTTTTATTTAAATAAAACTCTGTTATTAATGTATGTTCATATTTAAGGGCATGTACGGTAATTAAGGAAGAAAAAAGAGAGATAGTATAATATCCTCTATTTAATAATACCATATTATTATTTATAAAAATTTACCATATTCTACCTATTATCTTATTATTATTAATTAGCTTGATTTAGTATCATTATTAATATCATTATTTATAACTTATAGACTCTTATTGCTTATATTTAGTTATTTTAAATTATTATTAATGGGTAGTATTATTATTTTCATCCAAGCCCAATAAGCTCAGCCTATTCTCCTTTTCATTTTATTTTATTTTTCTTTTTATGTTAAGCCCATATGAACCAAGTCCACTTCCTTATTTTCATCTTTTTCTATTTTTCTTTAAGCCCAAAAAAAAACTAAGCTCATAAGCCCACTATCAATTTTTCTTCTTCTTCATATTACTTAATCCTTTTAACCAAAGCCCAACAAATTATAACCCATTACTATTAAGATTATTACCCATTAACCCAAAACCCAATTCTAATCCCAATTCTAATCCAAATTTTATTTTCAAAATTATGATCTTAAAAAAATCCTAATCCTAATCCTAATTTAACTCCTAATAAAAATCATATTTAAATCAAATCTCTTTGAGATTTTTCAGCAACCTTCCATTCTTATCTAAATTGCTAAATTAAGTAATCCAACCTAATTGGAATTCTAAATTGCTAAATTAAGTAATCTAACCTAATTGGAATTCAAGTTCTAAAAATCTCTTATAACCCTATAAAGATCCAAACCCCTATTTCTCTTCTACCTCAAGAGAAAACCCTAATCTAAAATCTCCCTACTTCCATCTCTTCCTTCTCCTCAAGCGAAGCATGAACAAAAAGGGGTCGCGTGTTGGGAGATCAAATTCAAGTAAGTAATTTGTTTTCTCAAAAATTATTTGGTATATATAGGTTATTAAAAATCATGTCTATACCATGATCTCCATAAATAATTTTATACATAAAAAAAAACTCAATCCAGAGAGAAATCTAATTAAAATACGTGTAGATCTACCAATTTTTAGTTACATTTTTTTTAAAGTTTTTACAAAGGATTAAAAGAAAATTAAATTAAATTACAAAAAAAACCCATACCTGCTCTCGGCCATGGCCGGGAGCAGGCCTGCGCAGGTCTGCACCCGTCCTGGGTGCAGACCCGCATGGGCTGGGCCCATTCATCCAAAAAAAAAAAAACAAAGAAAACAAAAAAAATAGATCTAGGCCGGCCTGAGTGGCCTGGACCAGGCCACCTTTAGGCCTGTTTAATTTAAAAAAACTTTTTATTGGACGAACCAGACCCTGCCTGGCCTGGCCCGGGTCTGGCCGGGCTGGGCTGCACAGGTAGCCCAAAAAGGAAAAAATAAAGAAAAGAGAAATGAATTTCTGGACCAGGCTGGTCCAGCCTGGTCTAGCCCGGGCCTGTACATGGGCCTGGGCCTAGGCTCTAAAGAATTAAATAAAAAAAACAAGAAAGAAAGAAAGAGATAAAGAGAAAGGTGAATTTGTATATTAAAATAATTTAATAAAAATATAAAAAAATATAATTTATTAAAATAATTTATTAATAAATAATATTCTACAACATTTCTAATTTCTATGATAAAACTTTTAGACCAATACCAATATAAATTAATTCAGACCGCCTACTTTAAAACAATTTTTTTTAATGGTAAATCTAAACCCGTTAAGTATTTTAATGATTTAAGCCTATTAAAAAAATTAAAAATTGGTTTAAATTAATTCTACTAAATTCATTAAATCTAAAGGATCATATTTCCAACCTTAAGCTAATTAATCAAGATTATAAAAAAATAAAATAAAATAAAGTAAAATAAATAAAAGATCCTAACAATTTCTATTGAAATACTTTATGTAGATTTACCGGGATTCTAGGATTTTGCAGAGCTTTGGATTGTGATCTAGCTCAGGTGAGTGTTTCTTTTCTTTGTGTAATTTTATATTGTGAGTGTTTTACTTCTTTTTATAATTTTAATTAATTCTATTTTGTGAGTGTCACTTTGTTTAATTTTTGTGAGTGTTTTCTTTTCCTTCTATAATTCTATTTTGTGAGTGTTTTACTTCTTTATTAAATTTTATTTAATCGTGTTGTGAGTGTTTGCTTTTGTCATTTTCCTTATTTACCATTGTCAATAAATACTTGTGTTTTATTTTTATCATTCAAGTGACCGTTTGAGATATTTTACTAGTATTATCACTTGTATCACTTCATGAGATATTAGTGGTCGTTCACCTTATTTGTTTAGTTGATATGAGCTTGTATTGGTATCATTTCATGTGTTGGTGATCCCTGTTGTTGCTTAGGTCTAGTGTTGATATACCGTAGACCAGACTTGAACTTGTTACTGATATAGCTGTGATAAATCTTAGAATGAACATACATGTTGATTTTGAAGTTGATGGATCATTGAAAGAGGTTAGAGAACTATACTATGTGAAGTGATTTTCAGTCATATTGTTTGGTGGCATATCTTGATGATAACGAGTGTAATATCTACCATTATCGTATATTTTAAGAAATTGTTATAAAGCCTTGATCATGCACACAGGCAGGTATACTAGTCGACTTGCTTCCTACCCTAGTCGACTAATTCTGGTTCTGATTATTTCTAGATTTTTTATGGATTGAGAACTTTACCCGTTAGTTATGATCTTGGCTATAGTTGGATGGATCTGGTTTTGAGGAATAGGTATTGATTGAATTGACCTGACCTGATAGATCTTAGATATATATCAGACATGTTACCGACTTTTGTGATCTTATGTTTGACCTTGATAAAAGTGAGAGTATGTGATGATTTTTGATCGGATTAAAGTATGGACATTAGATGTATCAGGACATGTAGTATTTCAGTTATTGAGGTTTGGATATATCGATGATTTAGAGAATGTATATATTGATGACTTGAGGATCATAGTAGATTGATAAGGAGAGACTGATTATTGATTATTGATATATTGAGGCAGTGGTTTGTTGTACCAGATTACTCGATCGAATTGATACTTGCTGTTCATGATGATTGCATAGAGACTATTGGTTGATAGATTAGTTATTATTGTATTTTAGGGCTGATGGATATGAGACATTCATGATTATTCACTTTATTTACCTAGTTGATAGGAGCTTTATCTGTGCCATTTCATTGATAGTTTATCGTTATTGGCTTAGGTTTAGTTTTGATACCCCTTAGACTGTGACTTGACTCAGCTCGATCATGAGGTTGATAAAATTGGTATTAGTTATTAGATTTGATATTCATGTATGTGGTTATTACTCATCCTGAATATCTTGATTTACATAAGAAACTTGATTGTTTGTACATGATATCTACCTGATAGTATTGTCCATGTTACTTAACTACTGGGAAAATATTGTTACACGGTAATAACACCGTCATATTATACTTGTTACATATTCCTGTTATACCGGTATCCTGTTCATTGATATTATATATTCCTATAATACCGGTATCCTGATTACACATGTTGATATTGTTACCGTGACTACCACCGAGTTATCCCAGTGATTTAAGTAACATGCACATTAAATAATCTTGATAAATTAATAACATGCTATTAAACAACTTACACTGGGATTGGGGAGACTGATGGAGGAGACAACGTCTGTATTTTGGGTGGACCTAGGATTTAGGTTGCGCAGCCGAAAGCGGGTTCCACTGTAGGGTTCCCGTGGGGTAACTGGCACCCCATCCTGTTCCTGTTATACATGTTATACATTTACTTGTTCCTGTTATATATGTTTTTGACTTCCTTGCGGTAGGTCCTGGTTCAGCGCCAAGAGTTTGGGCCGTGGTCCCGGGTATGCACGGGACCCACCTAAAACACAGACAATGTCTCTAACCGATCAGTTTCAATAACTTAGGACTCTGATTGACATGTGTAATAGGCGTAGTATGGGATGCGTCTATTACATGTGGCAATTAGTGTTCGCTGACATAATTAATAATGATAAACTGTTAATGTATTGTGACTAACCGTGATCACCCGACTGTATATATATGTATAAACTATGATAGTATTGGATTGTACACCAGACTAGTGACATGTGCCAGGTTATACCTTCAGGTATCAGTTGCTTGTTTACAGTTCTGATAGTTGACTTTTATCTTCATTCATGTTATACAGTTATCTGTTTATCATGTTATTTAGTTATCTTCTACTGTAGTTTATCTGGTTATTATTTTGTGCACATTATTTATATGCACGAGCTCTCCCCTTTACACACACACTCACCAGGTCGCTTTCTGACGACCCTGGATTTGCACGTCCAGGTATTGGACGCTTTGTTTCTATTGTGCAGGTGTTCGATGAGACTGTACGCTTCGCGAAGAGTTCTCCCTATTCGATTCTGGTATTCTTATCTTTCTTGTCTTCATATTATTTCCTGATTCTCGTTATATCAGATTCATTTGTTATTCCAGTTCTTTATTCATATGATATCATGCGTGGATTCTTATATGTATTATTGCGGTGGTCGTTGACTCATTATAGTATAAATTTATAGCTTGTTTCGGGTTACTTAAGGCTTAGCACATATACGTGAAGTATTTTCTTTGCGTATATGCGTCGCGGACTTGTGTCGCGTCTCCGCTCTAGTGTATTTTGGGAAGCGCGGCGTGACAGGATTTTCTTGGTATCAGAGCCAGGTTCAACACAAAAAGAGAATCTAGTTCTTACCAGTAACTTGAAACAAGTTATAATTACACTGCAATATACATATACTATTTACACGATGATATTGAGTCCATTTGAAATTGATCGTTCCCCCTTTTGATATCCATCTCTTTGATCTGTTGATATCCCCGATTCTAACTCTTTTTCTAGAGTAATCTGCATTCCATCTTGATTCCTATTCTCTTTTCGATTCTATTTCCTTGATTTTGCCTCCTGAGTATGATCACTTCATTTTAAAGCCGGTAGCAGAGATCAGAGCGCGCAGCGGAAGCGTGGTGAACTCTCGGTATGGTGAGAAGTGGTGTGGAAGCTTCATCTTCTTCCTAATTTGATTTTTATCATTCCCCGCTTTATTGAAATTTCGAGGATGAAATTTTTGTTAAGGTGGGTAGAATGTAATATCCCCTATTTAATAATACCATATTATTATTTATAAAAATTTACCAGATTCTACCTATTATATTATTATTATTAATTAGCTTGATTTAGTATCATTATTAATATCATTATTTATAACTTGTAGACTCTTATTGCTTATATTTAGTTATTTTAAATTATTATTAATGGGTAGTATTATTATTTTCATCCAAGCCCAATAAGCTCAGCCTATTCTCCTTTTCATTTTATTTCATTTTTCTTTTTATGTTAAGCCCACATGAACCAAGTCCACTTCCTTATTTTCATCTTTTTCTATTTTTCTTTAAGCCTAAAAAAAAACTAAGGTCATAAGCCCACTATCTATTTTTCTTATTCTTCATATTACTTAATCCTTTTAACTAAAGCCCAACAAATTATAACCCATTACCATTAAGATTATTACCCATTAACCCAAAACCCAATTCTAATCCCAATTCTAATCCAAATTTTATTTTCAAAATCATGATCTTAAAAAAAAAATCCTAATCCTAATCCTAATTTAACTCCTAATAAAATCATATTTAAATCAAATCTCTTTGAGATTTTTCAGTAACCTTCCATTCTTATCTAAATTGCTAAATTAAGTAATCCAACCTAATTGGAATTCTAAATTGCTAAATTAAGTAATCTAACCTAATTGGAATTCAAGTTCTAAAAATCTCTTATAACCCTGTAAAGACCCAAACCCTTATTTCTCTTCTACCTCAAGAGAAAACCTAATCTAAAATCTCCCCACTTCCATCTCTTCCTTCTCCTCAAGCGGAGCATGAACAAAAAGGGGTCGCGTGTTGGGAGATCAAATTCAAGTAAGTAATTTGTTTTCTCAAAATTTATTTGGTATATATAGGTTATTAAAAATCATGTCTATACCATGATCTCCATAAATAATTTTATACATCAAAAAAAAAAACTCAATCAAGAGAGAAATCTAATTAAAATACGTGTAGATCTACCAATTTATAGTTACATTTTTTTTAAAGTTTTTATAAAGGATTAAAAGAAAATTAAATTAAATTACAAAAAAAAAAACCTTACCTGCTCTCGGCCATGGCCAGGAGCTGGCCTGCGCAGGTCTGCACCTGTCCTGGGAGCAGACCTGCATGGGCTGGGCCCATTCATCCATAAAAAAACAAAAACAAAAATAAATAAAAAAATAGATCTGGGCCGGCCTGACTGGCCTGGCCCAGCCCCGCTCGGCCAAGGCTGGCCTGGCCTGGACCAGGCCACCTTTGGGCCTGTTTGATTTAAAAAAAAAAACTTTTTATTGGCCGGATCAGACCCCGCCTGGCCTGGCCCGGGTCTGGCCGGGCCGGGCTGCACAGGTAGCCCAAAAAGGAAAAAAAAAGAAAAGAGAAATGAATTTCTGGACCAGGCCTGGCCTGGTCCAGCTCGGACCTGTACATGGGCCTGGGCCTAGGCTCTAAAGAATTAAATAAAAAACAAAGAAAGAAAGAAAGAGATAAAGAGAAAGGTGAATTTGTATATTAAAATAATTTATTAAAAATATCAAAAAAATAAAATTTATTAAAATAATTTATTAATAAATAATATTCTACAACATTTCTAATTTCTATGATAAACTTTTAGACCAATACCAATATAAATTAATTCACACCACCCACTTTAAAGCAATTTTTCTTAATGGTAAATCTAAACCCGTTAAGTATTTTAATGATTTAAGCCTATTAAAAAAATTAAAAATTGGTTTAAATTAATTCTACTAACTTCATTAAATCCAGAGGATCATATTTCCAACCTTAAGCTAATTAATCAAGATTATAAAATAATAAAATAAAATAAAGTAAAATAAAATAAAAGATCCTAACAATTTCCATTGAAATACTTTATGTAGATTTACCGGGATTCTAGGATTTTGCAGTGCTTTGGATTGTGCTCTAGCTCAGGTGAGTGTTTCTTTTCTTTGTGTAATTTTATATTGTCAGTGTTTTACTTCTTTGTATAATTTTAATTAATTCTATTTTGTGAGTGTCACTTTGTTTAATTTTTGTGAGTGTTTTCTTTTCCTTCTATAATTCTATTTTGTGAGTGTTTTACTTCTTTGTTAAATTTTATTTAAACGTGTTGTGAGTGTTTGCTTATGTCTTTTTCCTTATTTACCATTGTCAATAAATACTTGTGTTTTATTTTTATCATTCAAGTGACCGTTTGAGATATTTTACTATTATTATCACTTGTATCACTTCATGAGATATTAGTGGTCGTTCACCTTATTTGTGTAGTTGATATGAGCTTGTATTGGTATCATTTCATGTGTTGGTGATCCCTGTTGTTGCTTAGGTCTAGTGTTGATATACCGTAAACCAGACTTGACCTTGTTACTGATATAGCTGTGATAAATCTTAGAATGAACATACATGTTGATTTGAAGTTGATGGATCATTGAAAGAGGTTAGAGAACTATACTATGTGAAGTGATTTTCAGTCATATTGTTTGGTGGCATATCTTGATGATAACGAGTGTAATATCTACCATTATCGTATATTTTAAGAAATTGTTATAAAGCCTTGATCATGCACACAGGCAGGTATACTAGTCGACTTGCTTCCTACCCTAGTCGACTAATTCTGGTTCTGATTATTTCTAGATTTCTTATGGATTGAGGACTTTACCCTTTAGTTATGATCTTGGCTATAGTTGGATGGATCTGGTTTTGAGGAATAGGTATTGATTTAATTGACCTGACCTGATAGATCTTAGATATATATCAGATATGTTACCGACTTTTGTGATCTTTTGTTTGACCTTGATAAAAGTGAGAGTATGTGATGATTTTTGATCGGATTAGAGTATGGAGATTAGATGTATCAGGACATGTAGTATTTCAGTTATTGAGGTTTGGATATATCGATGATTTAGAGGATGTATATATCGATGACTTGAGAATCATAGTAGATTGATAAGGAGAGACTAATTATTAATTATTGATATATTGAGGCAGTGGTTTATTGTACCAGATTACTCGATCGAATTGATACTTTCTGTTCACGATGATTGCATAGAGACTATTGGTTGATAGATTAGTTACTATTGTATTTTAGGGCTGATGGATATGAGACATTCATGATTATTCACTTTATTTACCTAGTTGATAGGAGCTTGTATCTGTGCCATTTCATTGGTAGTTTATCGTTGTTGGCTTAGGTCTAGTTTTGATACCCCTTAGATTGTGACTTGACTCAGCTCGATCTTGAGGTTGATAAAATTGGTATTAGTTATTAGATTTGATATTCATGTATTTGTTTATTACTCATCCTGAATATCTTGATTTACATGAGAAACTTGATTGTTTATACATGATATCTACCTGATAGTATTGTCCATGTTACTTAACTACTGGGAAAATATTGTTACACGGTAATAACACCGTCATGTTATACTTGTTACATATTCCTGTTATACCGGTATCCTGTTCATTGATATTATATATTCCTGTTATACCGGTATCCTGATTACACATGTTGATATTGTTACCGTAACTACCACCGAGTTATCCCAGTGATTTAAGTAACATGCATATTAAATAATCTTGATAAATTAATAACATCCTATTAAACAACTTACACTGGGATTGAGAAGATTGATGGAGGAGACAACGTCTGTATTTTAGGTGGACCTAGGATTTAGGTTGCGCAGCCGAAAGAGGGTTCCACTGCAGGGTTCCCGTGAGGTGACTGGCACCCCGTCCTGTTCCCGTTATACATGTTATACATGTACCTGTTCCTGTTATACATGTTCCTGACTACCTTACGGTAGGTCCTGGTTCAGCGCTAGGAGTCTGGGTCGTGGTCCCGGGTATGTACGGGACCCACCTAAAACACATACAATGTCTCCAACCGATCAGTTTCAATAACTTAGGACTCTGATTGACATGTGTAATAGGCGTAGTATGGGATGCGTCTATTACATGTGGCAATTGGTGTTCGCTGACATAATTAATAATGATAAACTGTTAATGTATTGTGACTAACCGTGATCACCTGACTGTATATATATGTATAAACTATGATAGATATAGGATTGTACACCAGACTAGTGACATGTGCTAGGTTATACCTTCAGATATCAGTTGCTTGTTTACAGTTGTGATAGTTGACTTTTATCTTCATTCATGTTATGAAGTTATCTGTTTATCATGTTATTTAGTTATTTTCTACTGTAGTTTATATGATTATTATTCTGTGCACATTATTTATATGCACGAGCTCTCCCTTTACACACACACTCACCTGGTCACTTTCTGACGACCCTGGATTTGCACGTCCAGGTATTGGACGCTTTGTTTCTATTGTGCAGGTGTTAGATAAGACTGTACGCTTCGCGAAGAGCTGGAGCTTCTCCCTATTCGATTCCGGTATTCTTATCTTTCTTGTCTTCATATTATTTCCTGATTCTCGTTATATCAGATTCATTTGTTATTCCAGTTCTTTATTCATATGATATCATGCGTGGATGCTTATATGTATTATTGCAGTGGTCGTTGACTCATTATAGTATAAATTTATAGCTTGTTTCGGGTTACTTAAGGCTTAGCACATATACGTGAGGTATTTTCTTTGCGTATATGCGTCGCGGACTCGTGTCACGTCTCCGCTCCAGTGTATTTTGGGAAGCGCGGCGTGACAGGGTTTTCTTGGTATCAGAGCCAGGTTCAACATAAAAAGAGAATCTAGTTCTTACCAGTAACTTGAAACAAGTTATAATTACACTGCAATATACATATACTATTCACACGATGATATTGAGTCCATTTGAAATTGATCGTTCCCCCTTTTGATATCCATCTCTTTGATCTTTTGATATCCCCGATTCTAACTCTTTTTCTAGAGTAATCTGCGTTCCATCTTGATTCCTATTCTCTTTTTGATTCTATTTCCTTGATTTTGCCTCCTGAGTTTGATCACTTCATTTTAAAGCCGGTAGCAGAGATCAGAGCGCGCAGCGGAAGCGTGGTGAACTCTCGATACAGTGAGAAGTGGTGTGAAAGCTTCATCTTCTTCCTAATTTGATTTTTATCATTCCCCGCTTTATTGAAATTTCGAGAACGAAATTTTTGTTAAGGTGGGTAGAATGTAATATCCCCTATTTATTAATACCATATTATTATTTATAAAAATTTACCAGATACTACCTATTATCTTATTATTATTAATTAGCTTGATTTAGTATCATTATTAATATCATTATTTATAACTTGTAGACTCTTATTGCTTATATTTAGTTATTTTAAATTATTATTAATGGGTAGTATTATTATTTTCATCCAAGCCCAATAAGCTCAGCCTATTCTCCTTTTTATTTTATTTTATTTTTCTTTTTATGTTAAGCCCACATGAACCAAGTCCACTTCCTTATTTTCATCTTTTTCTATTTTTTTTTAACCCAAAAAAAAAACTAAGCTCATAAGCCCACTATCTATTTTTCTTATTCTTCATATTACTTAATCCTTTTAACTAAAGCCCAACAAATTATAACCCATTACCATTAAGATTATTACCCATTAACCCAAAACCCAATTCTAATCTCAATTCTAATACAAATTTTATTTTCAAAATTATGATCTTAAAAAAAATCCTAATCCTAATCCTAATTTAACTCCTAATAAAAATCATATTTAAATCAAATCTCTTTGAGATTTTTCAGCAACCTTCCATTCTTATCTAAATTGCTAAATTAAGTAATCCAACCTAATTGGAATTCTAAATTGCTAAATTAAGTAATCTAACCTAATTGGAATTCAAGTTCTAAAAATCTCTTATAACCCTATAAAGACCCAAACCCTTATTTCTCTTCTACCTCAAGAGAAAACCCTAATCTAAAATCTCCCCCCTTCCATCTCTTCCTTCTCCTCAAGCGGAGCATGAACAAAAAGGTGTCGCGTGTTGGGAGATCAAATTCAAGTAAGTAATTTGTTTTCTCAAAATTTATTTGGTATATATAGGTTATTAAAAATCATGTCTATACCATGATCTCCATAAATAATTTTATACATAAAAAAAAACTCAATCAAGAGAGAAATCTAATTAAAATACGTGTAGATCTACCAATTTATAGTTGCATTTTTTAAAGTTTTTATCAAGGATTAAAAGAAAATTAAATTAAATTACAAAAAAAACCCTTATCTGCTCTCGGCCATGGCCAGGAGCAGGCCTGCGCAGGTCTGCACCCGTCCTGGGTGCAGACCCGCATGGGCTGGGCCGATTCATCCAAAAAAAAAAACAAAAACAAAAAAAATAAAAAATAGATCTGGGCCGGCCTGACTGGCCTGGCCTGGACTAGGCCACCTTTGGGCCTGTTTGATTTAAAAAAAAACTTTTTATTGGTCGGACCAGACCCCACCTGGCCTGGCCCGGGTCTGGCCGGGCTAGGCTGCACAGGTAGCCCAAAAAGGGGAAAAAAAAGAAAAGAGAAATGAATTTCTGGACTAGGCCTGGGCCTGGCCTGGTCCAACCTGGTCCAGCCCAGGCCTGTACATGGGCCTGGGCCTAGGCTCTAAAGAATTAAATAAAAAATAAAAAGAAAGAAAGAAAGAGATAAAGAGAAAGGTGAATTTGTATATTAAAATAATTTATTAAAAATATCAAAAAAAATATAATTTATTAAAATAATTTATTAATAAATAATTTTCTACAACATTTCTAGTTTCTATGATAAAACTTTTAGACCAATACCAATATAAATTAATTCAAACCACCCACTTTAAAGCAATTTTTCTTAATAGTAAATCTAAACCCGTTAAGTATTTTAATGATTTAAGCCAATTAAAAGAAATTAAAAATTGGTTTAAATTAATTCTACTAACTTCATTAAATCTAGAGGATCATATTTCCAACCTTAAGCTAATTAATCAAGATTATAAAAAAATAAAATAAAATAAAGTAAAATAAAATAAAAGATCCTAACAATTTCTATTGAAATACTTTATGTAGATTTACCGGGATTCTAGGATTTTGCAGAGCTTTGGATTGTGATCTAGCTCAGGTGAGTGTTTCTTTTCTTTGTGTAATTTTATATTGTGAGTGTTTTACTTCTTTTTATAATTTTAATTAATTCTATTTTGTGAGTGTCACTTTGTTTAATTTTTGTGAGTGTTTTCTTTTCCTTCTATAATTCTATTTTGTGAGTGTTTTACTTCTTTATTAAATTTTATTTAATCGTGTTGTGAGTGTTTGCTTTTGTCATTTTCCTTATTTACCATTGTCAATAAATACTTGTGTTTTATTTTTATCATTCAAGTGACCGTTTGAGATATTTTACTAGTATTATCACTTGTATCACTTCATGAGATATTAGTGGTCGTTCACCTTATTTGTTTAGTTGATATGAGCTTGTATTGGTATCATTTCATGTGTTGGTGATCCCTGTTGTTGCTTAGGTCTAGTGTTGATATACCGTAGACCAGACTTGAACTTGTTACTGATATAGCTGTGATAAATCTTAGAATGAACATACATGTTGATTTTGAAGTTGATGGATCATTGAAAGAGGTTAGAGAACTATACTATGTGAAGTGATTTTCAGTCATATTGTTTGGTGGCATATCTTGATGATAACGAGTGTAATATCTACCATTATCGTATATTTTAAGAAATTGTTATAAAGCCTTGATCATGCACACAGGCAGGTATACTAGTCGACTTGCTTCCTACCCTAGTCGACTAATTCTGGTTCTGATTATTTCTAAATTTCTTATGGATTGAGGACTTTACCCTTTAGTTATGATCTTGGCTATAGTTGGATGGATCTGGTTTTGAGGAATAGGTATTGATTGAATTGATCTGACCTGATACATCTTAGATATATATCAGATATGTTACCGACTTTTGTGATCTTATGTTTGACCTTGATAAAAGTGAGTATATGATGATTTTTGATCGGATTAGAGTATGGAGATTAGATGTATCAGGACATGTAGTATTTCAGTTATTGAGATTTGGATATATCGATGATTTAGAGTATGTAAATATCGATGACTTGAGAATCATAGTAGATTGATAAGGAGAGACTGATTATTAATTATTGATATATTGAGGCAGTGGTTTATTGTACCAGATTACTCGATCGAATTGATACTTGTTGTTCACTTTGATTGCATAGAGACTATTGGTTGATAGATTAGTTACTATTGTATTTTAGGGCTGATAGATATGAGACATTCATGATTATTCACTTTATTTACCTAGTTGATAGGAGCTTGTATCTGTGCCATTTCATTGATAGTTTATCGTTGTTGGCTTAGGTCTAGTTTTGATACCCCTTCGACTGTGATTTGACTCAGCTCGATCTTGAGGTTGATAAAATTGGTATTAGTTATTAGATTTGATATTCATGTATTTGGTTATTACTCATCCTGAATATCTTGATTTACATGAGAAACTTGATTGTTTATACATGATATCTACCTGATAGTATTGTCCATGTTACTTAACTACTGGAAAAATATTGTTGCACGGTAATAACACCGTCATGTTATACTTGTTACATATTCCTGTTATACCGGCATCCTATTCATTGATATTATATATTCCTGTTATACCGGTATCCTGATTACACATGTTGATATTGTTACCGTACTACCGCCGAGTTATCCCAGTGATTTAAGTAACATGCACATTAAATAATCTTGATAAATTAATAAAATGCTATTAAACAACTTACACTGGAATTGGGGAGATTGATGGAGGAGACAATGTCTGTATTTTGGGTGGACCTAGGATTTAGGTTGCGCAGCCGAAAGAGGGTTCCACTGTAGGGTTCCCGTGAGGTGACTGGCACCCCGTCCTGTTCCTGTTATACATGTTATACATGTACCTGTTCCTGTTATACATGTTCCTGACTACCTTGCGGTAGGTCCTGGTTCAGCGCCAGGAGTCTGGGCCGTGGTCCCGGGTATGCACGGAACCCACCTAAAACACAGACAATGTCTCCAACCGATCAGTTTCAATAACTTAGGACTCTGATTGACATGTGTAATAGGCGTAGTATGGGATGCGTCTATTACATGTGGCAATTGGTGTTCGCTGACATAATTAATAATTATAAACTGTTAATGTATTGTGACTAACCGTGATCACGCGACTGTATATATATGTATAAATTATGATAGATATAGGATTGTACACCAGACTAGTGAGATGTGCTAGGTTATACCTTCAGATATCAGTTGCTTGTTTCCAGTTGTGATAGTTGACTTTTATCTTCATTCATGTTATGCAGTTATCTGTTTATCATGTTATTTAGTTATCTTCTGCTGTAGTTTATCTGGTTATTATTCTGTGCACATTATTTATATGCACGAGCTCTCCTCTTTACACACACACACACACTAACCAGGTCGCTTTCTGATGACCCTGGATTTGCACGTCCAGGTATTGGACGCTTTGTTTCTATTGTGCAGGTGTTCGATGAGACTGTACACTTCGCGAAGAGCTGAAGCTTCTCCCTATTCGATTCCGGTATTTTTATTTTTCTTGTCTTCATATTATTTCCTAATTCTCGTTATATTAGATTCATTTGTTATTTCAGTTCTTTATTCATATGATATCATGCGTGGATACTTATATGTATTATTGCAGTGGTCGTTGACTCATTATAGTATAAATTTATAGCTTATTTCGGGTTACTTAAGGCTTAGTGTATATACGTGAGGTATTTTCTTTGCGTATATGCGTCGCCGGCTCGTGTCGCGTCTCCGCTCCAGTGTATTTTGGGAAGCGGGGCGTGACAGATAGATTTATCCAATTAAATCTAAAAATTCAAAAGAAAGGAGATCGATTCAAATCCAGAGGTTCTAAATTCAAAAGAAAACATGCATTTTTATTTAAATCCATCTTATCTGAAGACCAGGTATATCATATAAGATAACATCATTCAAATTCAAAGAAAAAATGGATTAGAAGAAGACCCTATTGGTTTCACTTAGGATAAAGAGATAGATTATTAAAACTAAAGCTGAAATTCAAAATCCAAAAGGATAGAAAGAAGATCAACAGATGAGATGAAGCAATTTAGACTCGGATTCAGATTGAACACATTTTAGTATTTAAATCACAACGTTTGCTATCAAAACTCAAATCTAATGATTTAAGATGATCCAGAAAGAAGACTTAAAGGGTTACAACTCTTACATTGATCATTGTTTCTAATGCTACATTTGATAAGTTATATTAGCAATCAACAAGCCAACAAGCTGTAAATCAGAATTGAATATTCGCATCAAATAAAATTTGGAGACAAGGGAATGATTCAAATTCAGAAATAGCCTGCTCTGCCTATCTTTCAACTCATTTTTTTTTATCCATTTCTATCTTATAAATATCCCACACATCAGAGGCAGAGGGACGATAAAGCAAAGAGTAGAATAGATTCTTGTATAGGTTTATCTTAAGTTTTTCTTTCTCTTTTAATGTAAATTTTTATTTTCTTTATATAATTTAGAGGAGAGAAGAATGAGAAAGGTGCTTGTATTGAGAGTGACACCGGTGTAAGTATTCATCTTTTCTTTCATTGTTATTTAATCGAATCGAAAGTTACTTTTTCTTCTTTATTCTTATTTTCTTCACTTCCTCTTTTGATTTTTGATGAGTATCTAAGCGAATTTAGTAGCATCGGTATAGTCTTATTGTGTGTTTGTCACCGATATTTCATGATGATGGTCTTCTCCTCATATTCTGTATTATTCCATTCTTGTTCATCTTGATGATGTAATGCGAATGGAGACTGTGCTCGATCTTATAGATTATGCATTGATCACCTTAGAAGCAAGCTAAACTTGCCAACGATCTAAGGTAAGTCATCAACCAAAAAAAGTAAGTATTTCTTTTAGGTTTTCTTTCTTTTAATCTTTTAGTTTAGATCACTACCATCTCCCAACTCTTTTATTCACTCTTTTTAATTTTTTTATAAATTCATTTTCTATTTTCTCCATTTACTCTAACCTATCACTTTCACAATTTAACATAACTTATTTTCCTTTTCTTTTAAAGAACAAAAGAAGAACTTTAATCATTTTAAGTAACTTAAAAGAGAATTTACAAAACGCTTCTATCGCTAGTCTCCCCTTGTAGATCACGACCCGCATAGCCACTTTATAATAGCGGTAGTATTGAGTACTTGCACTTCTGTTTTGTATTTCTGAAATTCTGTATTTTTGTGTGTAGGTTTGAACTAAATCAAGAAGGTTGCCGATGGCCGGCGAACGGTAGAGTTGGAAGCCGCAGAAGATGTCGACGGCTCAAGGACTTCGTTGGGAAGGATCCGGGTGTGCTCCCACTCACCGACAGTGATCTACGGTGATCAACGGAGAGGTGAAAGATGCCATGCCATCACTTGTCTTCCATGGCATACTAGACCTTCAAGTGTTGACTCATTTTTGCTTTATGCAAGAATGGCCACAGGCCAAGTACCAAATATCTTAATGTTTCTGAGGTGGTGCAAGTGGAGAGAAAAGGGTCCGGGTGGGGAGATAGACAGTAGGGGCGGAGATCACGGGGATGATGGGAGGTGGGAGTTGCATGGGCAGGTCTGAGAGGAGGAGTCTCAGCTAGTTGGTGGGAGAAGGAGATGGGAGAAGAGGGGGTCGGCAGCGAAGCTCACGTCTCGGCTCCGGCGAGATGCGAGAGCAGAGGGGAGGGGATGATGATGTTGCAGTGGTGATGGGTTATGGAGTTTGGGTTTTCAAGAAGGAGGCAGACTTGGGGAATGGTGCAGTTTGACGTTGATGATGTTGAGCGACGATTGTCGACGAAGGTGGAAGAGGGGGAGAGAAAACTCGAGTGTGTGACTGTGGATGGTGGCAGGTTGGGAAGAAGGATGACCTATGAGGCGGCTGTGTTGGAGGAAGAGAGAAGAGAAGGAGAAGATGAAGGGGATTAAGGTTAGAGTTAAGATTAGGGGATAATTATGTATGGGGGAGTGAGTGAGAACGAGCTTGGGCTTAGATTGATTTAAATGAAAAGAAAATGAGAGAAAAGGATTGGGCTTCAGACAGAATTATGGGCTTAGATTAAATGAAAAGAAAAAAAAGAAATAGGATGTGTGTGGGCTTGGTGTTTGGGTAATGGGTTCGGATTGAAAATAGGTTTTGGGGAAAATAAAGAAAATGAAATGAAAGAGGAAGGAAAAATAGCTTGATAATAACACATGCAAAAATAACAATAGTGGTTGTAATAATAATAATAGTAATAACAACAAGTACTACTATTAATAATACAAATTAAAATATTACCTATTGAAACCCACAGAAAATAATAATAACAATAACAATAATTACACCTTAATAACACTCTCAAATAAATAATTAATATTAATAATAAATATTAATAACAATTCATAATGTAACTCATAAGACAGAAATAATAATCAATACAAAGTATACACATACACTTTATAAATATTATTAGCTATTATTTACATGGTATCGTAGAATAGGGATATTACAATATTAATTCATATCAAACGTTTTAGTAATGTTGTTCCTTTTTTCCCCCTCTTAAACCTCCAAACTTTCCATTAATTTAATGAAAAATACCTCATTCTGAATTCTGAATTCGTCTCCAATCTCTCCTCACTCTAAATCTTCAGAAAGCTTGAATATTGATTGAAGATGATGATGATAGAAAAATCCCTAAATTCTTGCTCCCACTCTCACCCAAGGACGAATCAGGCTCCTCCTCGTCATCGTCATTTTCGATCGATCTACTCGCCTCTCTCACCGAGCCCCTCAGCCTTCAGATCCTCTCCCTCCTTCCTTTCCTCTTTGTCATCCAAACCTCTGTCCTCTCCTCCCATTGGAGCCACCTCAACAAGAAGTGCACCGAAAACCTATGCCTATCCCTCTCTCCGACCCTCTCCCCCTCTGACATCAAAACCTCCATCGTCGTCGCTGCTGCCGACGGTGGCCTCCCCCATAACTCCCTCTCCCTCGTCGCTCATTGCTGATTAATAAATGATCGCCTCCGCCATTGGCTCTCACTCGCCTCTCGCGTCCACGATCTTACAATCGACCTCCCTGGCCTCCCGAAACCCCTGTTGTTGGCAATTGCCGTCCTCTTCCTCTCCCTCGCCTCCTTCACTCGCCTCACCCTCGGTGGGGCCGCATTGACCTCTGCAACCTGTGCCCCTTATGTGTCTGTGAGAGAGAGAGAGAGAGGAGAGATCGGGCCTGGGGGCACAAATTAAGGTCTAAAGCTTTTTTATGATGGGGCCGGGGGGCATGTGCCCCCTAGCTCCACTACTGGGGGAAGTGGTCGTTTATGTGGCAGCAGCAGGTGATGAGGTATGTAGATAATTAAATAACATATTAAACAAATAACTGAAGTATAACTGAATAATTACAAGTATGTAGAGAAAAGGCAACTACTACAACTGTAAACAAGCAACCAATGTCAAGATGTGTAACCTAACATATGTCACTAGTCTGGTATACAATCCGATCATGTGTACAATCATATTTATATATACGTACAATCGGGTGATCACGATCAGTCACAATACATTAACAGCTTATTATTATTAATTATGTTAGCGAACACCAATTGCCAAATGTAATAGACGCATCCTATACTAAGCCTATTACACGCGCCAATCGAGATCCTCAGTTATTGAAACTGATCGGTTGGAGATATTGTCTGTGTTTTAGGTGGGTCCCGTGCATATCCGGGACCACGGCCCAGACCCCTGGCGCTGAACCAGGACCTACCGTAAGGTAGTTAGGAACATATATAATAGGAACAAGGACAGGACTAGGGTGTCAGTCACCCTACGGGACCCTGCAGTGGAACCCTCTTTCGGCTGCGCAAGCTAAATCCTAGGCCCACCCAAAATATAGACGCTGTCTCCTCCATCAATCTCCCCAATCCCAGTGTAAGTTGTTTAATAGTTTGTTATTAGTTTATCAAGATTACTTTATGTGCATGTTACTTGAATCACTGGGATAACTCAAGGGTAGTCACGGTAACAATATCAACATGTGTAATCAGGATACCGGTATAACAGGAATATATAATATCAGTGAACAGGATACCAGTATAACAGGAATATATAACAAGTATAACATGAAGGTGTTGTTACATACTTGTTACCGTATAACAATATTTTCCCAGCAATTAATGGTAGTATGGACATGATAATTATCAGGTAGATACCAAGTATAATCAGTCAAGTTTCTCAGGTAAAAAAGATATTCGGGATGAGTAATGACCTACTGTCATGAATAGAATAATCTGGGCAATGTATATAATCATGTCATATCCTCAAAGTCATCGATATATTCATCCTCTAAGTCATCAATAGCTGTCATAAAACTCCGAACATGTAATATAGTCACCGATATCAATGAAACCATTCATAATAACTCTATCTTCGTAACTGAATTGATCAATAACTAAACATGAAGCACATGGTATATTCTCGAGATCAATAAGTCAACAGATACTGAAATCATGACGAAGTAAGGGAATCATCCTCAAACAACATATGGTCTGGAATATCTACTTCTGATACTTAACATCAACAAAATATCATCTACATAAATCTCAAATACTCACAACTATAAATCCAGCTACGTCAATCTAATCTTAATGCAGATCAGGCTTCATTATAAAGAATATAAATCCCAGATCAACTCTAACTCAAGATCAATCCAAACACAGTCCAACTTTCCTCACAACTAAATCCGAATCCAGAAGGATAAATAATTAAATAAGAACTATCAAGAATACTAATATCCTGGTGACAAAACATCGAGTTCAGAAATGTCTAACATCAATCACATCTGATCCATTATCTGTGGTATCTCTAAATTGTCTCAATCAATAGAGACGTCATATATACTTGTCCACAATATCCAAAAGAGTTCCGGTCAGAAATAATCACCAAATACATGAATATCAAATTTGATAACTAATACCAATTATATTAACCTCAAGATCGAGCTGAGTCAAGTCACAGTCTAAGGGGTATCAAAACTAGGCCTAAACCAATAACGATAAACTACCAATACATGAAATGACACTGATACAAGCTCCTATCAACTACGTAAATAAAGTGAACAATCATGGATATCTCATGAAGTAGTACAACTAATCAAACTGGTAAAATATAACAGAAAGTCACATGAAATGATAAGTGTAACATGTAAATGCATACCGACAACGGTAAATAAGGAAATGCATAAGAACGAACACTCACATGAAATGATGCGATTTTGGAACCGAATCACCATCTGATCTTCACTGCATGAACTGATACTGATCTAGGATCATCTTATAGTTCGGTCTTCGGATTGCCTGCGTATCGGGTCCACAACGAGCACGAATTCGGATCGGGTCTGAGTCTCCTGCAACGGGTCCGGATTTCACCGAACGGGTCCGAAACACTATAGCACGTAACCAACACATACATATAAACATAAATACATGCTAAACACACTCCCGAGCACACTGATACATATGTGTACACCCACGTACATACATATACATACGTATATACAAGTATACACATACATACACAGTTCCACGCACGCATGTGTACATAAATATAAATACATACACACACTCTCATACACGTGTATAAGCTTATATACAAACATAAATCTATACATACATATATATATATATACCTACATACATACACTCATGAATTAAAAACACATACACATGCACATCCATGCATGATTACATGCATATACATGCATGCACATCACAACCACTCACGCACACACCAACACACATTTTAATTATACTTCCTAATTATTACAAGTTTACCCTTATACATATGTATAACACTAACCTCGGGGCAACATGCCCGCCGACAGAGGCTCTGACGGAGGCGTCGGGGACCGCGGAGGGTGTCGTTGGATAGAGCATATCGCCGTGAAGGATGTGGGTGTGTTCGCGCTCGCCGACGGTGATCAACGATGACACGCAGAGAGACAGAAAAAGGCTCGGAGGAAGATATCCCATGGAGTGCTTGGCTAGCCTTGGTAGGTGTTTGCAAGGGAACTCTGGTTGCGTGGGTTGTTGCCAAGGGGCTGTCGCTTGTAATCGTGGGCTGGAGGGCGCCGGAGAAGATGCGGGCTGTCGGAGTGCTCATGGAGCTTGCCGTCGGAGGAGGGAGGTACTCGGATTGAATGGTGATGAAGGGTTCGGCCATGGGGAAAAAGCACCGTGGCATGGGGATGCATGGTGACGTTTACCCTATACTTTTAAGAAGGATAAACCAGAAAATGCAACAGAAATTTACCGACCAAAGTGCTCCCACTTTACAACGTTCTAGCAATGGCTGCAACAGGCAGACCTCCAAAGTTGCCTCGCAATCTGGGACCTTTATAAGTCATGCAATCTTCATCAGTATCTCCTAGAAGGTGTCCAACGTCTACAGCAAAACCAATTAATGTGACAGCAAAAGAAATATAGAACAATAATCCTACTCCTCCACTTGTCAAACACAACCCAGGTAATGTATTTACATTGTTGGGCCATGGTGGTGATCTCACGGCTGCAGAGGAGGGAGATCTGGCCAGGCCATGAGGGAAGAGGAGTTCAGGGCTGTCGTGGGCATGCCATGGGTGGGGAGTCTACGACTATGGCGGAGGAGTTGCCGGGGTTCACCGAGGGTGCCATAAGGGGGCTCCGGGCTGCTGGCACTCCGCCGAAGGAGATGGGGGTGCGGGTGTGATGTTGGATGACGGCGGCAGCAAGATTATGGAGAAGGTAAGATTAGGATTAGGTTTTGGGATTTAGGTTAATCCTAGGATTATATAAAGGTAGATATTGGGCATTAGGTTGATGGGTTTAGGTATTGGGTATGGAAAGATAATGGGTATTCGGTTGAGATAAAAGGGTAACGGATAACGGGTTGGAATCAAGGGAAGGAAGAGAGGAAAGGAAATAACAATAATAATAATAATAATAATAACAATAACAATAGTAATTAACATACTAATACTAATAACACTAATAACATTGGTGCTTAATCATAAAATAATAATAATAGTAGATACTAATAATAAATATTAGTGATAAGAATAACAATATAATAATAACAATAACAACTACTACTTTAAAATAATAACAGTGATAGTAATTAATAATATTATTAAATAGAACTGGTAATAACACATAAAGGAATTTATCATATAATATCGAGAAAACAATTTGAATATTAGGATCATTAATAATCAGAAAAGAAGAAGTCATAAATTAAGTTAATTAATAAAAATAAATAGAATAATAAATAAAGTAAAAATACAAACTAACACTAATAAAATTCATGATAACCATAATAATAGGAAAAATTACTAATTAATAATTAAAAGGATAACAAGCAATAATAGTAAATATATAAAGACAAATTACCAATTACTGTTTTAAAAATAATTTGCATATTTAATGTAATAATAATTACATGAAGAAGTAATAAATTAAGTTAATAAATAATCTTAATAAAATAAACAGTAAAGCAGAATTAATATTGTAAAAATAAAAAATACGGTATTACTAACTAGGGACATTACACGGGGGCCATGAGAGGGCACGTGCACCCCCACCCCCCAACAACGGCCACGCCAGAAAAAAAGCTTTGGCCCTTGATTTGTGCCCTCCAGGCCCAATCTTTCGCCTCTCTCTGTAACGGTCCCAGATTTTAATAATCGCAATAGACACGAATATCCATATTAATCAACAGATCATCGAATTAATCTCCAATATTCTTAAAATTTTGACAGCATCTCCTTTGTAAATATTGATATATCCCAAATGTACATTTCACATCACAATAATTTCAGCCAACACCAGCCTACTTATCTCAAATCCAAACATATAAGCCAAGGTCAACAATTGTCCACGCAGTCATAATAATATTTTGGCTCACAACGGCCCGTATCTTCTAAATAACAATTTCGGCTTGACATCGCCTACTTATGGAGAAACATAACAACATAACTCTAAAGTTTCTATCTCGGCATTCATAGGCTTTCAAAATTCATAACTTTCAACTTCACATGGGCATGATATAGATAATACACTTCATATTGCCACAACTCATTAAAAATATCACAAATGACAACTTGAAATGAAACTACTACAAGGTTCTCCACATATGTATATACAAGATTAATCATGTTTCCCATGACCCACATATATCTTCCTCAAACACAAATGTCCCAAAATACAAGAGTTGAATTGACTCAGAACGAACCCTACGCAGCATAACCCTGACCCCTGCCTCCAAGCAACCTGCAATATATCAGTCTGTGGGAGGGTGAGCTCGACAGCTCAGTGAGTGAGGTAGGAATAATCAAGAAAAGATAATATCTCAACAAGAGTATGAATATACACGCAATAAAAGGAATCTGAAACAGTAAGAAGACAAGAATCGGAGGCATCCGATAGTTTAATAAATCAAGGCCTCAGCCTCTACAATTCTGAGGACGATCAGACTCTTATGATTGTACTCCCCAATTGCTTTCTTGGATTTTCATCTTTACGTGTGATAAGGTCTATGAGTTACATAAATACACTCTCTCCTCTTATGTGAACATAGTGTGTATTACTCACGTGCCTTGTATTCCATGCAATAATACACCAACCCCAAGAGTTATGCCCTAAACTTAGTTTATGCATTCGATAACACTAACGTCACAAGCCATAGTTATATAACATATAATCATATCATATTTCTCATAATACAATAACGCATCCCACTTCAAGTAATGCACGGATTCACATGCACACTGACACCCAATATATGGTATTCATTTCAATCAGCTGAACTTGTATTCTGATGGTTTCATGTCATATACGATGACACAACCCTCATACCCCCAGTGTCACATACACACACATACACATTTGTATCACACATAACCATTCATTTTCAATCATTTGTAAGGATTCAATTACATGTATATCATATCACCATTCAAGTACTGCATGGATTAACCCTGGCACTTTCACCCATCATATAATATTTCATTATCTCTTATAATAAAGCAGAGCTTCACAGTCATGCATAAGGACAAGCATAGAACACTGTTCAATTTGAATAAGCACATCTTATTTCATAACACACGACCCATCTCATGCCCCGTCTTCACACCTACCAGCTCCCGCTGGCCCCTTCCTACATTTAACACACATAATATCATACCCCGTCTTCACACCTACCAGCTCCCGCTGGCCCCTTCCTACATTTAACACACATAATATCATACCCCGTCTTCACACCTACCAGCTCCCGCTGGCCCCTTCCTACATTTAATACACATAATATCATACCCCGTCTTCACACCTACCAGCTCCCGCTGGCCCCTTCCTACATTTAACACACATAATATCATGCAAAATCATATTCACACAATTCTCAAGTTCGGATTCTTAACATGCTTATCAATTATAAGTGCTCCAATAGGTCAGCACTTAAGTAATAACATCTATTTCCATTCATGCTCTATCCAACTATTCATATTAGGTATATTATACAAAATAAATCATTCTCATAAAATTCTTAGTTGACTATGACGATGTTATAGGGGCATCTACTAACATATCACCCTCTATGTTAAACAACTTTTAAACAATATCAGATGAACTTAGGAAAGTTATTGACTTGAGCAGTCTATACCTTCTTTGCAATGAGAATATAGACAATATCTTATTTAAACTGAAGGTAGGAATGTGAACCTTCTTAACAGTAACAAATCTTTTACTTTTAACCCAGTGTCGGAATCTCTAAGAAATTATCATATGCATAGTAAAATACGGATCTCATTCCACTTAGCACTAAACTGCACACGAATTTATTGGTACCTTATATTTTTATGAGCCAGATAAGAACAGTCTGCTATCTAGAGTAGACACCACTTAAGTTACACGAAAAGCTGAAATAAACAGAAAATTATTTAGACATCTAAAAATTCTGCAACTTTGCACTTTCGACAAGTTATCATGTTCCAGTGATAATTTCCAGCACAGACATTTGATTAAGACACCGTAAGCGCGGTTGGAAAGTAGACTCGATTAGCTTTCCAACGGTATATTACATGACCTATATCTTATTAAATATCCTTGCGAAAGAAACCCCAAGATTCTAGTTTCAGATCTGGACAGACTTTAACAGATTGTAATATTATTATAAAAGTGCTTTGAACTACACAAATTCTCAACTTTTCCTTTTATTTCCTCATCTAAATTAGATCATGAGTAAGTCATGAACTTAAGTATTTAGACTTTTGGTCACGAGAAATTTTTTTATAAGAGCATTTATAGTTCGTTCACTACATGATTTATCACAAACCCCTCTTTAAGTCACCTCTAATTTCATGATTTAACTTATGTCGTAAAAATTTTCTTTCTATCTCACTAACATGATCAAGATCAAATTTTGATTTGCTTGTGCATTTATTATGTAGGAGTGGCAAGAGATTCAACACTTACAAGTGTAAAAAAGCTTCAAGATTCTCCATCTACACTAATGGTTAGGAGTGATCTATAACTTGACCTCCCCCATTTGTAACGATCCACTAATATGATACTAATTCCACGCTTGGATTAATCTTGTCTTCTACTAATACATTAATCGTTATTAGGACTTTTGATATGATGTCACCCAAATTTTAGGCTTAACCTCATTTACTTAATGATACCCATACCAACCTCCGATCGATTTCCGAAATAGACTCCTATACAAATTACAAGAGAGTATACGTCTTGATAAAATTTAAACTAACTCAAACCATGACCCTTCTTTGAACATAATGCTTTCATATATGATTTATAGTTTCGTCAAAATGCTAGGTTGCATGACATTACAAGAGGTTCACATAATAAAAAAAGGGAAGTTCGCTACAAGGATTTCAACACCTAGTAAGTTCATCGCACATTGGACCAAAAATTTGTGTGAAGCATTTTATTCCAATTTAGGAAGAACAAAATTTCTCAAACATTAGCCTCTCAAGCTTTCAATGAAAGTCTCAACACCATCAACTTGAAATGTGGGATTAAGAGTTCAAGGGTTGAGATTTACACCCAAATCCGAAAATTTATGAACCCCATCACCACATGACATACACTATCATGTAACCTCCCTACCCATCAATTACCTACAATTGGATCAACTCCATAAATCCAACATCAATTTTAGATCACTACATGCATTAGGAGTCATGAAATAACAAGGAACAATTGCATGAATACTCAAGGGAGAAAATTTTTATTCAAACAATAGATTCAGATCTAGGGCTTTTTCAAAAAGGAAAAAATTGAGGAATGAACAAGGAGAAACCCACTCACCGACTTCCGACCCGGCCGCCCTAACCGGCCGCCGCTGCCGCGCCTCCGGTCGCGCGCCTGGCCGCGCGCCCTGGCCGCGGCCCGCCTGGCCTTGGCCACCTGCGCGAGAGAGAGAGAGAGAGAGGTTTGGGGGAAAACTTGCGTGAGGGAGAGAGAGAAAGAGAGAGAGATTTTGGGGGAGAAAAATAAGTTTATTTCTCTCACTTTCCTATTATAACAATTATCTAAATTTATTATACTTGCCATATGTGCCACTTGGCCTCTCTCTCATCCCTAAGTTGCCTAAATTCATGCCACCTTACCATTTAGGATTTTATTTGTTTCTTTAGTGGGGTAGTATACATGGAGAAAAAAATATAATTACAAGTTGATGTATTGTATACATTCATTATAGGCATGTATCTACATATAGGTGTACCAACAATTTCATACACAAAAATATATACTTATCAAATTTTATTTTTACCTCAAAATTTTCTCACAAAATATAAAAAAAAAGAAAAAATCATTTCTACAAAAGATTTATCCAATAATCACCGTACTTAATCTCGTATAATCTCTTAGATCTAGGATTTGAATATAAATTCGGGATTAATAAAAATTGGGGTGTTACAGTTCTACCCCCCTTACAAAAGTTTCGTCCTCGAAACTTGGCATGCCTGAAACAGATAAGTACAAAACCTTCCCATTCCTCCTATATACTTCAAAATCTTACTTCTATAAAATACCCCTTTCGATAGTTTTCCTCGAGAATTTAGTATCTCATGAACAATTTCCTACACTATGTTCTTACGATCCGACTTAATCTTAACTCGCTTGATATTTTAATCATTTCCTTACTCCAGTGTCCCATACCACTAGCAGCTCGTACTGAGGGCCCACACCCTCAGCCGAACACATCCGAATTATGACATGTGGGTATCATAATCCGAACATAAGGTAGTGATCAAATATCCCGCGCTTCAGGATTAGTCATACACGTAAGAACCCCTACCCCCCTTAAACCAACCAAGTCAAACAATGTTTTCACATACATACAAAGCATAACCATGTATATCAATCATAAAATCAGTCCTATCAATTCAATTCTCTTCTACTATTCATTCTAAGTTTATCCTCATCCCCTATCCTAGGCTCTGATACCAACTGTAACGGTCCCAGATTTTAATAATCGCAATAGACACGAATATCCATATTAATCAACAGATCATCGAATTAATCTCCAATATTCTTAAAATTTTGACAGCATCTCCTTTGTAAATATTGATATATCCCAAATGTACATTTCACATCACAATAATTTCGGCCAACACCAGCCTACTTATCTCAAATCTAAACATATAAGCCAAGGTCAACAATTGTCCACGCAGTCATAATAATATTTTGGCTCACAACGACCCGTATCTTCTAAATAACAATTTCGGCTTGACATCGCCTACTTATGGAGAAACATAACAACATAACTCTAAAGTTTCTATCTCGGCATTCATAGGCTTTCAAAATTCATAACTTTCAACTTCACATGGGCATGATATAGATAATACACTTCATATTGCCACAACTCAATAAAAATATCTCAAATGACAACTTGAAATGAAACTACTACAATGTTCTCCACATATGTATATACAAGATTAATCATGTTTCCCATGACCCACATATATCTTCCTCAAACACAAATGTCCCAAAATACAAGAGTTGAATTGACTCAGAACGAACCCTACGCAGCATAACCCTGACCCCTGCCTCTAAGCAACCTGCAATATATCAGTCTGTGGGAGGGTGAACTCGACAGCTCAGTGAGTGAGGTAGGAATAATCAAGAAAAGATAATATCTCAACAAGAGTATGAATATACACGCAATAAAAGGAATCTGAAATAGTAAGAAGACAAGAATCGGAGGCATCCGATAGTTTAATAAATCAAGGCCTCAGCCTCTACAATTCTGAGGACGATCAGACTCTTATGATTGTACTCCCCAATTGCTTTCTTGGATTTTCATCTTTACGTGTGATAAGGTCTATGAGTTACATAAATACACTCTCTCCTCTTATGTGAACATAGTGTGTATTACTCACGTGCCTTGTATTCCATGCAATAATACACCAACCCCAAGAGTTATGCCCTAAACTTAGTTTATGCATTCGATAACACTAACGTCACAAGCCATAGTTATATAACATATAATCATATCATATTTCTCATAATACAATAACGCATCCCACTTCAAGTAATGCACGGATTCACATGCACACTGACACCCAATATATGGTATTCATTTCAATCAGCTGAACTTGTATTCTGATGGTTTCATGTCATATACGATGACACAACCCTCATACCCCCAGTGTCACATACACACACATACACATTTGTATCACACATAACCAATCATTTTCAATCATTTGTAAGGATTCAATTACATGTATATCATATCACCATTCAAGTACTGCATGGATTAACCCTGGCACTTTCACCCATCATATAATATTTCATTATCTCTTATAATAAAGCAGAGCTTCACAGTCATGCATAAGGACAAGCATAGAACACTGTTCAATTTGAATAAGCACATCTTATTTCATAACACACGACCCATCTCATGCCCCGTCTTCACACCTACCAGCTCCCGCTGGCCCCTTCCTACATTTAACACACATAATATCATACCCCGTCTTCACACCTACCAGCTCCCGCTTGCTCCTTCCTACATTTAACACACATAATATCATACCCCGTCTTCACACCTACCACCTCCTGCTGGCCCCTTCCTACATTTAACACACATAATATCATACCCCGTCTTCACACCTACCAGCTCTCGCTGACCCCTTCCTACATTTAACACACATAATATCATGCAAAATCATATTCACACAATTCTCAAGTTCGGATTCTTAACATGCTTATCAATTATAAGTGCTCCAATAGGTCAGCACTTAAGTAATAACATCTATTTCCATTCATGCTCTATCCAACTATTCATATTAGGTATATTATACAAAACAAATCATTCTCATAAAATTCTTAGTTGACTATGACGATGTTATAGGGGCATCTACTAACATATCACCCTCTATGTTAAACAACTTTTAAACAATATCAGATGAACTTAGGAAAGTTATTGACTTGAGCAGTCTATACCTTCTTTGCAATGAGAATATAGACAATATCTTTTAAACTGAAGGTAGGAATGTGAACCTTCTTAACAGTAACAAATCTTTTACTTTTAACCCAGTGTCGGAATCTCTAAGAAATTATCATATGCATAGTAAAATACGGATCTCATTCAACTTAGCACTAAACTGCACACGAATTTATTGGTACCTTATATTTTTATGAGCCAGATAAGAACAGTCTGCTATCTAGAGTAGACACCACTTAAGTTGCACGAAAAGCTGAAATAAACAGAAAATTATTTAGACATCTAAAAATTCTGCAACTTTGCACTTTCGACAAGTTATCATGTTCCAGTGATAATTTCCAGCACAGGCATTTGATTAAGACACCGTAAGCGCGGTTGGAAAGTAGACTCGATTAGCTTTCCAACGGTATATTACATGACCTATATCTTATTAAATATCCTTGCGAAAGAAACCCCAAGATTCTAGTTTCAGATCTGGACAGACTTTAACAGATTGTAATATTATTATAAAAGTGCTTTGAACTACACAAATTCTCAACTTTTCCTTTTATTTCCTCATCTAAATTAGATCATGAGTAAGTCATGAACTTAAGTATTTAGACTTTTGGTCACGAGAAATTTTTTTATAAGAGCATTTATAGTTCGTTCACTACATGATTTATCACAAACCCCTCTTTAAGTCACCTCTAATTTCATGATTTAACTTATGTCGTAAAAATTTTCTTTCTATCTCACTAACATGATCAAGATCAAATTTTGATTTGCTTGTGCATTTATTATGTAGGAGTGGCAAGAGATTCAACACTCACAAGTGTAAAAAAAGCTTCAAGATTCTCCATCTACACTAATGGTTAGGAGTGATCTATAACTTGACCTCCCCCATTTGTAACGATCCACTAATATGATACTAATTCCACGCTTGGATTAATCTTGTCTTCTACTAATACATTAATCGTTATTAGGACTTTTGATATGATGTCACCCAAATTTTAGGCTTAACCTCATTTACTTAATGATACCCATACCAACCTCCGATCGATTTCCGAAATAGACTCCTATACAAATTACAAGAGAGTATACGTCTTGATAAAATTTAAACTAACTCAAACCATGACCCTTCTTTGAACATAATGCTTTCATATATGATTTATAGTTTCGTCAAAATGCTAGGTTGCATGACATTACAAGAGGTTCACATAATAAAAAAAGGGAAGTTCGCTACAAGGATTTCAACACCTAGTAAGTTCATCGCGCATTGGACCAAAAATTTGTGTGAAGCATTTTATTCCAATTTAGGAAGAACAAAATTTCTCAAACATTAGCCTCTCAAGCTTTCAATGAAAGTCTCAACACCATCAACTTGAAATGTGGGATTAAGAGTTCAAGGGTTGAGATTTACACCCAAATCTGAAAATTTATGAACCCCATCACCACATGACATACACTATCATGTAACCTTCCTACCCATCAATTACCTACAATTGGATCAACTCCACAAATCCAACATCAATTTTAGATCACTACATGCATTAGGAGTCATGAAATAACAAGGAACAATTGCATGAATACTCAAGGGAGAAAAATTTTATTCAAACAATAGATTCAGATCTAGGGCTTTTTCAAAAAGGGAAAAATTGAGGAATGAACAAGGAGAAACCCACTCACCGACTTCCGACCCGGCCGCCCTAACCGGCCGCCGCTGCCGCGCCTCCGGTCGCGCGTGGCCGCGGCTGGCCGCGCCCTGGCCGCGCGCCTGGCCGCGCGCCCTGGCCGCGGCCCGCCTGGCCTTGGCCACCCGCGCGAGAGAGAGAGAGAGGTTTGGGGAAAAACTTGCGTGAGGGAGAGAAAGAAAGAGAGAGAGATTTTGGGGGAGAAAAATAAGTTTATTTCTCTCACTTTCCTATTATAACAATTATCTAAATTTATTATACTTGCCATATGTGCCACTTGGCCTCTCTCTCATCCCTAAGTTGCCTAAATTCATGCCACCTTACCATTTAGGATTTTATTTGTGTCTTTAGTGGGGTAGTATACATGGAGAAAAAAATATAATTACAAGTTGATGTATTGTATACATTCATTATAGGCATGTATCTACATATAGGTGTACCAACAATTTCATACACAAAAATATATACTTATCAAATTTTATTTTTACCTCAAAATTTTCTCACAAAATATAAAAAAAAAGAAAAAAATCTTTTCTACAAAAGATTTATCCAATAATCACCGTACTTAATCTCGTATAATCTCTTAGATCTAGGATTTGAATATAAATTCGGGATTAATAAAAATTGGGGTGTTACACTCTCCCTCTCTCTCTCTCTCTCACGGGTTACAGAAGTCGAGGCGGGGCGGGCGAGGGAGGGGAAGGAGGGGAAGGCGGTCGCCAGCAATGGGGGATTTCAGGAGGCCGGGGAGGTCGATGAAGAGGTCGCAGATGCGGCGGCAGGAGGCGAGTGAGAGCCAGTGGGGGAGGCCAATAGCGGAGCCAAGATTTCAAAGACGAGGGGCACAAAATAACGAAGTCGGGCATAGATTCGACGATTTCGACGCAATAGGTGGTGCTGACGGCCTCGGGGTTGCAGTTAATGTTTGAATAGCGTCACTAAACTTTTTACAAGTTCTTAATAGCAATTAATAATTTTGTCTTCCGTGCCAAGTCTTTATATTACATTTATACTTTTTTTTCTCTTTTTTGTAATTGCCTCTGCACCTGGGTGATAAGAATTACGAAACTATTAATTCATATCAAATGTTTTAGAAAAGTTGTTCATTTTTTTGATTTTTTTTTCTTAAACCTCCAAACTTTCCATTAATTTAATGAGAAATACCTCATTCTGAATTCGTCTCCAATCTCTCCTCACTCTGAATCTTCTGAAATCTTGAGTATTGATTGAAGATGATGATAAGTAACAAAATCCCTAAATTCTTACTCCCACTCTCACCCAAGGATGAAGCAGGCTCCTCCTCATCGTCATCGTTGTCGATCAATCTACTCATCTCTCTCCTTGAGCCCTTCCACCTTCAGATCCTCTCCCTCCTCCCTTTCCTCTATGTTGTCCAAACCTCTAACCTCTCCTCCCATTGGAGCCACCTCAACAAGATAAAAATACACCTAGAGGGGGGTGAATAGGTGTACAAGCTAATCTAATGATAATGATGCGGAATTTAAAAACTATTTAAGCAAACTAAAGCTATTAAACTAAACACATAAAGTATAACACAAGAGTGTAACCGAATTCCCGGTGAAGGGCTTTGGACTATCTCCTTAAGATTCCTCTATATTAAGATGAGGTGCCACTATGGCTCTCTTGGTTGAACAATCCCAAGCATATATCAATAGAGCACAAGATATATCAAGCATATAAGGAGATAAAAATTATAAGCATGCAAGATATATAAACATAAGTGAGAGAGAGAGAGCAATCACAAATATGGAAGAATTGTTTCGAGGTTTGAGCACCCTTGCTCTACGTCCCCACCTTTAACACTATGAAGGATTTCCACTAAAAAATGATCCCACTAGATCACTCGGTGTCGCAACACCTACAACGAGTTCACACTAGAATTCTGGACCCGCAAGTCCCTCACTTGTCCCCACAAGAATAACACACGCAAGCACACTAGATTGCCGAGGCCCCACCTCTTATAACTCCTCCAATCACACGTTGGAACACTTGGTGATCACTTCACTTGATCACCACAAAACTCTCTTCACCGAGGCTACAACCTTTTCAACACTTCACAATACAAAGATGAAACCGTGTGATCACTTCTCTTGATCACAAAAATAACTCTCACAACAAAGATCCCTAGAGGATTGATATAGCAATGGACAAGTTGGTGTGAGAAAAATAAGATAGAGTAGTGGAGGAAAAACTCAAGAAATCTCTTTTGAAAAATACTCTTGAAAACTCTCCTTTTGATGTGGAAGTGTTAGCCCTAAAACAAGTGGACAAACCTCTAATATAGATGGGAAAAACTGGCTTTGAAACTCTCCAAAAATCTTGTATAGAACAGCCCAAAATAGCGCCCTTAAATAGACTCCCAAAACTAGCCGTTGGGGTCAAACTGCAGGTCAAAATGACCTGTCGGTTGACCGGCCGGTCGACCGGCCAACTATCAAATTTCTGACTGTTGGCGCTTCCCGATCGACCGCCCGGTCGACCGTGCCCTGGGCTTGACCTACCGGTCGACCGCCCGATCGACCGAGGCCAAATCCAGAGAGCACAGCTCTATGGACGGTCGACTGCCCAGTCGACTGGGGCCAGATATAGAGAGCAAAGCTCTATGGACGGTCGACCGTACGGTCGACAGGCCCTCAAGCCAAAATGGTTGTACACGTTCTGTGCACATTCGTCGACCGCCCGGTCGACCGACTTCCGGCTCGGTTGACTGGTCGGTCAACCGCCAGAAGGCCTTGTCTGAAATTCTGGGGATAAAAACTTGGTTTAATAAAATCTTATAAATTCCCATAAAATCTACAAAAATAGGTTCATTGAAATAATTTGATGTACAAATATATTTGATTAAAAATCAACACATATTACAAATATTTTGAACCATTTTTGTGATATAGAAATTATGCCTTAACCAAAAATCCGTATTTTTCAAAATCAATCTTTAACTTGAAAAACGATTTTTTCAAAACTTCTCCAAATACAAAATAAGATATTTTAAGTACTTTTGAAGCTTAGTGTGTATGAATATGATCCAATAATTAAATAATATGAAATATCTATGTTTTTGACAATAAACTCTAAAATAGGTTTTGATAAATCCAAAACTCAAACATATGATATAGAAAACATCAAATAAATTTTTCTAAATATTTGAACCAACAATGTGCATGGATGAAATCCAAAACACATATAAACCATATAAACTTGTTTTGATGAAATCTAATCATGAAACACAAGGATGTATATTTTGAAGCTCAAAATCAAAACGGTATTTTCTAAAACTAAAACTGTTTTAAGAAACCACATATAAATTTTGTGTGTGTATATGATCTTGAGTAATCCACAACTAATCTATCTTTTATATTTTATCTAAAAACACTTACAAACATGACACAAGTCTTCTTCTCTTGAAAATCTTCTTCTCCTTCTTGACTTGGTCCAAACCTTGATCCAATGAGTTAGACTCCTCTTGAGTACTTGATGCGATCTTGATACGTGAGCTCGTGAATCAACACGTGCTAGCTTCAAAACTTGACTTCGAATCTTTTATTGAAGCTAAATACCGACTAAGATTTTGATCAAATATCTGAAACTATATAAACACAAGATCATTGTACTATAACTACATGAGTTAATATCATCAAAACTAGTGCGATGAGCCTTTAGGCAAACAATCTCCCCATTTTTGATGATGACAAAACTCATGGAGTTATACATGCATGGATTAAAGTTAAGCTTCATAGAAGCTCCCCCTTAACTCATGCATAGAAATAAACAATAAGGATATTCATTAAAGTGCATAAATAAGATACAAACATATATGCATAAATAAAGATATAAACATGCATATATAAACTCTCAAAATTCTTCTCCCCTTTTTTATTAATTCATCAACAAAGGGGAGAAGACAAATAAATGATAAAGATGTATATGCGATATACATTCATGAAGAGGAGAGACGTAAAGTTAGCTCCCCCTGCATACATGCATTACATGAAAAAGGGATGACTAGACTCTAACCCACATAAAGTAAAATATATAATGTATAAGCGGAGATGTTAAGCTCCCCTTACACATGTGTATCATGTAAAGAAGAGAGGTCAAACTCCTCAATGTAAGATACACTCAATATGAATCTATATATAAAGGAGATGTTAAGCTCCCCTTACATATAGGCAAAATATATCAACAAATTTTAAAAGAAAATTTTTGATAATACTTAAAACAAAAATTTGAAATTTCTTAAGTCAACAAAACAAATTTTGATACGAATGAAATCAAATAGTAGTTAACAAAAATAAATGTTAGTACCACTTAAAAAAAAAAATTTAAGATACCAATAGTAGATTTTTGATACCAATTAAAGGTGAGACATGAAGTTATTTTGATATCAAATAAATACCAATTGAATTAATGTAGTGGCTTGTAAAGATACTAATTAACATTTGGAGTAAAATCAAGCTTAACATAAATATAATTTGTGCTTTAAGAATGTAAAGATATTGTAAAACAAGCACAATCAAATCATATATATGTATGTATGAATTTGAAATACCAATTGAAATTGATACTCATTAAAATTTGAAGCATACATATGTAAGAAACACATATGAGTACACAAAAATGAAATAATATGAAGATCATGTGTATAACTCATAACTACCACCCTTTGATGCACAAGATAAAAAATATTCAATAAAGGGTACAAGGCGTGGTCGCTCAACCATCCGCCCTTAAAGGGCAGAGTTTTTTAAAAATAAGATTTAAAAATAGTTATAAATTAAAAACACTACCAAATGAATAATAAATAACTAGTTTAAAGTAATTTATGAAAAACTAATTAAAGATCCTTCAAACATAAAAACAAATCATATGTTCCATGAGGCATGCTAAATACATAAGAGTTGGCACTCGAAAACTATAAAGCTCATAAATGCTCATAATAACAAAGTCATCAGTAGAAAAAAATAATGTGAGTGCTTAAGAATAATGTGAATAGCATATTCATGAAAATAAACAGTAAAGCTCAAAATATCAAAACATAAAAAAAAAATTATTTTTCATCAAAATTAAATAAACTTCAAGGTATATGTATGTTTTATCGAAGCTAAAAATATACATACATATCCTAAACACAAATGAGTACATAATAGAATTTTGCATGAAGGCAAGTAACTCAAGGGTATACATGTATATTTATTAGTCATAGACAAAAGTAACATATGTATGAGCTAAACATATACAAAAATAGGGAAAACAAGTATAAATAAAAGAATCATCAAAATTAAGTTATACATGTACATGTAATGAGTACAAATGAGCAATGAAGTACAAACATATAATAATTAAGTGTAACTCACTACTTGTACAAGTATAAACATAAGTTTTAAAGAAAACTACATCTAAATAAGTATTCACCATATGAAGTACAAAACATAATTATTTAACATAATGAGCATTAAAATCAAAACATGCTAAAAATATTTATATGAAAGCGTGTAAATAAAAATAGGAGTTAAAGATAGTTACCAAAACCAATGAACCAATCTTTAGGTCTCCAAACCATGGTGGTCCTCCCACCAAACATCCTTGAAGGTGATGCATCCAATGTAGTATCCATCAAGCGCAAACGCATCCACCATTAAGGCATCATTCCTCTCACGTCATGTGAGAGCCCATACCTATATCAAATACAAGTGGTGGGGATTTTGGTACCTATTTCTTTTTGGGTCCACGGGGGTTAGCATCATAAGGAACCCAAACATTTTTATTTGTAAAATTTATATGATTTATCTTATCAAAATAAAACTTTGCTAAATGGTCTTTGCGGTTGCAATGTGTACATGTGTACACTCTAGCATGCATATGAGTGGTGTGAGTGGAGTATGGAGTGCATATGTATGCCGCGGGGTTTGTGCATGAGCATGTGGAATTTGTTTCTTACGAAACATGGTTCCAATCTATTATGATTAAATGCACATTGACTCAAAATAGAGGCCAAACAATCAATGTTCTTCTTCATAATGCAAATATCATTATCAATTTTGTAAGAAAAAACATGAAAAACAAAATCCTTATTCTTTTTAGAAATATTTTCTTTTTCGTTTAAAACATTTTTCTTTTTAAAAGATTTATTTTCATTTAAAATAATTTCCTTTTCTTTTTCCCCCAATATAATTTTATTTTTCAATGAATTATTTTCTTCACAAATATCATTTAATTTTGAAGACAAGGAAATATTCTCCTTTTTTAAAAATTCATTTTCTTTTGAAATAATTTCAAATTTATTTTTAAAATAGTCTTTTTCTTTCTTCAACAATTCATATTTTTTAAGAAGTTTTTAACAAAAAGATGCAAGCTCATCATAAGGCATGTTAATATCTTCTTCTAACTCGGATTCAGAGTTTATCTCAAGGGGGTCATCCTCTTGGACTATATAGCATATGTTGGAAGCATCACTTCCATCATCCGAATCACTCCCCATGTAGTATTACTTTTGTTCACCAAGAGAAACTAGTGTGTTTCATACTACAAAAGCCGAATCAAAGTTAGCAACCCTACATAAATAATCATCATTTAGGGTACTCTGTAATGCATGGATGGCTTTTGCATTAACCTCAAGATGTCATTAATGGTGGCAAGATAAACATGAATACCTGGGCTTTTAGGTACATGGACATCTTAACTTTCCAAGTTTGGATGTTAAGAATGTCAAACATGAAAGGTGTCATGAAATCCATATGTGTGTAAAAATATTGTGATTAGCTAAAATGAGGATATTTAACTTAAGGTTATTAGACTCAAATCAAAAGCACAAAGCTCTGATACCAATTGAAAATCCACCTAGAGAGGGGTGAATAGGTGTACAAGCTAATCTAATGATAATGATGCGGAATTAAAAACTATTTAAGCAAACTAAAGATATTAAGCTAAACATACAAAGTATAACACAAGAGTGTAGCCGAATTCCCAGTGAAGGGCTTTGGACTATCTCCTCAAGATTCCTCTAGATTAAGAGTTGAGGTGCCACTATGGCTCTCTTGGTTGAATACAAGTGTGAGCAAACAATCCCAAGCATTTATCAATAGAGCACAAGATATATCAAACATATAAGGAGAAAAATAATATAAGCATGCAAGATATATAAACACAAGTGTGAGAGAGAGCAATCACAAACACGGGAGAATTGTTTCGAGGTTCGAGCACCCTCGCTCTACGTCCCCGCTTCAACACTACGAAGGATTTCCACTAAAAAATGATCCCACTGGATCACTCAGTGCTGCAACACCTACAACGAGTTCACACTAGAACTTGTTGGCCCAAAGGCTCTTCACTCCAGTTTTGATGATGATTAACTCATGTAGTTATAGTTTACTAATAATCTTATGATATTTAGTTTTAGATATTTGATCAAGATATTAGTAGGTGATTAGCTTCAACAAAGGTGTTTTGAAACTTTCACATGGTAATTCAAGAGCTCAAGCGTCAAGTTCACATCTAGCACTCGGTTGGAGTCAAGCTCATTGGATCGCGTTTCGATCGAGTCGACTTGGAGAAAGATTTCCACAAGAAGACCTCAGTTTGTTTAGTTTAAGATTGTTTAGATCTTGTTTAAAGGTAGATAGTGTTGATATGCTCAAGTTCACAATACACACACAAGTTTAAAGTTTCATGTTTGGTTTTTGGTTTAACCGGTTTTAGTTTTTCATATATATAGTTTTCATGAATAGATAGAATCAAAACAAATATACATGGTTTAATGTACATTAGATTTGATCTATATACATCTATGCTTCATCTATTGAGAAAAACTTATTTTGATAGTCTACTTCATGAGTTTGGAGTTTTGTATTTAAACAAAACTTATTTTTGGATTTCATGTCAAAAACATAAATATAATATCTTTCATGTATATTGGATTCTATCCATATACTATATGCTTCAAAGTTGTTTCAATATCATGTTTTTGTATTTACATGTGTTTTGGAGAAAACGGTTTTCCATTTCAAAAATCTAAGTTTTGAAAAAACGATTTTTGGTTTAAGGCAAATTTTCTATCTCACAAAAATGGTTCAAATTGTTTGAAATATGTGTTGAATTTTTGTCACACATATTTTTATTTCAAAGATTTAATAAGAACTGATTTTGTGAAATTTATGTGATTTTAGGGGATTTAATAGAAGATAAAAACCCATGTTTTTAATTCCTATAAGTATTGGACCTGGCTGTCTGCCAGTCGACCGGACCGGTCGACCATAGTAAAAGTCGGTCGACCGGTCCGGTCGACCGGTCTGGTCGACCGACGTGCACAGAACGTGCACGCAGCCATGGATTGGTAGGCCGGTCGACCGTCCAGAGAGCTCTGCTCTCTGGAAATGGCCCCGGTCGACCGGCAGAGAGCTGCTGCTCTGTGTATCTAGTCCCGGTCGACCGGAGGCACAACGGTCATAAAAATGACCGTTGGCCGGTCGACCGGGCGATCGACCGGAGGCACAACGGTCATAAAAATGACCGTTGGGCCGGTCGACCAGGCGGTCGACCGGAAAGGCAAAACAGCCCTTTCCTACTGCCAACGGGCAGAAATTTTGTGGGGCTATATATACCCACTCATTTGAGCTGGTTTCTTCAAGAATTTTAAAAGCAAAATATCTATCTTTCAGCAAGTTTTTAAGAGAGTTTTAGTGCCAAAATATTTGATCTTTATTTGTTTTAAAAATGGTTGGAAAAATCAAGAAAATGAGAAGTCTTTGGGATTGATTTATGATCTTCATTTTTATATCTATTCTAGAAGTTTTCCCAAAAGTTTTTCTTTGTGATTTTGATTTCCAAACTCTTTGTTTTTCTCACACTTGAGCTATCTATCTATCCTATCTATAGGATCATTGTTTTGTGAGAAAGAATTGGTTTGTGGTCTTTGAGATCACCAAGTTGTAAACCTTCTATACTTTGTGATATCCCTCTAGTGAGAGGTGATTATGTTGATATCCCTCTAGTGAGAGGTAATTGTGGAAGTGGTGTTTGCATCCCTCTAGTGAGAGGTGATTGAGTTGGAATCCCTTAAGTGTAAGGTGATCTTTGTTTGGCTAAGTGCCTATCCCTCTAAGTGTAGAGGTGATTTGAGTTGTGCCTTGCCTCTAGTGAGAGGTTGTATTTGGTGAGAGAGGAGTTGTGTACTCCCAAATTATATTTGCCCAAATCCTCAGTGGAGGTTCCCTGCGTGGGAAGTCCTGTGTGGACGATATAGTGGAAATCCTTCTGTGTGAAGGTGGGGACGTAGAGCTGTGTACTCGAATCTCGAAACATATCTTTGTGTTTGCGTTTGATCCACTATCTCTAACTCTCCCTCTCTTATATTGTGCATAGCATCATATCATTCATATCTTATATGCTTGTGTTTGTTTGTGTGCCATACTTATGTTAAACCAAGAGAGCTTCATATAACACCTCAACTCTTATTCAGAGGAATCAAGAGGAGTTAGTCCAGAGCCCTTCACCGAGAATTCGGCTACACTCTTTGGTTACACTAAGTGTATTGCAATTAGTTTTTTAATTCCGCATCATTTGTCATTAGATTAGTCTTACACCTATTCACCCCCCTCTAGGTGTACTTTCAATTGGCATCAGAGCGTACGCTCCTGATATTAGGTTTAACCACCTAGAAGTGAGAACTTGATAGCTAATCTATAGTTGCATTTACACACATATTGTTTAGACTCATGGATTGCTTGACCCCTCCTATGTTTGATGTTTTCAACATTGACATGTGGAAATTTAGGATGAGTATGTACCTAAAAACCCTAGGTTTGCATGTTTTCCTTGCCGTTATCAAGAAATCCTATCTTGGTAATAGCAAGCATATAGAGGCCAATGCACAAGCCCTTGAGGCACTTAGGAGCACACTTAATAAAGATTATGTTTCTATGGTTTCTCATTGTGATTCCTTTGTAATGTGGAACACGTTGACCTCTCTCGCGCTCCAAAAGACAAATCATGTGGAGATGGAATCTAGTGAGGATGAATTCGAACAATATTACTATATGGTCCAAGGGAATGACTCCCTTGAGGTAAATTTGGAAACTCACCTAGATGATTGTGCTAGTTCTTCCGGCGATGATTTAGTTGATACTGATGCTTTAAATGAATAACTTTCCATTGTGAAAAATTGTTAGAAAAATATAAAACTTTGAAAAAGAAAAGTTTTGGACTTAACAAAGTAAATGAAAATTTGTCTTCTAAACTTGATTTGGTTTTGCAAGAGAGGGATGAGATTTCAAATGAACTCCCTTAAATCCCAACTTGACCTTGCCCTAAAAGAAAATGAAATTTTAAAAACCACAAATGATTGTGAAAATGTTTTGAAGAAAAATGAGACTTTAACTTCAAAACTTGATTTTGTATTAAAAGAGAATAATTCTTTGAAAAACAAAATTATTTCTATTTCAAAGGAATTGGATTTAATTTCTAATAAAAATAAATCTTTAAAAATTGATATTGATACACATGTTTGCCATGCTTCACCACCTAGTGTATCTATTGCATGCACCTCTTCTTCTAATATTGAAAATGATATAAATATTTTAAAGAAGAGTGTTGATTGTTTGGGCTCCATTTTAAGCCAATGTGTCATGAACCACACACGTTTGGAATCTATGTTTCAAAAGAAACAAGTTCCACCTATGCATGCATACCATACACGGCATACACATGCTCCTCATTTTCATACACATAACTCTATGTATGCTCATGTGTATACATGTACACATTATGGACGTAAGGGCCACCTTGCAAGATTTTGTTATGATAGGATACATAATGAAAATTTTGCAAATAGATTTGTTTGGGTTAGGAAAGGAGCTAACCCCCATGGACCCAAAAGAGTATGTGTACCAAAAGCCACTCCTATCTTATTTGATGTAGGTGTGGGCTCTCACATGACGTGAGAGTTGTTGGTGCCTTGAGGTGGATACGTTCTGAGCTTAACGGTGACTATTTTGGATGCATCACTTTCAAGGAGAGTTTGGTGGAAGGACCACCTTGGTTTGGAGACCTACAGATTTGCCCTCATGATTTTGATAACGATCTCTAACTCCCATTATGCTTACATGCTTTCATATTATTTATTTTTAGCATGTTTTTAGTTTTTATGATTATTATGTTAAATTCCATGATAGTTAGATTTGTGACATACATGTATAGTATTTGAGATACACCCATGTTCATATGGATTATTACTTTTGTGTTCTCACCATAGTTTAATTATTGTGTATATCATAGTTCTAAATCATGTGCATGTACAGAAAACATCAAATAAGTTTTTTTTAAATATTTAAACCAACAATGTGCATGGATGAAATCCAAAACACATGTAAACCATATAAACTTGTTTTGATGAAATCTAATCATGAAACACAAGGATGTATACCTTGAATCTCAAAACCAAAACGGTATTTTCTAAAACTAAAACTATTTTAAGAAATCACATATAAATTTTGTGTCTGTGTGTATATGAGCTTGAGCAATTCACAACTAATCTATCCTTTACATTTTATCTAAAAACACAAACATGACACAAGTTTTCTTGATCTTCTCTTGAAAATCTTCTCCTTCTTGACTTGGTCCAAATCTTGATCCAATAAGCTAGACTCCTCTTGAGTACTTGATGTGATCTTGATGCGTGAGCTCTTGAATTAATACGTGCTAACTTCAAAACTTGACTTTGAATCTTTTGTTGAAGCTAAACACTGACTAAGATCTTGATCAAAAATATCTGAAACTATATAAACACAAGATCATTAGTACTATAAGTAGATGAGTTAATCATCATCAAAACTAGAGCGATGAGCCTTTAGGCCAACACAAGAAGTGCATCAGAAACCTAATCCTCCCCCTCTCTCCGACCCTCTCCCCCTCCCACATCAAAACCTCCATCGTCGTCGTTGCCGCCGACTGTGGCCTCCCCCTCGACTCCCTTCCCCTCATTGCATATTGCCATCGCATAAATGATTGCCTTCACCACTGGCTCTCACTCGCCTCTCGTTGTCGCGTTCGGGATCTTACCATCGACCTCCCTGGCCTCCCGAAACCCTTATTTTTGGCCGCCGTCGTTCCTTTCCTCTCCCTCGGCTCCTTCCCCCGTTTCACCCTCGGCGAGGCCGCATCGACCTCTACAACCCGTGCCTTTTGTGAGTGAGAGAGAGAAAGAGGAGAGAGATCGGGCCTCTGGGCACAAATCAAGGGCCAAAGCTTTTTTCTAATAGGGCCGGTGGGGGCACCTGCCCCCTGGCTCCGCCACGGGGGAGGCAGTCGTTTATGTGGCAGTAGCGGGCGATGAGGTGGAGGAAGTCAAGTGGGGCCACCACCTTTTGCGCACCAACGATTGAGGTTTTGATGTCGAAGGGGGAGGGGGTTGGAGAGAGGGAGAAGTTAGGTTTTCGGTGCACTTCTTGTAGAGGTGGTGCCAATGGGAGGAGAGGACGGAGGTTTGGACGGAGGAGCAGAAGGGGATGAGGGAGAGGGTCTGAAGGTGGAGTGACTCGGGGAAGAAAGTGAGGAGATCGATTGACGATGACAATGACAATGAAGAGCCAGCTTCATACTCGGTGAGAATAGGAGCAAGAATTTAGGGATTTCGCTGCTCATCATTATTGACACTTAAAAAAGACAAAACTCTCAGACAGCTTTCCAACCGGTCTGAACGACGTCTAACTTGTTGACATTTATAAAAGATAAGTCACAGACAAGCTGACGATCAGTTTTACCCATCTTCGAGGGACAAATCAGCGACTTGGACTCTACTGATCCAGTGAAGCAGACAGTAAGCCGAGAAAAGCTCGTGAGAAGACCCAAGCATGTCCAGAGACACTAAGTTAGCTCAACACTTAGTCTCGCACGAGCCCACGAGATAAGTCTCGCAAAAGAAGCCAAAGTTGCTTAGCATCGCAGGAAGCTCCTTCACAGTCTCGTTACGAGCTAACTTACAACTTTGCACAAAAATACTCAGTTAACTCCGCAGAGAGTTAGCTTCGCTCAAAGCCCCAGGCAGTTGCACAAGAGGGTAATTGGTAGCTTCGCCACAAAGTTATCCAACTCCGCTAAAGAGCTTTCTTTTAATTTCTCCAGATGCTTCTCCCAGCTCCGCCATGAGCTCAACGCAACGACTCCGCTGCGGGTCTTCTATAGTCACCTTTGACCAATCAAATCTCTAGATGAGATCAAATCTAATTGAGATCAAATCTAATTGAGATCAAATTTGGTAGTTGCTTGCCATGATCTTTTGACTCTCCCAATCAAGTGAGAAGATCAGAAGAAATCTTTCAGTTATTTAGAAAGAATCAAGGGCGCATCCCTCATTTAGCAGAGCGGAACAAGAGACCAACACTATTTACTATTCCTAGCTTCGCAAAAGCTGTCTCTAACCTCACGGAGATGCTACTTTCTAGATGTAAAATAGATTGACTCAATCCGTTTCCAGATTTTCAGGGCGATTATACCCCTACTCCTCCTTATAAATAGCCTACCAAGTGCGAGAGGAGGGGAGAGGCTGAAAAAAGAGGAGAAGAAGACAAAAGACAAAAGACAAAGATCTACTCTCTTACTTTCAAGAATTTAGAGAAGTACCTCTCTAATCAGGGTGCTAATACCCTAAGATCTTCCTCCCTCTCAAGGAATCTCCGAAACCAGGCGAGAAGGAATTCCCAAGCGGAGGCAGCTCGAGAAGTAACAAGAGGGCTCTACCGACCTTCTATTCTCCTATTCCCCGAACCAGGCGAGAAGGGAATCCCATCAGGCAGCAGTCCGATTGTCTGATTGATCGCATCGTCAATGGGATAAAGTGATCGCGCGTTGATCAGATTTCTACGGGCACACTTCCCCAGAAATCTCAGAGGAGATCTACCTGTAATCTTCTTCCTGCAAAGAATTACTTGTAATTTAGCTCCTCGACACTTTTTTATAAGTTTTCCCCTTTGCAAAAATCAATGAAACATAAGATGGCGACTCCGCTGGGAAGTGTATTCTCCACTGCTGAGAATCAAGTATCGTAATGCGACGATCAGACCTTCGGGTCTATTGCTGAGACGCTGGTCATTCACTTTGACCAAGAGAGGTTTGAACAACTTCTCTCTGGGGGTAGCATAAGCCCTTTACATGTGTGCAAGGAGGTCAACGTAGCCAGAGCCCCTCTGGCTAACTCTTGAAAGCAAGTCTCTGTTGAGACAAATAAGACTCTCTGCAAGCCTATTACTACCTCCGGCGAGACTAAACAGACTCTATGCGAATCTAGCACAGTCTCAGTAGAGACTAACATAGCCCCGCGCCAGCATATTAATACTGTGCGCAAAGCTATAAAGGTTCCTTGTGAACCTAAAAACAGCCTTTGCTAAGGCTATATAGATTGCAAAAGCTGTAGATAGATGTCTTGATTCAGCTTCCTGCGAAGCTAAAATAGTCTCTGACTGCAAGACTATTTCAGCTCTTCACAGAGCTAAGCCACGCCTGTCATGCGAAGATAAAGGTAAAATGCCCGCCTGCTTCGCTGAGGCCATTAGCCGCGAAGCTAGAACGGCGACTATACCTTTGACTAATTCAGGAGCAGTGACTCCTCGCGCCAACCTCGTTCTTCCGAGCGAAGTTACTGATAGCACGACAGACACAACACTAGTACCCCAGGGTACGCGTGAAGTTCCCAGCCGCCAAGTTAAAACTAAAGCACCTAGCGGTGCTAACCACCTTCGCGAGAAGGCAACGAGCAAAGCCTCAAAGCATGCTTCAAGCGTTAAGTTCGCTCTTTGCAGCGGAGCTGAGGGATCGTCCCTAGGTGCTGACAGCGGTGCTTATGCAGCTTCAGCACCTAAGGGTGCTCCCAAAGTTCTTAGCCGCGAAGTTAGGGCTAAAGCACTTTGTGCTAACAGCGAGGCTACTGCAGCGCCGCTTACATCATCAGCACTATTGGGCAGTGCTAGGCTCGCCGCTAGCAACAAAACCAAAGCACTGAGTGCTAAAAACCTTGGCCGCGAGGTTAAAAATGAAGCACCACTGAGTGCTAACAGCGAGGCTATTTCAACCTCGCTCATAGGAAGGACTCTGTGCAACAGAGCTAAAACAGTAGCTTCTCCTTGCGAAGCTACTCTTTCAGGGGAAGCTATCCTAGCTTCGCTTATAACCCAAAAGAAAGTCTTCAAGGCTAAGCCCAGGGTTTCTCAACCCAAGCAGGCTAACATCCAGTTTCTTCGAGTCTCCGTGTTGGATCAGTTGGACCCAGGTAATGCAGACTTGCGGGATTATCTGAGCAACAAGTGGAAACTCCGCTCCGAAGAGCCAGTTAACATCTCGCCATCCCAGTGCGGACAAGTGGGGTGTCAACCTGTGACGGTATATTCCGTCCACTGTTGTTTGGGACCAATCCCCACAACTTCTTCTCTGAGCCAGCAATCGGTGCTCAACCAGCTGTCAGTTCAAACTTCTGAGAAGCTCAAGTCTCGAAAGAAGAAGACAGTGAAGGTGCCTCACCTCGCAGCTGCCTTTGTCAACATGATAAGTAGAGGAAGGGATCTAGTACGATCTCAAAGAAGGAAACAGGGGTTTCACACTCCCTCATTCAGTTCTCCAGGGCCCGACTATAGCTCCGGCTTAGGTCAAGTTCTGGTCGAACAAAAGGGTACCTTCCAATGTACAATACCCTATAATCATGGACAACCTTCTTCCTCAGAAGCTATGTTGCCAGAACCATTGAGACACCAATTCCAATGGTCTGATGATGAAGAAGAAGCCAGCGGCTACGCTTCCTCTGTCACCATCAACTCTGTGCAGGCAATGTTTGTATCGACCAACATGGCTGATAGTAACAATGATGATTATCTCCGTCATTGCATGGAGGCGCAGGAGCAGACTTCCAAGGCCCAGCAAAAAGTCTTGGACAATATCTAGCAAATATTGGATCAGCTCCTGACAAACCGGAACAATGATAACACAACCCGTAGCAATCACGAGAATGAGGAGAACAATAATAATGAACCTCCCAAGACTGATCATTCAAAGGAGGGCTCTTTAATTGATGTCGAAGTGATCAAAGGCATCCAGGCTCAGATCGCATCCCTAACCCAAAGGGAATAACTGAAGAAAGTAAGGGTGGTCCGTCCTTACCCCTTGGAATGGGATTCAGTCCCATATCTGTCAAAGTTCAAGCCACCAATGTTGCTCTCGTATGATGGCATGAGCTCACTAAATCAGCACATTTACTACTTCCGATTGTAAACCGGTAATGTAGTAGGTAATAATGCTATCATGGCCAGACTGTTCATTGGCACCCTCAAGGGGATAGCCTTTGATTGGTTCAGGAGTCTCCCCACGATAATTCCTGGCTCGACTTCGAAACCCGATTCCTCTGTCGATTCTATGAGGATGATACTTGATTGAGGCTAAACCTGCACACAAAATTAAAGAATTTCAGATTTAGAATGAAGATGTGCAAGTGCTCAATTCTTACCGCTATAGCAAGTGGCTATGCGGGTCGTGATCCACAAGGAGGGTTTTGCGACAGAAGCGTTTACGTTTTTGTATTGAAATCTTTATGAAAATAAACGAAGATTCTTCTTTGGTTAAAGTTAAGAAAATGAAAAAGAGTTAATAGTTAAAGTTAAGAAGAAAGTGGTAGAATAGAAAGTGGAGAAAAATCAGAAAACGATGAAAGTAATTATGTACAAATGAGTTGGGAAAGAAAGCAATTTTGAGGATATGGTGTTGGTGATTTAATTTACAGAAATAAAAGAAAAGAAATACAAATAATTACTCACCTTCTTTCTACCAAAAGCTTACCTTGAGTCTTTGCGACGATGTTACCTTGAATTGGAGGCAATCAGCGCATAGCCCATAAGAGTCGATTTTTGGTCTCTTCCACATTACATCATCAAGATACTCAAGCATGAAATGATACAGAGAGACTCACAATTCCATCGTCATGAGCTATCGGTGGCACTCGCAAAAACAAGGCTCTTTCGATGCTTTAGACTCACTTGGAAGACAGTTGTACCAAAAAGAAAAGTGAAGTAGAAAAGAAGAAGAAGAAGAAAACTAAAAAGAAGTACATATGAAGAAAGAACATCGATTCGATTTCATAACGATCAAAGAAAAGAAATAAACCTTACACCATTGTCACTTTTAGCTCAAGCTTCATTCTTATTCTTTGATGAAAGTCGATCTCCTCTGAATTACATAAATAAAAACTAAAATTACATGAACAAGAAAAATAAAAACCTAAACAAAGAAATGAAAAACTAGTCTAAATCCTAACTCTGCATGGTCGTCCATTTTCAGCACAAAGAATGGCCTTTTATAGGCAAAAACCCTAACCATCAGGATCCCGGGGAGATCGGGGGAGCAAATGCTCCCCCTAACTTCCCAACCTTGCCGCGGAAATGCGACTTTGGCCACGTTTCCGCGGCCAGGGTGTGGCCAGGTGGCCACACCCTGTTGGTGGGTCTCCCCGGCGTCTCGTTCTGTCTTTATCTGGGGTTGAATTTGCAGTTTGGCTCTGAGATTTTGAAGAAATGGCCGTTGATCTTTGCTTCAACCGATCGATTCTGAGAGGATTCTTCTCAACCGATTTTCAACCTCTTGATTTTGCCCTGATTCAGTGAGTGCGAATTAATTCTGATTTAATTCAGAATTTTGGTGGGCTTTGGGCTCATTTCTCTTCATCTCCTTAAAGATTGGGCCTGCAAATAAATCAAACAATTAATTAGGACAATGCAAGCTTTTATTCTACAATAAGTATGGACATATGATATTAAATATGCAACATTAGCGACCAATCACACCCCCATACCTATCTTTTACTCGTCCTCGAGCAAAACAACTAAACTATACTAAGGATTATTAGACCACTTTCGCAGGTCGCGCGATTGCACTGAGCATGTGCAACAAGCCGTTAAACCTCTAGGTTTTCCCTAGAGGACGAGTTTTGTCTCGTGAGGGTTTTCAGCGGATTGCACCCACAAAATCCATAAAGAAAGAGAAATAAAGAGTTAGTATTTTCGAAAGGCATTTTGAAAGAGAAAAATATTTGAAATATAATTGTAAGATCTAAGCAATCTATAAGTTATAGGAAAACTGAATTTTTCATTCCTAAACTTAGTCTCTATTCAAAAATTTGTTATCAATTTAAGTAAGAAGTTAAATTGTACTTCTCATCTAATCTATTACTTTACCCTAAGTCATATGCACCTTGTGATCGTGAAATTTTGACTAAGGGTTCATTAACCCTAACTCTTATGCCTATATATATATATATATATATATATATATATATATATATATATATATATATATATATATATATATATATATGGTGGTATTATTCCTTAGTTCTATTAGGCTTTCTAATCTGCCCATGTATCGAGCCTTTAATCGATGACTCTCAAACCAAACGGTTTTAGGGCACCGGGTGAGAAGACACCCCAAGGACTTAAGGACTCGAGCAAACAAGGCCACAAAACTAAGGATTTTATTATATGAACCACTTTTAGGCGTGAATACTTATGCTTTATTAGGCACAAATACCCAGCTTAATCAGAGGATTTTATATATTTTTTTCTTAAACTTATCTAATCATCTTTCGCATAAATACTAAGGCTTGCTTAGGCCAAAGCACCTAGCTAATCAATAATTAGATTTGTTTATCTCTTTTTTTTCAAACTTATCTAATTATCTTTCGCATAAATACTAAGGCTTGCTTAGGCCAAAGCACCTAGCTAATCAATAATTAGATTTGTTTATTTTTTTATATATATATTTTTTATAAGGCATAAGAATCTTTATTTTTGAACCCTAAGTGTGTAAGTGTATGAAGTGTACATATTTCATCAAGGTAAAGATCAAAACTAAATTACTTTGACAAATTTTCTTCTTAACCCTAAAAATCAAACAAATAATCATATTTTGACCAAGTATAAGAAATCCGAATTTAGATTTTCCTATTCCTTAAAATTAACTTAATTTCTTACAAAAAATATGTCAAAATATTATTTCTATTTTCAAAAAGTTTTTAATAAAAAAGAAAACCTAAGTTATGTTAGACCCTCCCCCACACTTATCTCATGCATTGTCCTCAATGTATGAATTAATGCATAGATGCATGAAAAAGAAGAAAGGAAAGGAAAGTGTTACCTTAAGGTGGTGGTCTGATTGGTCCACGAAATGCGGCCCAATCGACTTTTCGTTGGGTTCGGAGGAACCCACCAGAAGTTTCACTAATATAACCCATTAAAATTATGAATCCATAAAGGATTTTTATTAAATATTTGACCCCATCTAATTTTCAAATTCCATAACTGATTTCAGAGTCAAATTTGTCAACCACCTCGTCCCAGAATGGAGTGTGAAAAGATAGAATGATTGACTTGGACTCAGGAAGGACAGGAACTAATACCGACTCAGGAAGGTGACTTAAGTCAAGTAAAGGTTCAGGAGTCGAAATAAGTTCAGGAATTGGGTCCAAGTCTAGAAATTGAAACTCAAGTCCACAATTATTTTCCAACAATGGAATGTGACTTAATGTTGGTGATTCAAGTTCATGAATGATAGGTAGGGGAATCAAAACTGACTCGAAAATATTACTCAAGTTTGGTAATAAAACAGGAGTCAATATTGATTCAAAAAGTTGAACTGGATCACAGATTTGGGAATCTAGGTCACATATCTCATTGAGTTCAATATCAAAAAAATGAGAACTTGCCAATTTATCAATGAGATTTTCAAGATTATAAAATTGGTCAAGTTCAATATGATCATCAAAGATGGGTGATTCAATTTCATGATGAATTGGCATAGGATCCAATGTTGACTCGGGAAAAAGATTGAAATCAGGTGTAGATACCGGAGTCATTATTGAATCAGGAAGTAAAATTGAATCACTAAGTTCTAGTTCATGATCATATTCATTTTCAAGTTCTATTTCAGGCAAGGGATAACTTGCCAAACTATCAATTTCATTTGGAGTTTGGGCAAGTTGAAATGGTTGTTCTGAAATGGAATCTTGATTTCCAAAACTACATGACTCTTTGGCTCTAACAGAATGGCTAGTGACATCAGAACTGGTCAAACGGTGAGAATGTAGAGATTCGACCATCATATCTATGTCACGATTTCTAGCATTTTGAGCATGAGTCATGGCTTCAAGCATCTTTTCATAATTGATGGATTCATTGTTTTGATGAAAAGATGAAGTGTTGTCTTGGAAGTTGTAACGCCCCGATCCGGCGGGTACGATGACGTCACTGCGACGTATATACGTAGGTCAGAAATACCCTCACGTATATACGCTAAGCATCAGTACAGGCAAGAATCAGAGTACGGAAGCACGTGGTGCGTTATACATTCCAACACATGAGTACAGTTACAAAGTTATCACAGGAAGTGATAAATATTACAAGAATATTACATCACCGACAGGCGCAAATGCGAGAATACAAGGAGATGTACATGTATGAACAGTACAATATGGAGGCTCAGAGTCATAACAGGAAAACTCAAGAGCCGAACAGGAGGGCCTGGAAGGATAGGGCTCTGGACGGTCTGTTGGAGATCCACGCTACCGCTGCGCCACTCTGATCAGCAACTGGGAGAATCCACATGCTCCAAGCTCCAAAACCTGGACATGAGGATCCAGAGGAGTCAGAACTCCCCGGCGAGTGGTGATGCGAAAGCTAGATTGCGAGTATGGATAAGCACATGTGTATCGATAAATCTGGATCATAAACATGAAAGCCGTGTCGTAGGCACAAGCATACAGGAGCAAGTAGATATACAGCATATGATATCAAGCAGGGAAGACTCATAGTATGATAAGATAAGAGCAGGGGGCAAGTAGAAGGCAGGATATGAACAGGTATAATATAATAATCATAAAATCGAAAATCTGAAGTAAAATCCGATACAAGTAAACATGGCAAGGCATACTGCAAATTCATAGCTGGCATCTTTTATTATTATTATTATTACTCGTCTTACCCTGATGTCTAGATATGTGAACTAGCGTCCCAGCACACATATATCCACATCTGAGTAAAGCAAGATTGTTATTGTAAACCAACGGGGGTATCAACGAACAATGTTTACAGTGGGTCCCGTACATACCCAGGACCACGGCCCAGGATTGTTCCGTTGCTTGGTGGACGGAACCTGCCGCAAGGCGATCAGGAGGGTCTTATAGAATGCCCTTATCAAGATGGTACCAAGAAGGAGGGAGCCAGCACTCCCCTCGGTCGCCTGGAGGCACACAGGTTAGACCGGAAGTTTTAGTTACACAACATGCCTAGTACCACTATAAACACGAACATATATGATAGCCGCAAGTTTCCCCCGACCCTATGTAAGTTGTTCCTTTTTATGATTTATTATGTAATTGTCAATTTACGGGAATAGCAGGTGCAAGACATAATCAGGAGTTCAGGAGTACATAAGTACTGTAGATTCAGGTCACTGTATATATAAGACAGGATAACAAGTACAGTATTCCCGTAAATGTGATAATCACAGATCAAGTATTAATATTTCAGGGGGCAGGTGATAAGTCATGTTATAATAAGAAGCAAGTGTTAAGTAGCAAGTCGAGTGTCAGGTGATGACATATCAGTTGCAAGTGATACAGACAAGTATCAGGTATTAGCATGTAGATGGTAGGTATCAAGCAAAAGCATGTCAAGTGTTAACATATCAAGCATGTACTTTGTCAAGTGATAGAATAATAGTTGAACACAATCAAAGAAAGTGTTAGTTCCAAACAGCATAAATCGTGAATAATACAAGTCGACCAGATGAAATGGAAAAGCCAAGAGGAAAGCGAGAATACTCGCCTAAGTCTTTAGAAGACATAGTGAAATCCCCGATCACCGGAATCTAGGAAATCAACGCATCAACGCGTTAGAGAGAAAGTGATAGAGAGAGGAGGAAATCAAGAGAGAGAAAGAGAAAGAGAGAGAGGGGAGAGAAAGTGAGAGCTAGAGAGAGAAATCCATGGAGAGAGAAAGTGTACAAGGAAAGAGAGTATGCATAGGGGGACGCGCGTTTGAGAGTGAGACGTGAGGGTCGCAGACGCGGGAGTCGCGTCACGTAGATGCCACCAACGCGGGGTTCGAGACCCACGTTCAAGTCAGGACCCGAGGAGAACGCGGACGTGGTCGTGGGTTCCGCGTCGCGTTAACACAAGAAGAACACAGACGCGGGCATGGGCTCCGCGTCGTGTTGACATGAGAAGGACACAGACGCGGGCATGGGTTCCGCGTCGTGTCGATACAAGAACGCGAAGGCCGCGTTAAGGAATTCTTGGACGCAGGAGGTAAAATTCGCGTCTAGCAATCAACAGAGAGAAAGAGAGAGACAGGGAAAGAGGGAGAGTGGGACGCAGGTTTTGGGAGAAAAAGGGGAAACGCAAGTTTTGGTCTCCCCAAGTTTTGGGAGAAAAACAGTGAAGGAAAGAAGAAGGAAAGGAATAGAAAGAAAAAAAGGAAGAAAGAAGGGAAAGAAAGAAAGAAGGAAAGGAAAGAGGAGAAGGGAAGGGGTGGTAGCCGGCGATGGCCGGCGGTCACCGGCGGCGGCCGGAGTTGGCCGGAGTTGGCCGGAATCCGGTAAGCCAAGCCCAAGCCCAAGCAAATGGTGGGGGTGCAAGTGTAGTTAAGAGTGAAAAATTAGAGTTTTGCATAAGGAATTTCGGAGAGCGAAACAATAGCTCGTTGGAAAGAGCACGACGAGGAGAAGAAGATGACATGGTCGTTGGTGGCCAAGGTAGAGTATATGGTGGTGGAGATGGTGGAGAAGGTGGTGGTGAAAATGGGTTATTTGGTGGAAAAGAAGAGGAAGAAGATGGTGGAGATGGTGTTGTGGTTGTTGTTGTTGTTGGAATGGAGGAGGAGATGGAGGAGAAAGAGGTGGTGGAGTTGGTGGTGAAAATGGAGGTGGAGGAGGAGCATGGCCGGCCAAGGCAAGGCCCTTGGCTGCCATTCGTTGGCCTGCTTGCTGTAAAAGAAAGAAGAAAGAAAAAGTGAAAGAGAGAGGAAGAAGTGGGGGTGGTTATATAATGGAGGATAATATATAATATTGCCATACCTTCAAAAGAAACGCAAAAGGAAAACCTGCGTCTCCATGCCATTAAATCCGCGTCTTGGCCAAATGAACTGGACGCGGAGAAAAATCCGCGTCCAGGAGGATAAACGCCAGTTTTGCGTTTGCCAGAAAAGACAAAAAGGCATGGAGATAAGATTCAGAGTTGATCTTACAGGACAAGCATTAAATGCAGTATGGAGAGGATCTCTACATTAAATGTTAAATCCAGGTTGGTGAAACTCGCGTCTAGCGAGGAGAGAGAAAAAGAGAAGAGTAAAATATCTGGATAAAATTCCGGTATCTGGGAAAACACCGAAAACCCCGGAAAAGTCCAAAAAATGTAGTAGCTTAGAAAGCTTCCCAAAAATTCTCAAAAATAATAAATATTATATAAAGATTTTTGATGAAATCAGTTTTCATAAATTCAATCTCATTTTTGAAATAAAAATCCTGAAGTCAACCGTCAATACCGGTCTATACCTGGTCGGCCGGATTTTGATAAATTCAGAAAATTCTCAGAAAAAGTATTTAGATAGAAAATATGATTTTAAGAAGTTATGGGAAAGCCGTTTCTTAAAATTCAACTCCGTTTGTGAATTAAAAATCCGAGAATCGATCAGCGGTATTGGTCGACCCCGGTTTTGAAGATTTATAACTTAATTCAGGAAAATTCCAGAAAATCATAAAAAATCTAAAATATTGGAAAACGATGTTTAAAACTGAAATTGGTCAAATCAGAATAGCGAAAAGACCAAATCGAGCAATTCACTAGGATCGGGTTCCCGGTTCAGACTAGGGCTGACTCCGAGTTCATGAATCCAGATCCAAGGCAAAACGATCATATAAATAATTCATAATACAAAACAAATACAGGAAGTAAACCAAAAATACGATCAAAAAATATGAATACGCAACTAAGTACGTATTCCGGGAGCGGGGTGTTACACTCCATCCACCTTATAAAAAATTGCGTCCTCGCAATTTCGATAAGGGGAAGATGAACACAGAAAGGATAGGAATGAGGATTATGCCAATCAAGATATGAATAACTGTGGGCCGTTCTCCCAAATTGACTAAACGGTAAACTCAGGACTGAGACATCTCTGCCCTTCTGTCGTATATATACATCCTCTGACGGTGCCGTAAGAATACTGATCTGATGTGCTGCTTATAAAAGAACACTGTCAGAACTTCAAAAGGCTAACCCATTCTGAATAATATAAAGTGAGCTGACTTGGTGAGATAATCAATAATACTTCAATCAGACTGTGAACCAATGCTGAAGAAATCCATAGAAATCCGTAGTGCTGAAGTCCATAATATAATATAAAACCCTGCATGGCATGATGTTGTCCTTGATAAAGAGTCTGCAGTAGAATTACTAATGTGCCCCATACATATTAATTCCCCAGGAATAAACCAGAATACCCAAGATGAAGAAAACCTTGATAATGCTGAGTATAAATCAAGAAGACCAATAATTAAGAATTTTTGCATACTGGGCGTTGCTAACTCTGAAAGACATAATCAAAAATATAGGATAACTCTGAAGAATTCTAAATACTGACTTCTAAATGATAACCCGACTGCAGATGAAACATGTAGAAGATATCTGAGCCTTGCAAGATCGGTCGAATGGATCATTGACAAGGATCATGGCGATAGCTCAGATACAGCGATAAAACCATGTTCAGCGGATCCATGAAAGCACGCTAGGCAGAAGAAATCCGAGGAACGGGCTAGAGTGCTGAGCGCTGAAGGAACTAGCCACAGTCAAAGCCAAGTCTAGGTGAGGCTATCGCGTAACACAGCTCAGGTGTTAAGCATTAGGGTGCGGCGAAGTTAACGCTCTGCGAGGCTCGCATATGGCGAAGCTCACGCGGCGTAGCCAGCGCGTAACACAACGCTAAATGCTAAGTACCAGGGTGCAACGAAGCCCACACCCGGTTAGGTCCATGGGTGACTAGAGCACGATCCTCGCCTGGCGAGGCTAGCGGAGCCTATGGTCCACCAAATCAATAAAGACTGCCAGGAGTTAGTGGCTCTGAGAACACGATCAAGAAATTATAATAACCGAGACGTGTCCCGAATGCTGTCTTCTGAATAAAATCCTGACTGCAGATTGGCTCTGAGAATACCCGAGTTCCATGAACATAGTCGAAGAAATCCTGATCGCTATTGGAGTAATAGAAATGAAAAATACCATAACTCTGTCTGCCAGAAGTCCTGATTCTGAAATACTATTTTCTACTGACACTCCTCATGTACAGTCTACCGATTATATAAGCGATGACTACCCCGCTTGATGTACTGATCTCCCATGATGTATCCATAAATACAAGAATATAATGCGAGGCCGAAGATCTTGTCCAATATAATACAATGTGATGTACCAGTGCCGAGGAATGTCAGAACACAATGAGAGCAAACCACATCTGCCCTGCTGTTACCTCTCTAGTCTACGCATATCATAAGTTGGCATAAAGATTACGAAAATTAGAATAGTAAAAATAGAAAGGATAGGAATCATGAAATAGGGAGGTAGACACGGACGGAGTAGGATTGGTGATGATAGTGCAATGAGAAGGATATGATATAAAGAATTTACTAACTCCCGGACATGCTAAAAATAGGGATAAATAGTTACGATCAGTACCGGGTTCCTTTTTCAGATATTGAGCATCCTGACTTCCTCTTCAGTCAGATTATATGTTTGCCTCCTTTTACCATGTGCCCTAGTTCCTGATCTCTTTTGTACCTGACTTATGCTTGATGTTGGAGGATGAAGTGGGTTTACTCTGCCAGTAGGTCTTGAATTCTCTTCTAATGGTGATACTGGATGAATTGATCTGATCGGCCCGATGTTCTCTGTCTCCTTGAATAGACAGTCGCTTTTCAACTAATCTCCGGACCCATATACAACATCATTCATAATCTTTCTGGTGGTTGCGTTGTAGGTGCCCGGCTTTAGACAATACCCACATGTCATATGCTGAGGGCAAGGTTGGAGGGATGGCTTAGCTAGTGGGGCATCCAGGGGCCTGTCTAAGTCTTCAACTTCCATCAACTGAGAGGGTCTCGTTGCCAACTTCATCTGCATCTCATCCTGATCTTCCTTCTCCGGGTCCATTCTACTTCCCAGATGATGACAAAAAACTTGAGAATACTTCTTGGGCTGCTTGGGAATAAGAGACATCTTGATCCTCATCTTCATTTCTCACTAAAATATTACTTGCTCGGTTCTCCTTGTCAGCCACCATGTAAGATACCAACTGACTATGCCTTAGGAATTTTACAGCGTACTTATTTACAATTCAATCTTCTTACTACAATTTAATAAATTGCTTTTTCATTTCTTTCTGAGCTATTACAGAGAGGAATCTTCTCATAGAAATCCTTCGAGAACAGGTCCCAAGTGATGGGCTTTTCCATTCTCGTTGCTTCCACCAACCACCATTCCTGGCCATATCTTTCAACTGAATCTTGGTCATTTTCGCTTGGTTCTCGTCAGGGATTCGAGTTACCTTTAGAAGATCCATCATGTTTACTAGCCACTTCTATGCAGCCAGGGCTCCTCCATGCTTGAAAAGATTGCCGGCTATAATTTCCTGAAATCCAACATGTTGCCTGGCTTCTGTTCCCGGAGTACAACCTATAATCCTTGGTGCGGGACCTTCGTCTGTTCTTGTTAGTTTTTTTATCATATTTTGCAGAAATCATCTCAAATCAACACTTCCTCCATTAGGGCTACCACAAGAAGAACCAGAACCGTTATGATTTCCCCGTCTTTTCATGTCCGAGTTAGTCTAAGAATAACGAGAAACTGAAGTATGAAAGGATGGGAGAACTTCAGAATTCAAGGATAAGATTATCAAGAGAGAATGGATAACTTTGTACTTGTAGTTGGATTGTATAACCAAGACTCATGCATTCCAGTTGCAAATTTCTTTACCATTAATTTGCCGACTGGTTGTACTGAGGATGTGAGAGCCTAGGCTCTGATACCACCTTGTAACGCCCCGATCCGGCGGGTACGAGGACGTCACTGCGACGTATATACGTAGGTCAGAAATACCCTCACATATATACGCTAAGCATCAGTACAGGCAAGAATCAGAGTACGGAAGCATGTGGTGCGTTATACATTCCAACACATGAGTACAGTTACAAAGTTATCACAGGAAGTGATAAATATTACAAGAATATTACATCACCGACAGGCGCAAATGCGAGAATACAAGGAGATGTACATGTATGAACAGTACAATATGGAGGCTCAGAGTCATAACAGGAAAACTCAAGAGCCGAACAGGAGGGCCTGGAAGGATAGGGCTCTGGACGGTCTGTTGGAGATCCACGCTACCGCTGCGCCACTCTGATCAGCAACTGGGAGAATCCACATGCTCCAAACTCCAAAACCTGGACATGAGGATCCAGAGGAGTCAGAACTCCCTAGCGAGTGGTGATTCGAAAGCCAGATGGCGAGTATGGATAAGCACATGTGTTTCGATAAATCTGGATCATAAACATGAAAACCGTGTCGTAGGCACAAGCATACAGGAGCAAGTAGATATACAATATATGATATCAAGCAGGGAATACTCATAGTATGATAAGATAAGAGCAGGGGGCAAGTAGAAGGCAGGATATGAACAGGTATAATATAATAATCATAAAATCGAAAATCTGAAGTAAAATCCGATACAAGCAAACATGGCAAGGCATACTGCAAATTCATAGCTGGCATCTTTTATTATTATTATTACTCGTCTTACCCTGATGTCTAGATATGTGAACTAGCGTCCCAGTACACATATATCCACATCTGAGTAAAGCAAGATTGTTATTGAAAACCAACGGGGGTATCAACGAACAATGTTTACAGTGGGTCCCGTACATACCCGGGACCACGACCCAGGATTGTTCCGTTGCTTGGTGGACGGAACCTGCCGCAAGGCGATCAGTAGGGTCTTATAGAATGCCCTTATCAAGATGGTACCAAGAAGGAGGGAGCCAACACTCCCCTCGGTCGCCTGGAGGCTCACAGGTCTGACCGGAAGTTTTAGTTGCACAACATGCCTAGTACCACTGTAAACACGAACATATATTGATAGCCGCAAGTTTCTCCCGACCCGATGTAAGTTGTTCTTTTTATGATTTATTATGTAATTGTCAATTTACGGGAATAGCAGGTGCAAGACATGATCAGGAGTTCAGGAGTACATAAGTACTGTAGATTCAGGTCAATGTATATATAATACAGGATAACAAGTACAGTATTCCCGTAAATGTGATAATCACAGGTCAAGTATTAATATTTCAGGGGACAGGTGATAAGTCATGTTATAATCAGAAGTAAGTGTTAAGTAGCAAGTCGAGTGTCAGGTGATGACACATCAGTTGTCAAGTGATACAGACAAGTATCAGGTATTAGCATGTAGATGGTAGGTATCAAGCAAAAGCATGTCAAGTGTTAACATATCAAGCATGTACTTTGTCAAGTGATAGAATAATAGTTGAACACAATCAAAGAAAGTGTTAGTTCCAAATAGCATAAATCGTGAATAATACAAGTCGACCAGATGAAATGGGAAAGCCAAGAGGAAAGCGAGAACACTCGCCTAAGTCTTTAGAAGACATAGTGAAATCCCCGATCACCGGAATCCAGGAAATCAACGCGTCAACACGTTAGAGAAAAAGTGATAGAGAGAGGAGGAAATCAAGAGAGAGAAAGAGAAAGAGAGAGGGGAGAGAAAGTGAGAGCTAGAGAGAGAAATCCATGGAGAGAAAAAGTGTACAAGGAAAGAGAGTATGCATAGGGGGACGCGCGTTTGAGAGTGAGACGCGAGGGTCGCAGACGCGTGAGTCGCGTCGCGTAGATACCACCAACGCGGGGTTCGAGACCCACGTTCAAGTCAGAACGCGAGGAGAACGCGGACGCGGTCGTGGGTTCCGCGTCGCGTTAACACAAGAAGAACACAGACGCGGGCATGGGCTCCGCGTCGTGTTGACATGAGAAGGACACAGACGCGGGCATGGGTTCCGCGTCGTGTCGATACAAGAACGCGAAGGCCGCGTTAAGGAATTGCTTGGACGCAGGAGGTAAAATCCGCGTCTAGCAATCAATAGAGAGAAAGAGAGAGACAGGGAAAGAGGGAGAGTGGGACGTAGGTTTTGGGAGAAAAAAGGGGAAACGCAAGTTTTTGGTCTCCCCAAGTTTTGGGAGAAAAACAGTGAAGGAAAGAAGAAGGAAAGGAAAAGAAAGAAAAAGAAAAGGAAGAAAGAAGGGAAAGAAAGAAAGAAGGAAAGGAAAGAAGAGAAGGGAAGGGGTGGTAGCCGGCGATGGCCGGCGGTCACCGGCGGCGGCGGCCGGAGTTGGCCGGAGTTGGCCGGAATCCGGTAAGCCAAGCCCAAGCCCAAGCAAATGGTGGGGGTGCAAGTGTAGTTAAGAGTGAAAAATTAGAGTTTTGCAAAAGGGATTTCGGAGAGCGAAGCAATAGCTCGTCGGAAAGAGTACGACGAGGAGAAGAAGATGACATGGTCGTTGGTGGCCAAGGTAGAGTATATGGTGGTGGAGATGGTGGAGAAGGTGGTGGTGGAAATGGGTTATTTGGTGGAAAAGAAGAGGAAGAAGAAGATGGTGGAGATGGTGTTGTGGTTGTTGTTGTTGTTGGAATGGAGGAGGAGATAGAGGAGAAAGAGGTGGTGGAGTTGGTGGTGAAAATGGAGGTGGAGGAGGTGGAGCATGGCCGGCCAAGGCAAGGCCCTTGGCTGCCATTCGTTGGCCCGCTTGCTGTAAAAGAAAGAAGAAAGAAAAAGTGAAAGAGAGAGGAAGAAGTGGGGGGTGGTTATATAATGGAGGATAATATATAATATTGCCATACCATCAAAAGAAACGCAAAAGGAAAACCTGCGTCTCCATGCCATTAAATCCGCGTCTTGGCCAAATGAACTAGACGCGGAGAAAAATCCGCGTCCAGGAGGATAAACGCGAGTTTTGCGTTTGCCAAAAAAGACAAAAAGGCATGGAGATAAGATTCAGAGTTGATCTTACAGGACAAGCATTAAATGCAGTATGGAGAGGATCTCTGCATTAAATGTTAAATCCAGGTTGGTGAAACTCACGTCTAGCAAGGAGAGAGAAAAAGAGAAGAGTAAAATATCTGGATAAAATTCCGGTATCTGGGAAAACACCGAAAACCCCAGAAAAGTCCAAAAAATGTAGTAGCTTGGAAAGCTTCCCAAAAATTTTCAAAAATAATAAATATTATATAAAGATTTTTGGTGAAATCGGTTTTCATAAATTCAATCTCATTTTCGAAATAAAAATCCTGAAGTCAACCGTCAATACCGGTCTATACCGGGTCGGCCGGATTTTGATAAAATCTAAAAATTCTTAAAAAATGCCTAAAAGGAGAAAGTATAATTCTAAGAGGTAATATGAAAGCAGAATTTAGAAATTTGATTCCAATTGTAAATTAAAATTCTTGGAATCAACCAGTGATACTGGCCGACACCAAATCTAGTGGAATTTTGATAAATTTAGAAAATTCTCAGAAAAAGTATTTAGATAGAAAATATGATTTTAAGAAGTTATGGGAAAGCCATTTCTTGAAATTCAACTCCGTTTGTAAATTAAAAATCTGAGAATCGATCAGCGGTATTGGTCGACCCCGGTTTTGAAGATTTACAACTTAATTCAGGAAAATTCCAGAAAATCATAGAAAATCTAAAATATTGGAAAACGATGTTTAAAACTGAAATCGGTCAAATCAGAATAGTGAAAAGACCAAATCGAGCAATTCAGTAGGATCGGGTTCTCGGTTCAGACTAGGGCTGACTCCGAGTTCACGAATCCAGATCCAAGGCAAAACGATCATATAAATAATTCATAATACAAAACAAATACAGGAAGTAAACCAAAAATACGATCAAAAAATACGAATACGCAACTAAGTACGTATTCCGGGAGCGGGGTGTTACAGAAGTGATAGTGAAATTGTGAGTCCATCAGATTTTGTGATTGTTGTTTGGACTCACGCATACGCCTTTCAAAAATTGATGGTTTTCTATTTTAGACTGGTGGAACTGAGTATGACTCTTGGGGATATTGTGGACTAGGTGGATAAGGGGGACAAGTTGGTTGAAAATTATGCTCGGGGTAGGTGAATCCCCACTGACTCTGTGAAGAGTTGAAATCGTTATGGAAATTGTAGTCATACGATGGGGGACATGGGTTATATTGATTCGGATAAGACCAATCCGGCACACTAGGTTGGTTAAAGTCATGATATGCCGGGTTGGTAATATCCGAAAAAGAGTTTGATGTGTAATATGGATTATTATTGAAGTTGAAAAAATTGTTATCATAGGCCATATCACACAATGGAATACAAACAAAAAGAAAGAAAAACAAACAAATAAACAAACAAAGAAAAAGAAAAAATTCTAACCTAAGTTAGGGTAGACCTATGACCTAGACGACTCCTAACTGATTAGACTGTCCACGGGAGGTCCAATGCAGACTTTGACCACAAGCTAATCAGCCAAGTCAGGGCAAGGTTGGTGGGAGGTTTTCCGTCAAAGACGTTCCTTAATTAAATAACCACCAACCTTCGGGCTTTCGGCCCTTAATCCCTTTCCTAGACACTGATTTGACAAGAGTCAAATTCCAACACCTTTCCCCCTTAGGATAATCTCCTAATTGAGTCCGAGATGTCCCTAGGGCCAATGTCTACTCATTTTTAGTTAGGTTTGGGTTAGTGAGTGCTTGGAATCTGATTTTTGGGCTAAGGAAGGGTGATTAAATCCCCATCTTATCTTGTTATGGGTTAGTGCCCTTAAGATCAATTTGTGCAAGTGTACAAGATAAATAAGATTCACTCAAAGCGATATAAATCAACCAAGAAGTGAGTCCTATGCTAAATGCAATGCATACGTACCTTGCTCCAGCACTCTTCAACAGTAAAAATAAATGAATTGAAAAGACACGTGCCTAAAATGCAAACGTCTAATCAATTTTTTATCTTTTCAACAAATGTTTTACTGTTGATTATTAGCAGGCTTATGTGATGGCATATAAGAAAAAGTAAAGTTGCAGAAAACTACAATTTGCAAAGCAAGCAGCCCTGCAAAAAGAACGTTAGTAGTCCACTCCTTTTTGCCGCGTTTTCGCGGCGTTGGCCGCGGATCAGCGGCAAAGCAGAGGGCACTTGGTCTCTGCTTTCTAGAGCAGAGGCCCAAGGCTACTTATATGTTACTGCAACTTTAATTTCCTGCTTTGCTTGCCCTTTAACCTGCAACAGAGAAGAAAGTTCGTTTTAGTTCTAAAAAATTTTCAATAAAAATTCAGATTTCAATAAAAACGTTACCCTCCCCGGTAACGGCGCCAAAATTTGATTGAGGCTAAACCTGCACACAAAATTAAAGAATTTCAGATTTAGAATGAAGATGTGCAAGTGATCAATTCTTACCGCTAAAGAAAGTGGCTATGCGGGTCGTGATCCACAAGGAGGGTTTTGCGATAGAAGCGTTTACGTTTTTGTATTGAAATCTTTATGAAAATAAAACGAAGATTCTTCTTTGGTTAAAGTTAAGAAAATGAAAAAGAGTTAATAGTTAAAGTTAAGAAGAAAGTGATAGAATAGAAAGTGGAGAAAAATCAGAAAACGATGAAAGCGATTATGTACAAATGAGTTGGGAAAGAAAGCGATTTTGAGGATATGGTGTTGGTGATTTAATTTACAGAAATAAAAGAAAAGAAATACAAATAATTACTCATCTTCTTTCCACCAAAAGCTTACCTTGAGTCTTTGCGACGATGTTACCTTGAATTGGAGGCAATCAGCGCATAGCCCATAAGAGTCGATTTTGGTCTCTTCCACATTACATCATCAAGATACTCAAGCATGAAATGATACAGAGAGACTCACAATTCCATCGTCATGAGCTATCGGTGGCACTCGCAAAAGCAAGGCTCTTTCGATGCTTTAGACTCACTTGGAAGACAGTTGTACCAAAAAGAAAAGTGAAGTAGAAAAGAAGAAGAAGAAGAAAACTAAAAAGAAGTACATACGAAGAAAGAACATCGATTCGATTTCATAACGATCAAAGAAAAGAAATAAACCTTACACCATTGTCACTTTTAGCTCAAGCTTCATTCTTGTTCTTCGATGAAAGTCGATCTCCTCTGAATTACATAAATAAAAACTAAAATTACATGAACAAGAAAAACAAAAACCTAAACTAAGAAATGAAAAACTAGTCTAAATCCTAACTCTGCATGGTCGTCCATTTTCAGCACAAAGAATAGCCTTTTATAGGCAAAAACCCTAACCATCAGGATCCCGGGGAGATCGGGGGAGCAAACGCTCCCCCTAACTCCCCAACCTTGCCGCGAAAACGCGGCTTTGGCCGCGTTTCTGCGGCCAGGGTGTGGCCAGGTGGCCACACCCTGTTGGTGGGTCTCCCCGGCGTCTCTTTCTGTCTTTATCTGGGGTTGGATTTGCAGTTTGGCTCCGAGATTTTGAAGAAATGGCCGTTGATCTTTGCTTCAACCGATCGATTCTGAGAGGATTCTTCTCAACCGGTTTTCAACCTCCTGATTTTGCCCTGATTCAGTGAGTGCGAATTAATTCTGATTTAATTCAGAATTTTGGTGGGCTTCAGGCTCATTTCTCTTCATCTCCTTAAAGATTGGGCCTGCAAATAAATCAAACAATTAATTAGGACAATGCAGGCTTTTATTCTATAATAAGTATGGACATATGATATTAAATATGCAACATTAGCGACCAATCAATACTAAGGTGACCATGGGCACGCTCCTTTTGACAGTCCAGAAAGGAGGAGAATCTATATTGGATTACATAGAAAGATTCCGCAACCTTTCTCTCATGTGCCCTGCAGGTATGCCTTTGCTTATGTTGCTTCAGACATATAGGCATAACTTTCTCGACAAAGTGGAAGTTCGCATGGGAGCAGTCAAAGCCCATACTTGGTAAGGAGCTTATTGAACAAGTCGAGATAGCTGAAGAATCAGCTAAAAAGTTTGAGACCCCCAAAAACAGATGGGGAATCAATAATAAAAGCTATGACACAGCTGAATCTTCTGATACATCAACATTGAAAATATATGGAGGAACTCGATCAAAGAAAGGTAACTCCAACAGGACTTTGGAGTATCAAAGACAATACTCCTTCAAAGATGAGCATGTGGTGACACTTTTTCACTTGCTCAACAAAGGCAATAAGCTCAAGTTGCCAGAGGCTAGATGCCCAGACGAAGTGGGATGAACGAATGATCCCAACTATTGTCCTTTCCATAGGATGGTTCATCATCCTACTTGCAGGTGCAATGTCCTTAAAGACAAAATCCAAGCACTGATCGAAGTAGGTGTTTTGACTCTGAAGTTAGAACATAAAAAGGCCAATGCCTAACTGCTATCCTGAAAGGGAGTATGGAGGTAGTCAACTCTACTTCCAAAAGTCATGGGTCTTATTCCATCAATGGCTAAAGCAACGGGACTCAAGTCAGTTCAAAACTAAAGGCAAGTCTTGCAATATCTCTAGCAGCAGATGACACCGCACCAGTCACTTCTCTCAGCAGTTCTGAAGAGGAGACAACCGATAGCCGCAGCACTTGGTCTTGCAAATAACTTGCGATAGTACAACCAGACCCCAATGAGACACAACAGCCAACAACGTCAGAAAATGCACAGGGGGTTGGAATATGTCATTCCACCAACTAAATGAGAACAACCTTTCGTAGTAGAGGCAGTTTACTCGAGTGGAGCTTATCGCCTAGCGAATCCAAACAGTGACACGCTCCTGATGCCAATCAATGACAAGTGCTATCCATGATCATGTTAACACTATACCTCTGATCAAAGAAGTACTATGCGTGATCATGTTAAATTACACCTCTGATCATCAAGTCGGATTCATCTGACTGTTTCATCTCCTCAAGGAGTCCCTTTCCACAGGTGGAATCAATTTCAACCATTTCTGCATTCTTCTTTTGGCAAATCAATTCGATGATCTTGAACGAGTCGAATTCATCGAAGAAGGTTCCTGATGCATCCTTGTGGGACCTTTCTAATGTTTTCCATTCATATTCAGATTCGATAATCAGCTGTGACTGAAGTCTTGATTATGACGAACAAAAGTGAAACTCCACGAAGAATCTCGATTTACTCAATATATTTCCTGTGAAGTTTGTACTTCATATCTAGACACGAAGATCAGCTGAGAACCAAAGTCTTGATGAATGAAAGGTGACGCTTCACGAGAAATGTCGATCTACCCGACAAGTTTCCCATGAAGTTTAGACTTAACTCTTTAATCCCTAATGAGATTTTAGAGGTCACCAGTGGAATACAGAAATGTTCACTTTATGTGACACGATCTGAGGCCTTCGGTAAATAAGGCTAGAGGAAAACATTGACTTCTAAGCCTAATATAAAATCCTCAATAACTCATCATGCTGAGGGGAATAGCATGGCTAGCCCAACTCAAACGGTAGTTGGTAAAGGCATATCAAATCCGTTGACAGCTGAGGATTTGCTAAAAATCCTAAAGGACCTGTTCCCATTTGATTCCGCAGTTAAGGATAGAGGAAAATGTTGGCCTTTAAGCCCAACATAAGTCCTCGACAACTCATCATGCTGAGGAGAATAGCATGGCTAGCCTGACTCAAACGGTAGTTAGTAAAGGCATACCAAATCCATTGACAGCTGAGGATTTGCTAAAAATCCTAAGGGACCTGTTCCCATTTGATTCCCTCTCCAAAATCACTTACCATTTCCCATCCATGGAATGGTGAGACTACATATAAAGGTATTCATATCCCTTGCAAAATGATGAGTCTAACCTATCATGTTAACACTAAACCTCTGGTAGCAAGACTATAATCTACTCCCCCAACGGATAAAACCAATATCCCCAGTGAATAAACTCCGCTTGTCATTCTCTTCAACAGAACGACTGGTCTACTCAAATTACTGTTATGTTCAAGCACCTCTAACAGTAAATGAATCCTTATCAAGTTAACATCATACCTCTGACAAATTGCTTTACAAATCCCCACGGAGTTCTTTTTGTCACGTTAACGATCACCTCTGACATGTAATCTCTTATGGGATTCATTTTCTAACTCCCCAACGAGTTTCTGGTAGACTCCCCTCAAAGTCTATTGTTTCCCACTCAGTCCTCAGTGGACTTTTCTGGTTGTCACGTTAACAATATACCTCTAGCAATTTCTTTCAAATAACATCTGAAAGAGATATCAAAATCCCCATAGAGTTCATAATTAAATCCTATTTCCCCCGGTAGGGACTATTTCTTTGTCATCATCTCCAGTTCGTCACCTCTGAATGATAAAATTTTGAGCTTCGTGGCTTCTCAATCAGTTACGTCCCTGCGACCTCTGAACCGACAGATAGCCAAGTCTCATCTTCCAGTCCAGTAGGGACTATTTCTTTGTCATCATGTCCAGTTCGTCACCTCTGAAAGACAAAATTTTGATCTTGGTGGCTTCTCAATCAGTTACGTCCCTGCGACCTCTGAACCAACAGATAGCCAAGTCTCACCTTTCAATCCAGTAGGGACCATTTCTTTATCATTATGTCTAGTTCGTCACCTCTGAATGACAAATTTCGAGCTTGGTGGCTTCTCAATCAGTTACGTTCCTGCGACCTCTGAACCGACAGATAGACAAGTCTCACCTTTCAGTCCAGTAGGGACTACTTCTTTGTCATCATGTCCAATTCGTCACCTCTGAATGACAAATTTCGAGCTTGGTGGCTTCTCAATCAATTACGTCCTTGCGACCTCTGAACCGACAGATAGCCAAGTCTCACCTTTCAGTCCAGTAGGGACTATTTCTTTGTCATCATGTCCAGTTCGTCACCTCTGAATGACAAATTTCGAGCTAGTGGCTTCTTAATCGATTACGTCCCTGCGACCTCTGAGCCGACAGATAGCCAAGTCTCACCTTTCAGTCCAGTAGGGACTATTTCTTTGTCATCATGTCCAGTTTGTCACCTCTGAATGACAAATTTCGAGCTTGGTGGCTTCTCAATTGGTTATGTCCTTGTTACCTCTGAACCGACAGATAGCCAAGTCTCATCTTTCAGTCCAGTAGGAACTATTTCTTTGTCATCATGTCCAGTTCATCACCTCTGTATGATAAATTTCGAGCTTGGTGGCTTCTCAATCGGTAATGTCCTTGTTACCTCTAAACTGACAGATAGCCAAGTCTCATCCTTTTAGTCCAGTAGAGACTATCTCTTTGTCATCATGTCCAGTTCATCACCTCTGAATGACAAAATTTCGAGCTTGGTCGCTTCTCAATCAGTTATGTCCTTGTTACCTCTTAACCGACAGATAGCCAAGTCTCATCTTTCAGTCCAGTAGGGACTATTTCTTTGTCATCATGTCCAGTTCATCACCTCTGAATGACAAAATTTCGAGCTTGGTGGCTTCTCAACTGGTTATGTCCTTGTTACCTCTGAACTGACAGATAGCCAAGTCTCATCTTTCAGTCCAGTAGGGACTATTTCTTTATCATAATGTCCAATTCATCACCTCTGAGTGAAAAAATTTCGAGCTTGGTGGCTTCTCAATTGGTCATGTCCAGTTCATCACCTCTGAATCAACAGATAGCCAAGTCTCCACTTTTTGTTTACTGTTATGTCCAGTTTGTCACCTCTGAACAGTAAACATTCCGAGTTTGATAATTCTAAACGGTTATGTCCAGCATGTCACCTCTGAACAGATGAATATCCAATCTCACATTTCTTTGTCGTTATGTCAGGTTCGTCACCTCTGAACTGAAAACACCTAGAGGGGGGTGAATAGGTGATATGCTAATCTAGTGAACTAAATGCGCTAAATGCGGAAGCTTAAAAACTAATTGCAACACACTTAGTACAACACACAAGTGTAGCCGAATTCCCCGTGAAGGGCTCTGGACTAACTCCTCTTGATTCCCCTAGATATGGGTGAGGTGCTATATGAAGCTCTTGTGGTTAAGTACAAGTGAGGCACACACAAACAAGCCAAGCATATAATGGATATACAACAATATGAAAGATGCAAGGCAACACAAGCAATATGAATGATATGAATGAAGAATGATGCTTTGCACAAATATAAGAGAGAGTTAGAGAGACAATGGATCAAATGCAAACACAAAGATATGTTTCGAGGTTCGAGCCCCTAGCTCTACGTCCCCGCCTTCACCGAGAAGGATTTCTAATCCACTATCTTGTCCACCGAGGACTCCCACCGAGGGAACCTTCACCGAGAAGGATTTTTACAACAAGGGAGTACCGAACTCCTCTCTCAAACACCGCCTCACAACCGAGGGGTAGGCCCGTAGCCAAACAACAACCAACACCTCTACCGAAGAGGATTACAAACCAAACTCCACCTCTCACAAGAGGGAGCAAACCAATCACCCGATCAACCTCTACCAAAGAGGGATACAACAAAGGCAAGGGTGTTTACAACAAGTGGTTCCAAAGACCACAAACTCTCTTTTCCACAAAACAAAGATCCTAAATAGATTAGGATAGAAGATATAGCTCAAGTGGAAATCAAGGTGTTTTTGGAAAGCAAATCACAAAGAAAAACTACTTGGGAAATCTCTTGTAGATGATAGAAATGAAAATCCAAAACAATATCCCAAAAACCTAGTTTTCTTTGATTTTCTAAAACCCTTGAAAAACAATAAAGATGAAATCTTTAAGCTCCAAAACACTTTTTAAAACTTGTAAAAACACTTCAGAAAAGTAAGAATTTTTGCTCTTGAAAATCTTAACCAAAATCCCAAAGAATTGGGGTTTATATAGGCCAAAAAGAAAACTAGCCGTTAGGCTGATCTGGCAGCCTGACAGGCTTGCGGTCGACCGGCCCAGTCGACCGCCAACGGTCAGAAATATGACCGTTGGGGCATCCGGTCGACCGCACGGCCGACCGCCCAGATACAGAGAGCAAACTTCTGTGCTCCGGTCGACCGCTCGGTCGACCGCCCAGATACAGAGAGCAAGGCTCTCTGATCCGGTCGGCCGACCGGCCGACCGGCCCACTGTGCCAGTAGACGTGCACAGGTCTGTGCACGTCGGTCGACTGCCCGGTCGAACGGCATGGCCTATCAGCACAGTTCTGGGTTAGAAACTGGGTCAGAAAAACATGTTAAAAAATCTTTTATCTCTTCTAAAAATACCATAGAAATTGTTTTAACATTTTATATTGAAACACAAACTTGTGATAAAAATTTCAAGACAATATTAAACATTAGGAATCATTTTTGTGTCTTGCAAATTTTATCAAAAACCAAAACATGTATTTTATCAAACTTTGATTTTTCAATACATGAATAAGATAGTCAAAATAAGTTTGTATAAGTCATGTAAGCATGTATGTATATAGAGCACATCTAATATACATAAAAATAAAGTAAACTTGTTTTGATCAATCTATTCATGAAAACCAAATCCAAAACATAAAACGTGAGTGTTGTGCACTTGAGCATATCAACTATACTAAACTTTACAAATTGATCTAAACACACTAAACTAAACTGGATACCTAAGTCTTCTTGATGATCTTCCATCTTCAAGCCGACTCGATCCCAAACGTGATCCTCCGAGTGCAAAGGTAAGATCTTGATGCTCGGGCACTAGAATCACCATGTGAAAGCTTTCAAAACTCCTCTTTTTGAAGCAATCACCAACTAATATCTTGTTACATGATCTGAAACTAAAATCACAAGATTATTAGTAAACATAAGTATATGAGTTAATCATCATCAAAACTAGAGAGGAAGGCCTCCGGGCCAACAATCTCCCCCTTTTTGATGATGACAAAACTCATGGAGTTATATATGCATGGATTAAAGTTAAGCTTAAAAGAAGCTCCCCCTTAACTCATGCATAAATAAATAAACAATAAATATGCAATGAATGACAATGCATAATCATGCATAAACAATAAAAGGCTCTAGATACCAATGAAATGTTCAAAAACAAAACATGCTCTAGATACCAATTAAAATTAAACTAAATTAAACTTAATATATGCAAAACATAAATATGCATATATAAAACTCAAACAAACTCAAAATCTTTCTCCCCCTTTTTGTCAATCATCAACAAAGGGTAAAAACCAAAACAAAACAAAATCTTCTCCCCCTTTTTAATACAAAGAAACAATCATCAATAAAGGGTAAAAGCAAAACTAAATCAATAAATTTTTCTCCCCCTTTTTGTTCGAAACAATGAATCAACAAAAGGGTTAAAAAAACAATATTCTCCCCCTTTTTGTCTAAAACTAAAACAAAAACCAAATAGGGGTGACAATCAATTAAGGTATCAATTGAAAATATGTCAAATTAGCATCTTGATACCAATTGAAAGTAAACATAGATCAATCAACAAATGGTATATGCGATATACATTCATGAAGAGGAAAATGTGAAGCTTCCCTACATAGATACATTACATGAAGGAGGGATGACAAGCCTTAATTCACATAACGTACACTATGCAATGCATAAGAGGAGATGTGAAGCTCCCCCTACACACGAGTATCACATAAAGAAGAGATGTCAAGCTCCTCAATACAAGATACACTCAACATGAATCTATATGTAGAAGAGATGTTAAGCTCTCCTTACATATAGGCAAAATAAATCAAAACTTTTGTATTTATCTTTTAAAACAAAATTTTGATATACCAATTTTTAAAACATTCAAATAAACATCTTGATATCAAAAAGAGAGTATTTTCTTTTTAAGTATATGATATCAAATGAAATGACTATTTTCTATCATAAAGCAAGGGAGTGAAAATACAAATACCAATTGAAATATGAAAATTGAATTTTCTCCCCCTTTATGAAATACCAACAAAACACATGCATAAGCTTGTAATAAGATACCAATTGAAAATTGAATCAATTGAAACAAAGTTAAAACTCAAGTTTTAGCATAAACAAAATTTTGTGCTTAAAGATATAGGGATAGAATAAGCACAAATAAAGCATATATATGTATGAAAAGTAGATACCAATTGAAATTGATATTCTTGAAATTGAAAGCATACATACATACAAACATATATGAGTATACAAGAAAGATCAAAATTGATACCAATTGAAAGAATCCAATGATACCAATTGAAACAACAATAATATCAAAGTATAACTCATATAACCTATCCTCCCAATCATGTTCAAGTTTAAAATGATATTCAATATAAGGCATACATGAGCATGATCGCCCATCCATCCGCCCTTGATGGTAGGGTTTTCAAAAAATAGATTTGAAAAATAAAGTATGTTTGAAAAACTCTACCAAAATGAAGAATACGAACTAGTTATATGAATTGTAAACTAGTACGAAATCCTTCAAGTAAGGAATAAAAACAAATTGTTTTTCATGAAATAAGAAATCCACATGATATCAAAACACTCAAGTCAATTAAGCACAAATATGACTCATGAAAACAAAACATGAGTAAACAATAAATGTGAGTATACAAATAAGATGTGAAAATCACAATCAAAAAAAATGTACCATTAAGCTCAATATTCCTTGAAACAAGAAAATCATCAAAACTTATTTAATCTTCTAGGTATATGTATGTCCTATACAAACTAAGGTATACATACATATCCAAACACAACGAGTCCACAAAGATATATGCATGAAGGCACGTGGCTCAAAAGGATGTATTTGTATAATAATAGTTTGGATAAAATAGACATATACATGAAGTTAAACAAAAATACATAAAACAAATTCAAAAGGAAATACAAGTTTAAAATGCATAGATCATCAAAACTAGACTATACTAGCACATCTAATGGGTTCAAATAAGCATTCAAGCTCAAACATATATAGATTTATTTGTGACCCACTATATGCACAAGTATATACCTAGTTTTAATGAAAACTAACATCTAAACATGTAATCAAGACATGAAGCATCAAAACAAGATATAAATCATCATGATAAACATAAACATGATTATTAAGAAAATCCACATGTTATTAAACCTATGATAAACATGATAGCTAAACAAACGGTGAGAACACAAAAATAATGATCCATATTAAACATGGGGTCTCAAATGCTATACATGAATGTCAAGAGTTAATAATTATGGTATTTCATGGTAATCTATAAACATTGAAACATGCTATAAAACAAATAATATGAAAGCATGTAAATAAATAGGAGTTAGAGATTGATACCAAAACCTATGTCGCAGCTCTCCATATCTCCAAAACATGGTGGTCTTCCCATCAAACTTCTCTTGAAAGTGATGCATCCAAATGATTTCCATGAAGCTCGGAACGCATCCACTCTAAGGTACCGCTACTCTCACGTCATGTGAGAGCCCACACCTACATCATAAGTAAGAGGGGTGGTCTTTGGTACCCATAATCTTTTGGGTCCATGGGGGTTAGTACCTTCCCTAACCCAAACAAAATTATTTGCTAAATTACAATCATGTATACGATCAAAACAAAATTTAGCAAGGTGGCCCTTACGTCCATAATGTGTACAAGTGTACACATGAGCTTACATGTGATGGGTGTGTCCGTGAGGAGCATGTGTATGCCGTGGAGGGTGTGCATGAATAGATGAAACTTGTTTCTTTCGAAACAAAGATTCTAAACGTGTATGACCCACTACACATTGGCTCAAAGTGGAGCCCAAACAATCTACACTCTTCTTAAGTAAGGATATATCATGTTCAATAAAGAAGAAGTGTGGCATGTAAGGGGTGATCTAGGTGAAACTACCCTAGCATGGCAAACAAGAGAAACAATATCATTTTTCAAAGATTTATTTTTATTTAAACAAATTTCTAATTCTTTTGAAATAAAATCAATTTCTCTTTTTAGAGAATCATTATTTTTACGACAAAATCAATTTTTGAAGTTAAAACTTTATTTTTCTTCAAAACATTTCACAATCATTATTGTTTTTCAAAAACTCATTTTCTTTAAGTGCAAGATCAAGTTGAGATTTTAATGAATCCCTATCATTAGAAATCTCTTCTTTCTCTTGCAAAACATTGTTAAGTCTAGAATGCATACTTTTATTTTCTTTTTCAAGGCCTAGACTTTTCTTTTTCAAAACTTTATATTTTTCTATTAATTTTTCGCAAACAATGGAAAGTTCTTCATTTAAGGCATGGGCATCATAATCATTACATGAAGAACTAGCATCAAAATTATCTAGTTGAGATTCTGATTGTACCTCAAGGGAGTCATTCCCTTGGATTATGTAGCATTGTGAGTCGGATTCTCCACTAGACTCTTCCTCCAGTTGGATTGGCAATTGAAGCTTGGAGGTGGTGGTGGTTGTCAACATATTCCATACTGCAAATGCGGAATCAAAGTTAGAAGCAAGCATAAGATATTCTTTAGGTAGCGTGCTTCTAATGGCCTCAAGGGCTTGTGCATTGGCCCCTATATGCTTGCTATCAGTAAGGAAGGATTCCTTGGTAATGGCAAGGTGAACCTTATATTCTAGGGTTTGTAAATAGATGGACATCTTAGTCTTCCAAACAAGAGTGTTGGAAGGGTCAAACATAGGTGGGGTTATGAAGTCCATGGGTCCAAACTATATGTGTGCAAACAAGCAAATGCAAATGATAGACTAGCAAACAAGGATCTCACTCCTAGGATGTTAAGCCTAAAGTATCAGGAGCGTAGGCTCTGATACCAATTGAAAACGCCTAGAGGGGGTGAATAGGTTATATGCTAATCTAGTGAACTAAATGCGCTAAATGCGGAAGCTTAAAAACTAATTGCAACACACTTAGTACAACACACAAGTGTAGCCAAATTCCCCGTGAAGGGCTCTGGACTAACTCCTCTTGATTCCCCTAGATATGGGTGAGGTGCTATATGAAGCTCTTGTGGTTAAGTACAAGTGAGGCACACACAAACAAGCCAAGCATATAATGGATATACAACAATATGAAAGATGCAAGGCAACACAAGCAATATGAATGATATGAATGAAGAATGATGCTTTGCACAAATATAAGAGAGAGTTAGAGAGACAATGGATCAAACGCAAACACAAAGATATGTTTCGAGGTTCGAGCCCCTAGCTCTACGTCCCCGCCTTCACCGAGAAGGATTTCTAATCCACTATCTTATCCACCGAGGACTCCCACCGAGGGAACCTTCACCGAGAAGGATTTTTACAATAAGGGAGTACCGAACTCCTCTCTCAAACACCGCCTCACAACCGAGGAGTAGGCCCGTAGCCAAACAACAACCAACACCTCTACCGAAGAGGATTACAAACAAAATCCACCTCTCACAAGAGGGAGCAAACCAATCACCCGATCAACCTCTACCAAAGAGGGATACAACAAAGGCAAGGGTGTTTACAACAAGTGGTTCCAAAGACCACAAACTCTCTTTTCCACAAAACAAAGATCCTAAATAGATTAGGATAGAAGATATAGCTCAAGTGGAAATCAAGGTGTTTTTGGAAAGCAAATCACAAAGAAAAACTACTTGGGAAATCTCTTGTAGATGATAGAAATGAAAATCCAAAACAATATCCAAAAACCTAGTTTTCTTTGATTTTCTAAAACCCTTGAAAAACAATAAAGATGAAATCTTTAAGCTCTAAAACACTTTTTAAAACTTATAAAAACACTTCAGAAAAGTAAAAATTTTTGCTCTTGAAAATCTTAGCCAAAATCCCAAAGAATTGGGGTTTATATAGGCCAAACAGAAAATTAGCCGTTAGGCTGATCTGGCAGCCTGACAGGCTTGCGGTCGACCGGCCCGGTCGACCGCCAACGGTCAGAAATATGACCGTTGGGGCATCCGGTCGACCGCACGGCCGACCGCCCAAATACAGAGAGCAGACTTCTCTGCTCCGGTCGACCGCTCGGTCGACCGCCCAGATACAGAGAGCAAGGCTCTCTGATCCGGTCGGCCGACCAGCCGACCGGCCCACTGTGCCAGCAGACGTGCACAGGTCTGTGCACGTCGGTCGACAGCCCGGTCGACGGCATGGCCTGTCAGCACAGTTCTGGGTCAGAGACTGGGTCAGAAAAACATGTTAAAATATCTTTTATCTCTTCTAATAATACCATAGAAATTGTTTTAACATTTTATATTGAAATACAAACTTGTGATAAAAATTTCAAGACAATATTAAACATTAGGAATCATTTTTGTGTCTTGCAAATTTTATCAAAAACCAAAACATGTATTTTATCAAACTTTGATTTTTCAATACGTGAATAAGATAGTCAAAATAAGTTTGTATAAGTCATGTAAGCATGTATGTATATAGAGCACATCTAATATACATAAAAACAAAGTAAACTTTTTGATCAATCTATTCTTGAAAACCAAATCCAAAACATAAAACGTGAGTGTTGTGCACTTGAGCATATCAACTATACTAAGCTTTACAAATGGATCTAAACACACTAAACTAAATTAGGATACCTAAGTCTTCTTGATGATCTTCCATCTTCAAGCCGACTCGATCCCAAACGTGATCCTCTGAGTGCAAAGGTAAGATCTTGATGCTCGGGCACTAGAATCACCATGTGAAAGCTTCCAAAACTCCTCTTTTTGAAGCAATCACTAACTAATATCTTGTTACATGATCTGAAACTAAAATCACAAGATTATTAGTAAACATAACTACATGAGTTAATCATCATCAAAACTAGAGAGGAAGGCCTCTGGGCTAACATGAACGACAAGGCTTCGTGTCTGGTGATTCCTAATCAGTTATATCCAGCTCGTCACCTATGAACAGACGGATTCCTAGATTTGCTCCCCTTTGTCTCTAGTGAGTTCTCATACTCAGACTGATTTTATCACGTTCCTAACCTCTGAATAATTTTCAGTCAAAGTTCTAATTTCTTTAGGGAATTCTACTTGGTGAATGCTCTCTCTTGACACCTGAGGCAATTCAAAGTATTTTGAAATCCAAACCATCTCATTGCAGATTTACGAAAACTTTGAAGGGGGTTTTGTTGACACTCAAAAAAGATAAAACTCTCAGACAGCTTTCAAACCGGTCTGAACGACGTCAACTTGTCGACATTTACAAAAGACAAGTCACAGACAAGCTAACGATCAGTTTTTACCCATCTCTGAGGGACAAATCAGCGACTTGAACTCTACTGATCCAGTGAAGCAGACAGTAAGCCGAGAAAAGCTCGTGAGAAGACCCAAGCATGTCCAGAGACACTAAGTTAGCTCAACACTTAGTCTCGCACGAGCCCACGAGATAAGTCTCGCATAAAAAGCCAAAGTTGCTTAGTATCACAAGAAGCTCCTTCACAGTCTCGCTGCGAGTTAACTTACAACTTCGCACAAAAATGCTCAGTTAACTCTGCAGAGAGTTAGTTTCGCTCGAAGCCCCAGGCAGTTGCGCAAGAGGGTAATTGGTAGCTTCGCCACAAAGTTATCCAGCTCTGCTAAAGAGCTTTCTTTTCGCCAGATGCTTCTCTCAGCTCCGCCATGAGCTCAACGCAACGACTCCGCTGCGGGTCTTCTATGGTCACCTTTGACCAATCAAGTCTCTATATGAGATCAAATCTAATTGAGATCAAATTTGGTAGTTGTTTGCCATGATTCTTTTGACTCTCCCAATCAAGTGAGAAGATCAGAAGAAATTTTTCAGTTATTTAGAAAGAATCAAGGGCGCATCCCTCATTTAGCAGAGCGGATCAAGAGACCAGCACTACTTGCTATTTCTAATTTCACAAAAGCTGTCTCTAGCCTCGCGGCCAGGCTACTTTTTAGATGTAAAACAGATGGACTCAATCTGTTTTCAGATTTTCAGGGTGATTATACCCTACTCCTCCTTATAAATAGCCTACCAAGGGCGAGAGGAGGGGAGAGGCTGAAAAAAGAGGAGAAGAGGACAAAAGACAGAGATCTACTCTCTTACTTCTAAGAATTCAGAGAATTACTTCTCTAATCAGGGTGCTAATATCCTAAAATCTTCCTCCCTCTCAAGGAATCTCCGGAACTAGGCGAGAAGGAATTTTCAAGCGGAGGCAGCTCGAGAAGTAACAAGAGGGCTCTACCGACCTTCTGTTCTCTGATTCCCCGAACCAGGCGAGAAGGGAATCCCATCAAGCAGCAGTCCGATTGTCTGATCAATCGCATCGTCAAAAGCATAAAGTGATCGCGCGCTGATCAGATTCCTACCAGCAAACTTCTCCAGAAATTTCAAAGGAGATTTACCTGTAATCTTCTTCCTACAAAGAATTACTTGTAATTTAGCTCCTCGACACTTTTTTGTAAGTTTTCCTCTTTGAAAAAATCTATGAAAAACAGTCATCATCTTCAATCAATCTTCAAGCTTTCAGAGGATTCAGAGTCAGGAGAGATTGGGAAGAAATCAGAATTTAGAACGAGGTATTTCTCATTAAATTAATGGAATGTTTGGAGGTTTAAAAGGAATAAAATCGAAAAAATTAATAACTTTTCTAAAACGTTTGATATGAATTAATATTTTCCACCCAGGTGCAGAGGAAGTTACAAAAGATAGAAAAAAGTATAAATTTAATATAAAGACTTGGCACGAATGTAACGCCCCGATCCTGGCGGATACGGAGACATTACTGCAACGTATATACGCAAGTCAGAAGTACCTTCACGTATATACGCTAAGCATCAGTACAGGCAAGAATCAGAGTACGGAAGCAAGTGGTGCATTATACATTCCAACAATGAGTACAATTACAGAGTCATCACCAGAGGTGATCTGATATTACAATAATATTACATCACCAGAATGGCGCAATTGCGGGAATACAGGGGATGTACAAGAGTAAACAGTATAAATGGCGCTCACGAGTTTACTAAGGGAAAACTCGAGAGGCACACAAGGGGCCTGGAAGGATGTGGCTCTGAACAGTCTGCTGGAGATCCACGCTACAGCTGCGCTACTCTGATCAGCAACAGGGAGAATCCACACGCTCCAATCTCCATGACCTGGACATGAGGATCCAGGGGAGTTAGATGAAACTCCCCAGGCGAGTGGTAGGCAAAAGCCAAGTGGCGAGCAAGGATAGGCATGTGTGTAACGATAAAACTGAATCATAGTTATGCATTGAAAAACGTGTCGTGAACAAGAGCATGTATAAGCAGGTGTGAACAGGTATAGCATGATAATCATAAAACTGGAATTCTGTTATAAAACCCGATGAAAGCATTTGTGGCAAATCACACGACGGTCATAACAGGAGTGCATAGCAGGCATAATGGGAGTCACAACAGGAATACATAGCTGGAATCATGACAGGGATAACAAGAGTCATAACAGGCGTCACTCGATATCTCCTAAACTAATATAAAACCGATAAAAACCGATAAAACCGAGTAAAGCCGATTACGAGCAAAACCAATCGTAAACACTTAGGTTAGGCTCCATGAGACTAGTACATCGAAGGAATAATCCAAACAAGGAAACCCTCATCTATATACCTTTATCTCATGTCACCGTAATCCAAGCGCATACAATCCGAGTTACAAAACAACACAACAGATTCACATAGCTTATTATAATTATTGGGGCCGCCTAAGTTCCATGCTTCAGTATGTGTCCCATTCCACATACTTCCACTCACAACTTATATAGCCAGTTATTTGGAAACTGATAAAGTTCGATGAATCATGTTCCGGATGGGTCCCGTACATGCCCGGGACAACGGTTCAGGAGTATCCGGTGCTGAGCCGGAACGTACCGCTAGGTACCGGGACTTATGGACGCCCGAACAGGAATAGAGTATCGCAGATCCCATAGAAATAGGTCTAGGGCGTGTGCATACTCGGCAGGAATAATCAGGAGTAGGGGTGCCAGCACACCCCACGGAATCCCTGGTGGCCGCCAGGTGATCCCTCAAGTATGTGGCCACGCGTGACTCGATAGTGCCACCATGAACATGATAATCAGGGCCCATCAGTTTACCCCAAACCAGGTGCAAGTTGTCAATATTAACAGATTACGGGAATAACGGGTCATGACAGGAAATAGCCCTACAGATTCAAGAGGTGGCCCCCACAGATTCAAGAGGTGGCCCCCACCGTGTATGGTGTGGCACTTTGTTCCATGTGGCACTTTGTTCTGAGGGGATGGATTCTAGAGGTGGCCCCCACAGATTCAAGAGGTGGCCCCCACCGAGTGGTGTGGCACTTTTGCTGTGTGGCACTTAGTTCCATTCAGGATAACAGGTCAGGATTCCCGTAATGTGATAATCACAAGTCAAGTATTAATATAACAGGAGGCAGGAGGCAGGTAACCAATCATGTCAAGAGGTTGAAATCAGTCTGGTGGCAAGTCATGTCATAACAAGGGGTCTTGCTAAGTAGTAGCATGTCAGGTGGTCAGGTAATATAAACAGGTATTAAATAGTAACATGAATGTAACAGGTATATGATAAAGTAATAGCTGAGCATAACCAAGCGGAGCTGCGGGACCTGACGGTCTCAATCACTGATAGTGAGTGACGGAGGCTGAAGACCGAGAGACCTGCCGGCCCCAATCACCTCTCTTTCGAGATAGTGAGTGACCGGAGGCTGAACTGAGAAACCTGTCGGTCCCAATCACTTCTCTTTCGAGATAGTGAGTGACCGGAGGTGAAGGGTCCGAGAGTACCTGCAATGTTAGTACCACATGAAATAGGAAAGCAAGAATAAAGCGAGATCACTCGTATAATCAATGAAAATAGGAAGTCAAGAGGATAGCGAGAACACTCGCCTAAATCACCGGAAAAG
>JAVJIF010029755.1:0-59413 GCA_038442645.1 Agave tequilana
GGAAGGATAGAGCTCTGAACGGTCTGCTGGAGATCCACGCTACCGCTGCGCCACTCTGATCAGCAACATGGAGAATCCACCCACACTCCAAGCTCCATGACCTGGACATGAGGATCCAGGGGAGTCAGATGAAACTCCCCAGGCGAGTGGTAGGCAAAAGCCAAGTGGCGAGCAAGGATAGGCAATGTGTAACGATAAAACCGAATCATAGTTATGCATTGAAAACCGTGTCGTGAACAAGAGCATGTATAAGCAGGTGTGAACAGGTATAGCATGATAATCATAAAACTGGAATTCTGTATAAAAACCCGATGAAGCATTTGTGGCAAATCACACGACGGTCATAACAGGAGTGCATAGCAGGCATAAGGGGAGTCACAACAGGAATTACATAGCGGAATCATGACAGGGATAACAAGAGTCATAACAGGCGTCACTCGATATCTCCTAAAACTAATATAAACCGATAAAACCGATAAAACCGAGTAAAGCCGATTACGAGCAAAACCAATCGTAAACACTTAGGTTAGGCTCCATGAGATAGTACATCAAAGGAATAATCCAAACAAGGAAACCCTCATCTATATACCTTTATCTCATGTCACCGTAATCCAAGCGCATACAATCCGAGTTACAAAACAACACAACAGATTCACATAGCTTATTATAATTATGGGGCCGCCTAAGTTCCATGCTTCAGTATGTGTCCATTCCACATACTTCCACTCACAACTTATATAGCCAGTTATTGAAAACTGATAAAGTTCGATGAATCATGTTCCGGATGGGCCCCGTACATGCCCGGGGACAACGGTTCAGGAGTATCCGGTGCTGAGCCGGAACGTACCGCTAGGTACCGGGACTTATGGACGCCCGAACAGGAATAGAGTATCGCAGAGTCCCATAGAAGATAGAATAGGTCTAGGGCGTGTTGCATACTCGGCAGGAATAATCAGGAGTAGGGGTGCCAGCACACCCCACGGAATCCCTGGTGGCCGCCAGGTGATCCCTCAAGTATGTGGCCACGCGGGACTCGATAGTGCCACCATGAACATGATTAATCAGGGCCCATCAGTTTCCCCAAACCAGGTGAAAGTTGTCAATATTAACAGATTACGGGAATAACGGGTCATGACAGGAAATGGCCCTACAGATTCAAGAGGTGGCCCCCACAGATTCAAGAGGTGGCCCCCACCGTGTATGGTGTGGCACTTTGTTCCATGTGGCACTTTGTTCTGAGAGGATGGATTCTAGAGGTGGCCCCCACAGATTCAAGAGGTGGCCCCACCGAATATGGTGTGGCACTTTGCTCTGTGTGGCACTTAGTTCCATTCAGGATAACAAGTCAGGATTCCCGTAAATGTGATAATCACAAGTCAAGTATTAATATAACAGGAGGCAGGTAAACCAATCATGTCAAGAGGTTGAAATTAGTCTGGTGGCAAGTCATGTCATAACAAGGGGTCTTGCTAAGTAGTAGCATGTCAGGTGGTCAGGTAATATAAACAGGTATTAAATAGTAACATGAATGTAACAGGTATATGATAAAGTAATAGCTGAGCATATAACCAAGCGGAGCTGCGGGACCTGACGGTCTCAATCACTGATAGTGAGTGACCGGAGGCTGAAGACCGAGAGACCTGCCGGCCCCAATCACCTCTCTTTCGAGAGATAGTGAGTGACCGGAGGCTGAACTGAGAAACCTGTCGGTCCCAATCACTTCTCTTTCGAGATAGTGAGTGACCGGAGGTTGAAGGGTCCGAGAGTACCTGCAATGTTAGTAACACATGAAATAGGAAAGCCAAGAATAAAGCGAGATCACTCGTATAATCAATGAAAATAGGAAGTCAAGAGGATAGCGAGAACACTCGCCTAAATCACCGGAAAGCCGAAAGGTCCGAAATCCACGGAACTCGGAACGCGCCATAATTATGGAAGGAGAGAGTGCGCGGGTTTTGAAAGTGAGACGCGAGGGTTCGCAGACGCGGGAGTTAGCGTCGCGAGGCTGGCGTCGCAAGAATGGCAAACGCGGGAATAGCAGACGCGGGAGTCGCGTTGCAAGAATGGCAAAGCGGAACGGGGAATAGCAGACGCGGGAGTCGCGTTGCAAGAATGGCAAACGCGGGAATAGCAGACGCGGGAGTCGCGTTGCAAGAATGGCAAACGCGGGAATAGCAGACGCGGGAGTCGCGTTGCAAGAATGGCAAACGCGGGAATAGCAGACGGGAGTCGCGTTGCAAGAATGGCAAACGCGGGGCTCGAGGCCTGTGTTTAAATCAGGGCATGAGAATGCGGACGCGAGGATAAACTCCGCGTCACGCCAACAAGGACAGAACACAGACGCGGGCACTTAGCTTCGCGTCGTGTTGACATGAGAAGGACGCATACGCGAGTATGGCTCCGCGTTGCATCAATACAATAACGCGAAGGCCGCGTTAAGGGATGGCCTAGACGCAGGAGGTAAACTCGCGTTTTAACCGACAGGGATGGTCCAACTCCAAATCCAAACCATTAAATGGTGGAAGTGGAATACATATCGACCCGACTAGGGAAGTTCGGCCCAATCCAAAAGGAGGGTACCGGCCCTAAGTCTTGCAACGGAGAAGAACGCAGACGCGGACGTGGGTTCTGCGTCGCGTTTATCACAAGAAGAACATAGAGGCGGGAATGGGCTCCGCGTTGCATTGATCGTTGTCGCCGAATATCACTAAATCGATCACCGGAATAATCGCGAATGATTACCGGAATGATCTTCGGTGATATTACCGACGAAAAGGAGCTCGGCCCCAATCCAAAAGGAGGGGCCGGCCCTTGAAGAGATGATGGGGTGGTTAAGGCTTTTGATGAAGTGGTGAAGAGAGATAATGAAATGAAATGGAGAAGGAAGGTATTTATAGAGGTTTGGAATTTGGGAAGGTGATGCAAATAAACAAAAGAGAGGGGGCTATTGCAAAGTGGGGAGGTGAGGTGTTCTCTTGGCAATCATGGCCTGCCATGGTGAGGGGTGAGGTGGAGATATTTGTGGTGGAGTGTTGGAGAAGCTTTGGAGAAGCTTATGGAGGAAGCTTGGAGAAGCTTAGGGTGGAAGGAAAAGGAAACTTGTGGTGGAAGCTAAAGGAAAGAAAGAAAATAGAAAAAGGAAAAGAAAATGGAAAAGAGAAGGTATTCTCTTGGAAGTAAAGTGGAAATAATATAGTGGCGGATTCCCGGGATTCGGTTGCGGATGCGGAAATCTTTTGGGAAAATACCGGAATCGTCCCGAAATCAGGTATCTCGGAACGACCCGAAATAATTATCAAAAATCAAGAATATTATACTAAGAATCATGGTGAAATCCTTTTTAAGAAATACTTTATAGTTTTAAAACTAAAAATCCCGGAACCAGCCAGCTACCGACTCCGGTGGAATTTTCATAAATTCATAAAATCCTCAGAAAAAGTATTTAAGTAAGAAATATGATTCTAAGAGATAATGTCTAAAGACTCTTCGAGAAATTCCAATCAGTTTGTAAATTAAAAATCTGGGAATCGGTCAGCGGCACTGGTCGACACCGGTTTGAAGATTTTCCATTTAATTCAGGAAAATTCCAGAAAATCATATAAAATAAAAATATTGGAAAATAATATTTAAAATTGAAATCGGTCAAATTTGATTATCAGAAAGACCAATTCAAGTAATACACTAGGATCGGGTCCTCGGTTCAGACTGGGGCTGACTCCGAGACCGGGGATCCGGATCTAAGACAAAACGATCAAATGAATACAGGAAGTAAATCGAAAAATACCGATCGAAAAATCTGAATACGCAACTAAGTACGTATTCTGAGAACGGGGTATTACACTTATGCATTATTTTTATTAGTATTTCATAAAGGGGGAGAAAAATTCGTGTTTTATCTTTCAATCGGTTTTATTTTCTATTAGTATCTTACTCTCACTTTTATGATGAAAAACACTTTATTTTGGTATATGCTAACATTTTCAATATTGGTATCAATAATCTTAAATTGGTATTATTCTCAATTTGGTATCCTTATTGGAAAATGATTTTTGTGTTTACCCAAAATTTGGTTTTATTTTCAATTGGTATCAAAAATTTATAAGATATTTTCAATTGGTATCAAAAGCTTACAATGTTCATTTTCAATTGATATCAAAAATCTTCTATTGGTATCTCAAAATTTTGTTTATCTATAAGTGGTACCAACTTTTATTTTGTCAAACTACAATTTGATTTCAATTGATATCAAAAATTATTTTGTTGACTTTAAGAAATTTCAAAATTTGTTTTATAAGTGCTTTTTCAAAATATTTTGATATATATTGCTTATATGCAAGGGGAGCTTAACATCTCCTTATATATAGATTCATGTTGAGTATATCTCACATTGAAGAGCTTGACCTCTCTTCTTTATGTGATACACGTGTGCAGGGGGAGCTTAACATCTCCACTTATACATTATATATTATACTTTATGTGGTTAGGGTCTAGTCATCTCTTTTCATGTAATGCATGTATGTAGGGGGAGTTAACTTTACGTCTCTCCTCTTAATGGATGTATATCGCATATATATCTTTATTGCTTGTTTTTCCTTCGCCCCTTTGTTGATGAATTAACACAAAGGGGGAGAAGAATTTGGAGAGTTTATATATGCATAGTTAATACTGGTATTTATGCATATATGTTTTGTTTGGTTTATGCACTTCATTGAATATCTTTCTTGTTTATTGCTTTGCATGAGTTAAGGGGGAGCTTCTATGAAGCTTAACTTTAATCCATGCATTATTAACTCCATGGTTGAATATCATTATTGTTTATTGTTATGCATGAGTTAAGGGGGAGCTTCTATGAAGCTTAATTTAATCCATGCATATATAACTCCATAAGTTTTGTCATCATCAAAAAGGGGGAGATTGTTAGCCCAAAGACGCATCACTCTAATTTTGATGATGATTAACTCATGTAGTTATACTACTAATGATCTTGTGTTTATTTAGTTTCAGATTTACGATCAAGATCTTAGTCGGTGTTTAGCTTCAATAAAAAATTCGAAGTCAAGTTTTGAAGGTAGCACGTGTTTGATTCGAGAACTCGCGCATCAAGATCGCATCATGTGCTCAAGAGGAGTCTACCTCTTTAGATCAAGTTTGAACAAGTCAAGTAGGAGAAGAAGATTTTCAAGAGAAGATTTTTAAGAAGATTTGTGTAATGTTTGTAAGTGTTAAGATTTATTTTTAGATAAAATGTAAAGGATAGATTAGTTGTGGATTGCTCAAGCTCGTATACACACACACACACACAAACTTTATATGTGTTTTCATAAAACAGTTTTGATTTTAGAGCTTATTGTCAAAAGCATAGATATTTCATCTCATATGTGTATTGGATCATATCCATACACACTAAGCTTCAAATGTGTTTAAAATATCTTATTTTTGTATTTGAAGAAGTTTTGGAAAAAAATCATTTTTCAAATTAAGATTGATTTTGAAAAATACGGATTTTTGTTTAAGGCAAAATTTCTATATTACAAAATGATTCAAAACGTTTGTAATATGTGTTGATTTTGATCACACATATTTGTACTTCAAAGTATTTCAATGAACTTATTTTTGTAGATTTTTAGTGTTTTTATGAGATTTTATAAGAGTATATAAAACCAAGTTTTTAATCCCCAAAATTTCAGACCTGGTCTTCTGGCGGTCGACCGACCGGTCGACCGAGCCAGAAGTCGGTCGACCGGGCGAGGTCGACCAATGTGCACAAAACGTGCACGGCCATTTGGCTTGAGGGCCGGTCGGCCGGGCGGTCGACCGTCCAGAGAGCTTTGCTCTTTGGATCTAGCCCGGTCAATCGGGCGGTCGACCGGTAGGTTGAAGCCCAGGCACGGTCGATCGGGCGGTCGACCGTCAGGTTGCAACAATCAAAAATATGACCGTTGGATGGTCGACCGGCTGGTCGACCGACAGCAGGATCTGCTACTGACTTTGACCCCAATGGCTAGTTTTTGATCCCCTATAAAATAAGTTTCCCTTGGGCTGTTTTAGACAAGATTTTGGGTGAGTTTTCAAGCTAGTTTTTTTCATCTCTTTCAGAGTTTTCTCCACTTGTTTTAGTGCTAATACTTCCATATCAAAGGAGAGTTTTCAAGAGTGTTTTTCTAAAGAGATTTCTTAAATTTTTCACCACAAATCTATCCTAGTTTTTCTCACATATACTTGAGCTTTTCATTGCCATATCTATCCTATAGGAGATTTGTTGTGAGAGTGTTTTTAGGTGATCAAAGTGTTGAGATCACCAAGTGTTCATTGTATTTGAGGAGGCGAACTTGTGGGTTCGTGTTGTTTCGAGTTCTTGTTGGAGCTCGGTGTAGAGGTGCAGTCTCGACAAGCTAGTGTGCTTGCGTGTGTTGTATTCTTGCGGGAACAAGAGAGGGACTAGTGAGTCTAAGAGTTCTAGTGTGAACTCGTTGTAGGTATTGCGGCACCGAGTGATCTTGCGGGATCATTTTTAGTGGAAATCCTTCATAGTGTTGAAGGCGGGGACGTAGAGCAAGGGTGCTAAAACTCGAAACAATTCTCCCGTGTTTGCGATTGCTCTCTCTATCTCTCACTTGTTTTTATATCTTGCATGCTTACATTGCCTATCTCTTTATATGCATGATATATCTTGTGCTTAATTGATATATGCTTGGGATTGTTTGCTCACACTTGTATTCTACCAAGAGAGCCATAGTGGCACCTCAACTCTTAATCTAGAGGAATCTTGAGGAGATAGTCCAGAGCCCTTCACCGAGAATTCGGCTACACTCTTTGATTATACCTTGTGTGTTTTATAAAGTAGTTTTAGTTTTCTTAAATAGTTTTAATTCCACATTTGTTTAGCATTAGATTATCTAGTCACTTATTCACCCCCCTCTAGCTGACCTACAATATTACCACTGTGCTTCCGTACTCTAGTTCCTGACTGTACTGATTTGCTTAGCGTAAGTATATGAGGATATTTCTGCCCTGCGTATGTACGTTGCAGTAGCGTCTCCGTACCGGTGGGACAGGGCGTTATATCTTTACTACTTGAAGGGTAGTATAGTTATACGACAAGTGGTGATTTCTACAAATTCAGATAATGATGGTACCCGACTTTGGCATATGAAGATCAGAAATACTGAAAAAAGTTTTTGCAAGCTCTTGCAACACAAAGTTTATTGAAAGGTGTCAATCTTGCAAATTGAATTTTTGTGAACATTGCGTTATCGGAAAGAAGACCAAGGTGAAATTCGGCACCCTGACTCATTGCACTGAGGGATTCTGGCTTGTGTTCACACAAATATCTGGGGACCAACCAAGACGACATCTAATAGAAGTAACCACTATTTTGTGTCTTTTATAGATGATTACTCCAGCGATATTGAGTATATATCATAAAGCACAAAGGAAAGTTCTGGAGCTGTTTGTGGAGTGGAAGAGGAACATGGAGAAAAGCACGAGACAGAAGAACAAGGTACTCCGTTCAGATAGCGTAGTAGTAGAGTATACAAGTGATCTTTTTCTATAGTTATGTCGCGATGAGGGCATTAAAAGGCACTCACACAGTAAGAGAAACAACGCAACAAAACGGAGTGGTTGAAAGGATGAATAAGACCTTATTAGAGAAGGTCTAGTGCATGTTATCCAATGCCGGTATATCAAAATATTTTTGGGCTGAGGTATTGGCTATGCTTACTGTCTCGTTAACAGGTTATTGTCGTCTGCGTTAAGAGGTAAAACTCCTTGAAAGTTTAGTCAGGAAAAGTTGCTTAGGATTATCATTTGCTATAGTAATTCAAATGTTTGGCCTACTGTCATATCAAGGAAATAAATTGGACCCAAAAGTAAAGAAATGTGTGTTCATAGAGTTCAAGAAAGGTGTTAAATGCGATAAAATTTAGGATCTGAAGGACAAGAAGTTTATCTTGAGTAGAGATGTCACGTTTGATGAGGCTTCAATGATAAAGCCTACAAACTCTCAGCTGGTGGAAAGTGAAATAACCGAAGGGATACCGCAACAGGTGGAGAGTGATTCTACTTCACCGTCTCTAAATAGATCAGTATCATTGGAGATCGTACCCGCGGTGACATAGGGTAGTGATCATGTAGCCGATCAAGATGTTGATGATGAGGATCAATGACAGGCTATGGGTGATGTCCAAGGGTCCATTGCAGTTGGAAAAAACTCGAAAAAATTTACATAAGCTCAGTTGGCTCACTGCTAACATGATAATGGTCTATACTCTCTGCGATTCCGCTATATATAGGAAAGCTCAAATCAGTTCAGAGTCCAATATGTGGAAGGATGTCATGATGGAAGAGATGAGTTCTCTAAACAAGAACGACACTTGGGAACTGTCAGCATTGCCTAGGGGAAAGAAGGCGATCGGTTGTACGTGAGTATTTGCAAAGAAATAGGGATATCTCGATGGTGATACTGTATGCTACAAAACCATATTAGTAGCTAAAAGCTGCACGCAACGAGAAGGCATTGACTATAATGAGGTATTCTCACCATTGTGAAGCACTTGAGTATTCAGATTTTACTGGCACTGGTTGCACAGTACGAGGTGAAGCTTCCTCAGCTCGATGTTAAGATCGCCTTTCTCCATAGCGATTTTGAAAAGGAGAACTACATGTCTCAGCCAATAGGGTTCAAAACTGCTAGAAAAGAGAATATGGTATGAAATCTAAAGAAATCATTTTATGGATTATAGCAATCACCAAGGCAGTGGTACAAGGGGTTTGACAGTTTCATAAGAGGCAAGAAGTCCACACGAAGTCATTACGACCCATGTGTGTATTACAATAAGCTATCTGGTAGAGAGTACATCTATCTACATTGTATGTGGATGATATGCTCATCGCTTCCAAGAGCAGATCTGTAATTAACAAATTGAAGAAGGATTTGTCTTTCGAATTCGAGATAAAGATATGGGTGAAGCGAAGAAGGTGATAGGCATGGACATTTAGCGAGATCGAAAAGGTGGCAAGGTTAGCTTGACACAAATGGGGTATTTGAAGAAGGGACTTCAGCGATTCAACATTAATAGTGATACAAAGTCTGTAAGTACACCATTAGCTCTTTATTTTAAGTTAAAAGTAACTATATCTTCTACTTCTGTTGAAGAGCATGAGTACATGACTCACATACCCTATGCTAGAGCGGTTGGTAGTTTAATGTATGCAATGGTGTGTACAATGCTCGATTTGTCACAAGCTGTCTCAATGGCTAGCAGATATATGCACGATCCTGACAGGGGTCATTAGGAGCAATAAAATGAATTCTACGGTACATCAAAGGTACAATACATGTTGGATTCATATTCAAGGAGGATTTTACAGGTAAGCAGAAGTGTATTGAATACATTGATTCTGACTACGCAGGAGACATCGATAAACGCCAGTGTACAATAGGATATGTGTTTACATTATTCCAAGCACTGATCAGCTGGCGCTCTACGGTAAGCTGGCGCTCTACTCGATAGTCTAATGTCGCATTATCTACTACAAAGGCTGATAACTCCAGTTCTAGATGCGTGAATCGTCGTACTAGTATCTGATATGATGAAATACCTTTCTGATAGTAAGACTAAGCCCGTTTTAGCTCCAGATATTAATTTCCAATATTATGGATTTTTTAAAGTTTTGAAAATTTTTCTGAATTACTTTGGAAAGTCTCCAGAATTCGAAGAAGTTAACCCGTACCGCCGATCCGCTCCAGGATTTTTAATTAACAAATAGGGTTGAATTTATAAATCTGATTTGACAATATTGCTCGACGTATTATTTTTATTTTTGAGAATTTTTGAGGATTTTTTTGAATTTCACCCAATAAATAATATTATAAATAATTATTTCCTTTTTCTTTCTTCTCTTCTTCCTTTTCTTTCTTCTTCCACACCGTTCCTCCACCGATTCTCCCACCACCTTCTCTCTCCCCATCACTTTATAAATCTCCCTCTCTCTAACTTTCTCTCTCTTTTCTTTTCCCCTTTGTTTCTCTCCCTCTCACACCTTCTCTCTCTCATCATTCTCTCTCCCTTTCGACCTCCTGCCTACCTGGCTGTCGTCGCCGGCCAGAGCTAGGCCACAGACCCTACTCTCCATCTCTCTATTTCCCTCATACTCTCCCTAGATCTTTCTCTCTATTCTCACACTCCCTCCATTTCACTCACTTTCTTTCTTTCTCACTATCTCTCACTATCTCGTTATCTCACCACTCTCACCACCCAACCCAGACTGCCAGCAAACTGGCATCACCACTTGCCAAGTTAGCCCCCACTGCACAACTCTCTTTCACTCCTCTCATCTCTTTCTCTCTCTTCCTTACTCTATCTGTCTCTCTCATTTCTCTCTCCCCATGTGCCGCCGGCCGACCGGCCCTGTTGCCGCCGACTGGCTCGGCCGCCACTGGCCAGCTAGTAGCGTCGCACCGCTGATTTGTCTCTAAAATTACATATTTCATACTACACTTCACATTTATTCAATATTAAATTCTGTTAATAATACCTCTCTTGTATGTTTTAAGGTTCATGGCATGAAATGAAAAAAAAGACCCAAAATCACGATTTAATTGGTGATTAAAAGCCTACAAAAATAGCCATTGACTTTGGAGGGTGGTTTTATCAAAACCGGGGGCCCAAATCTAGAAACCAGGACATGCAGCCGACAGGGGGACAAGAGGGGAGCGTGCAGCAGGCGGCGCCGTGCGCGCGGCTCTTGTGTGGAGCCGCGCGCCAAGATTTGACGCGCGACGCCATATAGTCCCTCTGGTGCCCCCTTTCGGCTATAAATACCATGGGATTTTCAGAGCAAGAGAAGGAGAAGTTTTTAGGAGTTTTTTTTAGGGTTTTCTTCTCCATGTTGTAGTGTAGGGTAGTTTAGATTAGTTGTTCTTCGTCTTTCTCCTTTATATTTTTCATTTCTTGTAGATCTTGTAATAGGAGAGAGAGTGGTACATGGTTGGAAAGCAAGAGTGCTTGTAATTGAAGGTGATAATTTATAAAAGATTCTCTCTTTACCTCTCTTTATTTTCTTCTCTCTAACTCCTTTTATATGTTTGGCTAATTTTCTCTCATGACAACTAACACTAACCACTAACTTGCTAACTTCTTACTTGATAATCCACATGAGTCTAATAGCCTCTACTTGGCCTTACTCTTTCAAGAGTCATTGATGGCTCATGATGATGGATTCTAACACTCTAATATCCTAACTCTCTAACAAGCTAACATTATTTATTCCATGCTCACTATTGTTTAGTTTTGATGGTTTAAGTGTGGCTTGCACTTGTTTTGTTGAGTTTGGATGTGATGAGTTAACATATGGGTTATGCTTTGAAACGCTCTTGAACCAAGGACTAGTGATGACCAAGAATACATGTGAGACAACTATCACTAAGAGATTAGTATGGTTAGTGGAACTATTAGTAATTAGTAGCCATGAGTTTTCTTTCTTCTTTTACTTTATTTTAAATATACAAATAAAAACTACAAAAATTATTTCTTCTATGTTTCCACTTCTTCTTGTTTCACCGTACTCTTCTCTTTTCATTCTTTATTTTTTTTTAATTCTTTCAAACATTGAAGAATACTTAACATACACGTGAACATAGCGGTAAAGCTTTTATCGCCTCCCGTCCCTGTGAATTCGACCTGTTTTGCCTCTATGCTATAACGGAAGTATCGAGGAAGGCAAAGCACACACACTTTAACTCTTGATTTCAAAATGACATATTTTGTGCACGTTTTTCCCACGATCAAATTTTGGTGTCGTTGCTGGGAATGGGAACGGTTTGATTTTACATTTTTGTTAACTTTTTTTCTTTTTTTTTTGATATGCAGATCAAATTTTTAGCATTGCAATAGTCCACACTTCTTTTTGTGTGGTTGGGTAAATTCTTGTATATTTTTATATTCTGTTGCTACCTTTTGTTTATATTACCTATGTGATCGGGGGAAAATCGTACACAAAAAGTGTATGTTTTGAAATCAAGAGTTAAAGTGTGTGTGCTTTGGCTTCCTCCATACTTCCGTTATAGCATAGAGGCTAAACGGGTCGAATCTACAGGGACGGAAAGCGATAGAAGATTTACCGGTATGTTCACGTGTGGGTTAAAGTTTCTTCAATATTTTAAAGAATCAAAAGAAAAGAAAACAAAAAAAGAAAAGATAAGAGTACGGTGAAACACGAAGAAGTGGGAAACATAAAAAAGAATATATTTGTGATTTTTGAGATATATCTAAAACAAAGTAAAAAGAGAAAAACCCATGACTACTAACTACTAATGGCTTCACTAACCATGCTAATCTCTTAGTGATAGTTGCCTCACATGTATCATTGGCAATCACTAGTCCTTGGTTCAAGAGCGTTTCAAAGCATGACCCATGGGATAACTTTCACATCCAACTCAACACAACAAGTGTAAGCTACACTTAAACCATCAAAATTAAACAAGAGTAAGCATGGAGTAAACTAATGTTAGCTTGTTAGAGAGTTAGGATGTTAGAGTGTTAGAATCCATCATCATGAGCCATCAATAGCTCTCGTAAGAGCAAGGCCAAGTAGAGGCTATTAGATTCATGTGGATTATCAAGTAAGAAGTTAGCAAGTAGTGGTTAGTAGTTAGTTGTCATGAGAGAAAATTAGCTAAATATGTAAAAGGAGTTAGAGAAGAAAACAAAGAGAGGTAAAGAGAGAACCTTTCATAACTTGTCACCTTCTATTACATGCACTCTTACTTTCCAACTATGTATCACTCTCTATCCTATTACAAGATCTACAAGAAATAAAAAATATAAAGGAGAAAAGAGAAAGAACTAACCTAAACTACCCTAAAGTACAACAAGGGAAAGAAAACTACATTACTCTCTGGATCTCCCCTGTGAATAACACCAACAAGGTATTTATAGGCAAAAAGGGGGACAGAGGACTGTACGGAGCCGCATGTCGAATCTCGGCGCACGGCTCCACAAGATTACCACAAAAACGCGACATTTGCCTCGTTTCCGCTACAATGCTTGGGAAGCGCGCGCAGCGCCGCCTGCTGCACACTTCTTGGATGTCCCCTGTCGGATGTATTTGCTGGTTTCTAGTTTTGAGCCCCTGGTTTTGACGAAACAACCCTCCAAAGTCAATGACTATATTTGTAGACTTTTAATCACCAATTAAATGGTGATTTTGGGTCTTCTTCTTCATTTCATGTCATGGACTTAGAAACATACAAGAGAGGTATTATTAGAAGAATTTAATATAAAATAAATGTGAAGATGTGGTATGAAATATGCAGTTTTAGTGACTAATCACTGTGCACTGTAATAATTTTAAGAACTAAAATACGTTAATTGGATATTTTAAAATGATTTAGACATTTGCATCCAGGCACGTGTCAATTTCAATTCCAATATACTGTATTTTATTCTTGTGTTGTTGTGATCTTGACGGAGGTGTACATATTGCATTGCATATGTTAGGACAAACACGTGGGTGATTTACTTTCTTTGTGTGTTCATTCTTATCTATATTGCACACTTGCACGAATTGAACTTAAGGGCAAAACCCAATATGTTAAGTGGGGAAGTCATTACCCTCCCTTAACCTAAAAATCACCTCCCTACTCACATAACCCAAGTCTAAATAAAACTTACTAGACGTTGGTCCCTAGGGACATCTCAGACTCATTTAGGAGATTCACCTAAGGGGGAAGTTGTTAGAGTTTGACTCTTTTCAATTGGTGTCCAAGGTTGGAGACTGAGAGGCGAAACCTCAAAGAACAGTAGTTTGGCATAATTAGGCCCGTTGCTCCGGCACGGATCTTGTCCCTACCTGGCCGATTAACTTGTGGTCAGATTCCAACAATGTACCCCCGTAGACAGTCTAACCAGTTAGAAGTCGTCTAGGTCAAGTCAACCCTAGCATAAGCTTGTTTTCTTTTTCTTTTTCTTTGTTTGTTTGTTTGTTTGTTTTTTTTGTAAATTGTGAAATGAATTTTAACAACAATAATTATTTCAATCCTAATATGAATCCATATTTCACCCCAACCTCATTTGACTAGGATAACTTCAACCCGGATATGTACAACATGAACCCGGATATGTACAACATGACCAATCATATAGGTAGAATTGGGATTATTTGACTCAATATGACCCATACCCCAATCTTGTGACCATAGTTTTCAAAATAATTTCAACTCTTCACAGAATCAATGGGGATTCACCTCCCCCGAGTCAAATTTTCAACAATATTGTCCACAATTTTCACAATATTCATTCCTCGATTCTGCTTCATATCCTCCTTTTCCTGACCACCAATTGAAGAAAAATCATCGTTGTAAAGGACTTTAGAAGAAGCGATAGAGGCCCAAAAACAATTTGAAAACATGATGGCCTCATCATGTCCACAAAATTTTTAAAATTCATATAGTTCTTTTCCATAACCACTCAAAGAAAAATTATTGTGGGAAAAAACTATGGAATTCGTACAAGAGACCGAGCGAATAATGCAAAATATGATTGAGTTCCCATGTCCATCAGATGTTCATATGACTCAAGAATCATGTCATTTTAGAAATTCAGTTTCAATTTCATCATACCAACCTGAACTTGACCAACATTAACCTCTTATAATTTGGCAAGTTATCCATTTTCTGAAATTAAACTTGAAGATGAATGTGAACCTGAGTTTCAATTTAGTGATTCGAGTTCAATTCTTAAATCAATATCGACTCCTGTAGTGTTACCTGAACTAAGTAACGTTCTTGAGCCAGTTTTGATTCCCATAATTCCTGAACTTCAATCGATCATTTTATTCATTCACATTCTTTCCGTGGAGGAAAATCAAGATTCAATTTCATTACATCCATTTGAACTTGCCCAAAATTTTGAGAACCACCTTGACATTTTGGCAAGTTATCCTTTTGTCAAAATTGAACTTGACTTGAAAGTGATCATAAACCTCAAGTTGGTAACTCCATTTCACTTTTTGATTCAATAATGACTCCAGTATCTTTACCAGATTTTTTTTCTCTATTTCAGAGTCAACATTGAATCCTGTACCAGTACACCGTGAAATTAAATCACCAATATCTTATGATCACACTTCATTGACAGGAAAAGTGTGCGAACATCAATTCTATAGTTTGGACCCTATTTTTGAACCAATTTCGACTCTCCTTTTTTAATCTTAACTTGATCTGAGTCAAATTCCCGAGTCCATATTGTTTTTTGTTCCTATTCCATTTGAGTCCAAATCAATCATCTTCCACAATTACACTTCATTGTTGGACAAGGATGTTGGAGAAAATGACTCAGTAATTATTTTTAAAATTGAAAATTAGATGGGGATAAATTTTTAAATAAGACCATTCACTCAATCATTCTTTTACTGGGTCGTATTAGAGAGGTCACTGGTGGTTTCTGCAAGATCTACGATTTTTTGATTGGGTAGCAACATTTGGCCCAATCAAACCACCACTGGAGTCACCACCATGCGATAATTTTTCTTCCCTTTTTATTTGTTTCATGTATATACACATTCACGATGCATTGAGGACAATGTATGAGATAAATGTGGAGGAAGATTTACTAATATAGTTAGTTTTACATTTTCTTTCTTTTACACTTCTATTTAGGAGCTTTTTAATATTTTCTTTTGCATAAAAACTTTTTTGTTTTCTTTTTTACAAAACTTTTTGAAATAAGATAAATAGTTTTGATTTATTTTTAAGAAAATTAAGATTATTTTAGGAATTAGGAAGACCTAAAATTATAAATTTTTAAACCGAGTCAAAATAATAGATCTTATTTAAATTTTAGAATAAGAAAGTAAGATTGGAAAGATAATTTGATCTTGAATTTTTTTGCCTTAGATATATGCACTTCACACTTACACAATTTTTTGGGATTGAAATAAAGACTGAAAATGTCATAAAAATGCCAAAAAAATAATTAAAAAAATGATGATGATAAAATCACTTATTGAAGTTGAATAATTATGTCTCAGTTTGCATGATTATTCACGCCTAAAACGGTGGACAAAAATAAAATAATCCCCTTTAGTTTTATGGCCTTGTTTACTTACAAATTTCAGCCTAAAACAGTTGCATCCTTACAAGATACATATGCAGTTCATCCTGAAGTAGATCATGTTGGTAAGGTAGAAACTGAAAATTCTCAACCACAAGTGCCTAGGAGATCAACTAGAGAGAGGAGATCAGTCATTGCAAATGACTATATATAGTTTATCTCCAATAGCATGAGTTTGACATAAGGCTAGAGGATGACCTCACATCCTTGAATGAGGCCAAACTCAACATTCACTCCACTAAGTGGTCAAATGTCATGAAAGATGAGTTAAAATCCATAAAGGACAATGATGTTTGGGATTTAGTAGAGTTGCCTGAAGAAAAGAAACCGATTGGTTGTAAATGAGTATTCAAAACCAAGCGGGATTCGAAAGGTAATGTCAAAAGGTATAAGGCACATCTTGTCATAAAGGGATTCACTCAAAGAAAGGGCATTGACTAATATATAGAGACTTTCTCCCTAATTTTCATGAAGCATTCTTTTAGGATTATTATGGCACTGGTGGCTCACTTTGACCTGGAGTTATACCAAATGGATGTTAAGATTGCCTTTCTTAATGGTAGCATTGAGAAGGAAATCTGTATGGTGCAACTAGAAAGTTTTAAAGTGAAGGTTTCATAATATTTGGTTTGCAAATAAAGAAATTCATTTATGGTTTAAAGCAAGCATCCCGTCAATAGTATTTGAAATTTGATCAAGTAATATCCGTTTTTCTTTTGATTTTAAGGAAAATATAGTTGATCAATGTATTCACCATAAATTTAAAGAGAGTAGACTTATATTTCTTGTGCTATATGTGGATGACATTCTACTAGTAAGTAACGATATGGTTCTTTTACTTGACACTAAGAGTCTTCTCTCAAAGAACTTTGAGATGAAAGATCTTGGAAAAGCTTCTTTTGTGATAGGCATCCATATTCAACGTGACAGGACACGTGGAATATTAGGTTTATCACAAAAGCCCTATATCGATAAGGTGCTAGATAGATGTGGCATGAAGAATTGCTCTAAGGGAGATAAGTTGAGTTTACTCTAATCTCTCAAGAACGATCTACAGAAAGAGCAAATAAAAGACATTCCATATGCATTGGCGGTTGGAAGTCTGATGTATGCTCAAGTTTGTACCCATCAGACATAGCATATACCGTTGAGAAACTTGACAGAAACTTGATCAATCATGGGATTGATCTCTGGAAGACTGTCAAGAAGGTAATGCGATATCAATAGAAGACTACATGAAATCTGATCAGTTGCAGCTGATCGGATACACAAATTCAGATTATGCTGTATGTATCGACAATAAGAAGTCCACTTCATGTTATATTTTCCTTATTGTAGGAAGATGGTGGATTTAGTCGAGAGGCCATTACAGCTACACTGTGAAAATAAGAGCTATAAAGCTCTACTACAATAGTGACAAGAGTTCAGCAAAGTCGAAGCATATCGACATCAAGTTTCTTGTCATCACTGATAAAGTTCAGAATCATATTTTGTTTGTTTGATAGTGATGACACTATTCTTAACATTACAGATCCACTCATTAAAGGACTTTCACCTAAAGTATTCTTAGAGCATATTGCTCATATGGGTATGACTAGTCATTATGATATCCTGATTTCGTGGGAGTGGATAATTTTATGTAACAGACATTATTTCTAAGTGCACTTTATGGATATTTGTTGATCCTGATAAATAAATTTATAACTGCTTTTCCTAAAGTTTACTTTTGCGCATTTGAGTTTGATGAATTAGCAGTTAGACTCGTTGGAGTCATAAAGTGAGACTCGTTGGAGTCATAAGGCTAGACTCGTTGGAGTCATAAAGTGGAAACCAGTTGGAATTGTACCTTATTTGATCAGAGGACATTTCCATGCCACACGTCTACATTTGATCTATGTCGTTAGGGGTTCTGAAACTTGTGACGTGGAAGGTCCTACCTCGATTATACAGAAGGTAACGATCGCCATGTTCGGTGGCAGGACACTTAATGGACCAGATTGTTTTGAAACGTGGTTTGTCGGCGGTTAAAATTTTGACGTCATAAAGTTATGCATAATATCTATTCAGTATGACTTGCTTGGCCCAAGTGGGAGATTGTTAGACTTATTATGTTTTAAAGTCTAACTTATTTTGGGCCTAATCAAGTCAATTGGATATTTGCACCCGCCCACTTAACCTATGTTGTTTGACCCAATAAAGAATTGATCAAACCTAAATGGTTTGGGTCTAGACACGTTTTCAATTACACTTAGCCATGAGTGTATTTAAATTAGAATGTGGGACTCATCTACACGTGTGGAACTCGTGTTATAAATTAAGGGCCTAGATCTATGATGAGTTGAACTAGGGTTTCTTGATGCTATATATACCATGAGTAGGATTCCCTCTCCACCAACAACAATAAATCTCTCTCTTAGAGGCCTCTCATCTCCTCTAAGGATAAAGAAGAGAACTTGGTGGCTGGAGAGAAGAATCCTCTCCCTCAACTCCGGCGTCCTCGAGATCGTGCAACCTTCGGCATCCTCTTCGTGTTCGTGATGGAATCAGGTATGCCTAAAACCCTCCTTCCCTTTGATCATGATAAAGAGGCTTACAGTATATATGTAGATCTTGTACGGAATAAATTTAGATCTAACAATTGGTATCAGAGCCACCTCTTTATCAGATCATAGGGATTTACGGAAATTATAATCTCGATCTATAAATATCATAAAAATATCTCCTTTGATTCAATAAATATTTTGTGTCTCATATGTTGGATCAAAAGGTTAAAAGGAGTAATTTTTATTGACTTTAACATGTATATATATTTTTATGAAATTTAATCTGTGTGTTATTATTTTTTGATTCTTAAAAAAAAAAAAATGCGTGGCCTGTCTGCATGCAGGCGCCTGCGCCTGCATGCAATGAAAAAAAAAAGATGTTAGATGCATGCGCTGGAAGCACCAGCGCATGCATCGTGAAGTGTTTTCAACAAAAAAAAATTAAATTAAATTGACATGGCCTGCATGCATGCAGACATGTGCATGCATGCACATGTAAGGCAAACGGATGCTTGTTGTGAAGAATAAAAAAAAGAAAATGGTTAATTATTTTGGGTTTCATGAATTAATTAAGATTATGAGATTATCTAGGATTCGGATAGAAATTGAATTTTACTCTAATAAGGAAACCCACTACTAATTAATCTCATATTTAATTTCAATTGGGATTGTTGAGATTGATTTGGGTATTGTGATTGAGATATAATTCTAGCCTATTAAGGATATTTTGGATAGAATTCTACTCAAATAAAGAAACCTAATCTCAATCAATCTCACATTAAGCTAATTGGGTTTTATTCAGTTCATTAAACCCGGCCCAATAAGAAAGGAAACCAATAACTTAACCATTGCGGGTCGGGTCTGATTCAGACCCGATAAGCACTGCAGACCCGTTTTGCCAATAGAAACTTCAATTAGCCGTTATGGGCTTATACGACCTCTGTTTTGGGCATGTAAACAGCCGTTTCGAAGCTCTTGACGAGCACTACAGTATTACAGGCATTAGACATGACAAAACAGTAGTTAGTTGACATAAAGATGGCATTGAAGTTTTTGTTTATCATGATTATGTGTACCCTTACATGCTTCCGCTTCATTAATATTTATATTATTGCTTACATTGTCTAGCATGATGAATATTGATGTATACTACAGTTAATAAGACACAGATAAAGATATATACATGTTTAAGCTAAAGAATTATAAAAGAGCTTCTTTAATTGCGTATGTAGTTCATGCGGACAATAGCCGGCCCAAAGGAAGACTATTGTTTGGCCGAATTATGTACGGCGTCGGATACTTGATGTGGGTAATGCAAGTGGGAGAACCTTGATGTGTGGTAATCGGCCCAAAGGAAGGTTGTCACACTATTGGCCCATATTGCATTACCCTCATCAACTAGTCCGATGGCGGAACAAGAATATAGATGCATAAATTTGTGTGGCCCATGCGTGTGGCAATCAGCCCAAAGGAAGGTTGTCATTATGGCCGGGTCATTACATATATTATATGGCCAATATAGATTACTTAAACTTTAGGACCAATCCTATAAAGTGACAGTCGGCCCAAAGGAAGGCTGTTCTCTTACATAGGACCTAGACTTTAGGATATCTATATTGGGCCAGTACAGTGTTGGCATATAGAGACACAACTTGTTCTGAAAGTTTAACCGGCAGCTCTATCGGTTAAACTGGTTGCATTTTCTGAAATTCATTTTTTTTATGGCTATTACAGTAGAATTTTATTAAATGCAATGTTTATATTAAATTGATGAGAAATTGTACATTTATGTAGTTTAAATTGAATGGTACAAACTTTAAGAAGTGGTAAGACCACGTAAATGATCGTTCTTGAATTCATGCACCTAGAGTACACCTTAAAGATTGATGGATCTCTACTATCACTAATAAAAGTTCAGTAAAGAAAAGGTAAATTATGGTAAGTGAGAGAGATCTTACAAGAGGTGTCTAATGGTCATAAAGTACACTATTCCTATAACTATTAGAAGTGCTATGCCCGATAAAGTCAGTGCTCACTTAGCATCCAGGGTAAACTTCTAATAAGAAAAGGAAAGTGAAACTAAAGGGAGGAACATAAATACTACTATAGTGGCTGATCCTAAGTGGCAAAAGTGCAGAAAAAGTAGCCTAAGGTCATTGCATACTTCTTCTGTAAGAAAGTAAGCCACCTTAAGTAGGAATGCATAAAGTATCAGAAATGGCTATTTAGCGGGTATATCTCATATTTATGTTTGTTCTGAGATTAATTTAACTTTAGTGCCACTTTATAAATTATGAATAGATAATTCACATAAGCGATTCAATGCGAAACTTCCAAACCCAAAGGAGGCCCAGCCCAGCTGAGCGATACGTATACATGGGTGATGGAAATAAAGTTGCAATTAAAGTTGTTGGAGTTTGTAGGCTTAAATTAGATTCTGGTTTTTGTTTTAGATTTGGATGAGACTTTATATGTACCGTCCTTTTAGGCGGAATCATATTTCTATTTCATTTGTTAGACAGATCTAGTTTTGCTGTCACTCTTGATAATGAAATGCTTAGTCTACTTTCCAAACCTAAAGTTGTTGGTACTAGAATTCTGATTGATGGCTATATAAATTGAAACTTCATGCTTTATATACTGAATCTCTATATGTGAATAGCATAGGCACTAAGCGAAAATTGATTAAAGAAACATTAGAAAGTTTGGTACTAGACGAAGTTCAAGTGTCTTAATTTGGTGTATACAGACATTTGTGTGGCCATGAATATTTCATCACTTTTACAGACAATTACTCTCGTTATAGGTACCTGTACTTGTTCCATGAGAAATCCCAATCATTGGACATATTTAAAGCCGTTAGATCTGATCATGGTGGTGAGTACTATGACAGATATAACGAATCAGGTAAATGTCCAGAACCATTTGTCAATTTCTGAAAGAGTGGTATTATCGCTTAGTACACCATATCAGGGACACCTCGTCAAAATGGTATTGCTGAGAGATAAAATCACACATTAAAGGATATGATTGGGAGTATGATAGCTCACACTATTCTACCAAAGTCATTATATAGTGAAGCCTTAAAAATGGTTGTCACCTCCTTAATAGAATACCTTGCAAAACAGTAACTAAAATCGCGTATGAGTTACGGACTGGGAAATCTCTCAGTATTAGGCATCTATATATTTGGGGTTGTCCAGTGGAAGCTCGGTCATATATACCATATGAGAAGAAGTTGGACTCAAGAACAGTTAGCTGTTTATTCGTAGGGTATTCTGAGAGGTATAAAAGCTTTAAGTTTTATTGTCCCTCCACTAAGAACATAAAGACGGATTGCTAAATTTTTTTTGAGAATATTCAGAACAGTGGGAGTCAACTACATAAATTTCATATTTAAGAAAGGACAGATTGTTATACCCATGACAATTGTTCCAAATGATAAAGTAGTTGTTCGACTTCAAGATGAAAATACAGTTGCATCCTTACAAGATACATATGCAGTTCATCCTGAAGTAGATCATGTTGGTAAGGTAGAAACTGAAAATTCTCAACCACAAGTGCCTAGGAGATCAACTAGAGAGAGGAGATCAGTCATTGCAAATGACTATATATAGTTTATCTCCAATGGCATGAGTTTGACATAAGGCTAGAGGATGACCCCACATCCTTGAATGAGGCCAAACTCAACATTCACTCCACTAAGTGGTCAAATGTCATGAAAGATGAGTTAAAATCCATAAAGGACAATGATGTTTGGGATTTAGTAGAGTTGCCTGAAGAAAAGAAACCGATTGGTTGTAAATGAGTATTCAAAACCAAGCGGGATTCGAAAGGTAATGTCAAAAGGTATAAGGCACATCTTGTCATAAAGGGATTCACTCAAAGAAAGGGCATTGACTAATATATAGAGACTTTCTCCCTAATTTTCATGAAGCATTCTTTTAGGATTATTATGGCACTGGTGGCTCACTTTGACCTGGAGTTATACCAAATGGATGTTAAGATTGCCTTTCTTAATGGTAGCATTGAGAAGGAAATCTGTATGGTGCAACTAGAAAGTTTTAAAGTGAAGGTTTCATAATATTTGGTTTGCAAATAAAGAAATTCATTTATGATTTAAAGCAAGCATCCCGTCAATAGTATTTGAAATTTGATCAAGTAATATCCGTTTTTCTTTTGATTTTAAGGAAAATATAGTTGATCAATGTATTCACCATAAATTTAAAGAGAGTAGACTTATATTTCTTGTGCTATATGTGGATGACATTCTACTAGCAAGTAACGATATGGTTCTTTTACTTGACACTAAGAGTCTTCTCTCAAAGAACTTTGAGATGAAAGATCTTGGAAAAGCTTCTTTTGTGATAGGTATCCAGATTCAACGTGACAGGACACGTGGAATATTAGGTTTATCACAAAAGCCCTATATCGATAAGGTGCTAGATAAATGTGGCATGAAGAATTGCTCTAAGGGAGATAAGTTGAGTTTACTCTAATCTCTCAAGAACGATCTACAGAAAGAGCAAATAAAAGACATTCCATATGCATTGGCGGTTGGAAGTCTGATGTATGCTCAAGTTTGTACCCATCAGACATAGCATATACCGTTGAGAAACTTGACAGAAACTTGATCAATCATGGGATTGATCTCTGGAAGACTGTCAAGAAGGTAATGCGATATCAATAGAAGACTACATGAAATCTGATCAGTTGCAGCTGATCGGATACACAAATTCAGATTATGCTGTATGTATCGACAATAAGAAGTCCACTTCATGTTATATTTTCCTTATTGTAGGAAGATGGTGGATTTAGTCGAGAGGCCATTACAGCTACACTGTGACAATAAGAGCTATAAAGCTCTACTGCAATAGTGACAAGAGTTCAGCAAAGTCGAAGCATATCGACATCAAGTTTCTTGTCATCACTGATAAAGTTCAGAATCATATTTTGTTTGTTTGATAGTGATGACACTATTCTTAACATTACAGATCCACTCATTAAAGGACTTTCACCTAAAGTATTCTTAGAGCATATTGCTCATATGGGTATGACTAGTCATTATGATATCCTGATTTCGTGGGAGTGGATAATTTTATGTAACAGACATTATTTCTAAGTGCACTTTATGGATATTTGTTGATCCTGATAAATAAATTTATAACTGCTTTTCCTAAAGTTTACTTTTGCGCATTTGAGTTTGATGAATTAGCAGTTAGACTCGTTGGAGTCATAAAGTGAGACTCGTTGGAGTCATAAGGCTAGACTCGTTGGAGTCATAAAGTGGAAACCAGTTGGAATTGTACCTTATTTGATCAGAGGACATTTCCATGCCACACGTCTACATTTGATCTATGTCGTTAGGGGTTCTGAAACTTGTGATGTGGAAGGTCTTACCTCGATTATACAGAAGGTAACGATCGCCATGTTCGGTGGCAGGACACTTAATGGACCAGATTGTTTTGAAACGTGGTTTGTCGGCGGTTAAAATTTTGACGTCATAAAGTTATGCATAATATCTATTCAGTATGACTTGCTTGGCCCAAGTGGGAGATTGTTAGACTTATTATGTTTTAAAGTCTAACTTATTTTGGGCCTAATCAAGTCAATTGGATATTTGCACCCGCCCACTTAACCTATGTTGTTTGACCCAATAAAGAATTGATCAAACCTAAATGGTTTGGGTCTAGACACGTTTTCAATTACACTTAGCCATGAGTGTATTTAAATTAGAATGTGGGACTCATCTACACGTGTGGAACTCGTGTTATAAATTAAGGGCCTAGATCTATGATGAGTTGAACTAGGGTTTCTTGATGCTATATATACCATGAGTAGGGTTCCCTCTCCACCAACAACAATAAATCTCTCTCTTAGAGGCCTCTCATCTCCTCTAAGGATAAAGAAGAGAACTTGGTGGCTGGAGAGAAGAATCCTCTCCCTTAACTCCGGCGTCCTCGAGATCGTGCAACCTTCGGCATCCTCTTCGTGTTCGTGATGGAATCAGGTATGCCTAAAACCCTCCTTCCCTTTGATCATGATAAAGAGGCTTACAGTATATATGTAGATCTTGTACGGAATAAATTTAGATCTAGCACTAACCACTAACTTGCTAACTTCTTACTTGATAATCCGCATGAAACTAATAGCCCTACTTGGCCTTGCTCTTGCAAGAGCCATTGATGGCTCATGATGATGGATTCTAACACTCTAATATCCTAACTCTCTAACAAGCTAACATTACTTTATTCAATGCTCACTATTGTTTAGTTTTGATGGTTTAAGTGTGGCTTGCACTTGTTTGTTGAGTTTGGATGTGATGAGTTAACATATGAGTTATGCTTTGAAACGCTCTTGAACAAAGGGCTAGTGATGGCGAGGCAACTATCACTAAGAGGTTAGTATGGTTAGTGGAGCTATTAGTAGTTAGCAGCTAAAAGTTTTCTTTCTCTTTTTACTTTGTTTTAGATATACAAACAAAAATCACAAAAACCATTTCTTCTATATTTCCCACTTCTTCTTGTTTCATCGTACTCTTCTCTTTTCATTCTTTGTTTTTTTTCTTTTCATTCTTTCAAACATTGAAGAATCCTTAGCATACACGTGAACATACAGGTAAAGCTTTTATCGCCTCCCGTCCCTATGGATTCGACCCGTTTAGTCTCTATGCTATAACGGAAGTATCGAGGAAGCCAAAGCGCACACACTTTAACTCTTGATTTCAAAGCGACCTATTTTGTGCAAGGTTTCCCCCGATCAGCCGCCATTATCGACCAAACTGCCTCCTCACTGCTTCCTTCTCCACTCTCTTACTCTCTCGATCTCTCCCTCTCTCTATCTTTCCATCTCTCTCCCTCTCTCACTCTCATATTGGGTCAAACCCAATAACTAGAACCTGACCCATATCCAACTCGCACCCACAACCCACTAACTTTATAATAAAGGTAAAATTATAGAAACTCTCCTGATAATTTAGATTATTTATATTTTAGACCTTATAAATTACATATCTGACCCATTTTATTAGTTTTAGTGTTTGGGCGATATCTTGACCATTGAGTCTCGATCCGTTGCGATCGTAGAAAAATAAGTTACATATATGTGATAACTATGTGAGTGTTTTTATTTTATAAAGTATATTTTATCATGTTGAATAAAATTAATTTATTGATTTATTTAATAAACTGTAATTATCGTCCAATAAATCATGAAAATGGTAAATCACTGTAAAGAAAAAAATGTGTGAATGTTTTTTTAATCATATTTAATAATATAATAATTTATTATTTTTCTTGCTTTAATATAAAATATTAATGATTTACCTAAATATCGTAAATATTAGATTGTAGATTAAAGAAATTATGGATTAATAAATTAATAATTTTAATATGGCTGTGAAGAGTTTGAAAATAGTTAATTATAAATAATTACTTTATGATATTGGTCGTGTTAATAATATTGAAAACGTCAAAATATTGATATATTGACACATGATCATGTTAATGATATCACTCTAATACTGTAACTGACATATGCAAATACTGTCACACTGAGCACATATTTCTGATTTTATGAATTATTATTATATTGTATGCATAATACTATATGTTATGATCGTGAACACAATTATTTCATGTTCTTGTATCACTATTATGCGGATACACCCAAGTATATGACATAACTGTCTCTTGTATCACTAATATTGATATGACATTCCTGTTACATGGATTCAAATGTATGGATGCTCTGATTGTTCATGTATTCCTATTACATGAATTATTGTTACTTAGATATTCTTATATTATTGTTACATGAATTGTTCCTGAATACAATACATGATCATTTCCTGTATTCTTGATATTGATATGACATTTCTGTTACTTGGATACACCGACATCTGACTTAAGATGTGAGGAATTAAGTGTCACATGGAACAAAGTGTCATACCACACATGTGGTAGGGGCCACCTCTTGAACCCGTGGGAGCCACCTCTAGAATCCCATGTCTTATGGATCTTATGCCTCCTATTATACTGTTATATGTTATTAGCACTGTTGTTACTGTGTAGTTAAAAATAACAAATATATTATGGGGATGAGGGAGACTTGATGGTCAACTAGGTCTTGTCGGGTAGATGTCCATGGATTCATATTAGTCCCATTGCAGCAGATGTGGTAGTACTGGCTACCACTTGTTATAACTCAATGAGCTCCTTATTTCGTATTTCGCTTTAGCGGGCTGGCCCTGGTCTCAGCAGACAGGGATTTGTTTAAGGTCGTGATCTTGAGTATGCACTGGGATACACCCACCAGATCAGAGCTCCTCGACTCTTGAGTTTCAATTAACATAATAAAATAGTATAAACAATGATGACAACAGGAACACTTGTTATTTGATCACTCTCTCGTTCAGATAATGGTATCCGTATGCCATGTTCGGATGACTTCGGTTGGATTACGAGCTCCAGTATGAACTGTCAGTGGTATGAAATACTGAAAGAGATTGATTAAAATATCATTTGATGCTGATTGTTATTATTGTATAAATAAAATACAATACTCAAAAACATGTATAATATTGTCTGTTTATATTGTGTTACACTTTCTGATTTTCTTGTCCACCAGCATGTTACATGTATACTCTGCATTTCGTGTATTCTTTGTAGACACACTATTCCTGTATACTCACGAACTTTATAACATGATTAATTTTATTTATTTCTTGAGTAGACGTACATATTAATCATTGCTATCGTTATATTAATGTTACTGTTAAATTTAAAACAATAAATATGGAATAATTATTACTTGATACAAATTAATAATACAAATTGATTTCATGACAAATTGATTTCATTAATATACAAGTAAATTATTTATCTTATCATTAATATTATGCCGTAACAATATGATAATGGTTAGTAATGTTTTAACGGTAATGTAATATTATAATGTTAGTAGTTTTGCATTGTAAACTGAGTAACAGTATAACTATGTTGTATCATTGTTATTTAGACATGTATTATATGTTATCGTGATTGTAATATTATTATAGTATACTTTTTTCTTCCTTTATTTTATCATTCACTAGGTCGCTTTTTGACAATTCTGAAGTTGCTTCCTCAGGTGAGAGCTCAACGATTTCATAGTTCTCGACGTTTCTTGGGATAGTAGTCGAAGACACAACATCTTTATTATTCATAAGTATCTTTATTATTTTGTTCTTACTTCCTTCATTATTCATGTTTTCATATCTATCATGATCACTGATCCTTTTGCATGTATTCTTGTACTTAATTAAGCTGAATTTATATCGTGTATATTATTTTTATTCCCTGTACTGAGGCTTAACATATAGATGTGTGGAGTATTCTCCTCGTGTATATGCGTCGCTAGCTCTGGTCGCGTCCCCGCTATAGTATTTTTTGAGAAGTGGGGCATGACAGAGGCAATTTGGCTTCAAGAGTTGCTTAACGACTTGGGAATTGATCATGATCTTTTGAGGATCAACTGTGATAGCATGAGTGAAAACTATGTGGCATAAAACCAGGTGTATCATGTAAGGATGAAGCACATTGACGTTAGGTTCCACTTAGTTCGGGAGGTTCTTGATGAGGGTGACATCAAGTTACAAAAGATTCACAAGAAGGAGACTCCTGCCGATATGCTTACCAAGGTTATTCCGAGAGCAAAGTTTACACATTGTAAGGAGTTACTCCATATCCTTACAGTTGTTTGAGCTCGGTGGAGCTCATTTTGATGGATTACGGATGACTTGGTCATCCTAGCCAGGGGGTGCGTAGGCAATCACACTAGTGTAGCCCATTTGAGTCGACATGACGCTATATTGTGTTCAGCTCAAATTTGAGAAATGTTCACCAAGGTGGAGAATTGTGTAAAGAGTGTAAAGTCTTAATGGTGGAGTTTTTTTTAACTCTTTGGTGTTAATACAGCGTTTGCATGAAGTGTTAGGATGCAAAAGATACGTGGATACACCAACAGGAGCAGCAGTTTGCTTTGTCTGTCGACGAAGCCCTGTCAACATGTTGACAGATTTTTTCCGAGAGTCGGGTGTTGTACAGATTGGCCCAGTCTGTCGACAAGCCTATAGGCCTGTAGGCCCGTAGACAGCGTTAGACCTCTGGGCGGTTTCCAAATTGAATTTAGAGTTTGTTTCTGATCCAAAGTTGGAATGTTTGTTTTCCTTATTTTCATGAACCCTGTGGTTATATAAAGAGGGGTATTGCCCCTTATAGATTGTGCATTATACTTGGTTGATTGAATAAGATCTCTCCCCCTTTCTTCCCCGAGGACGAAGACAATTACCGAACCTCGTTAAATTTGTGTTATCTCTCTTTTTTTTTCTTTGATTGCTTTGTTCGTGCAATTGGCGACTATTCTCTGATGTTGTTGTCCTCTGTTGCAAGGAATCCCAACAACATGTAATTAGAAGTTTGGCAACCATAGAGTGTGAGGATATAGTGACACAACCTCATGCAGGTGTCCTTAACTTTTCGGAAAAGGCACGCATTTGCAAGCGTCGAAAATCTAGCTAGTTAGCATTTGTTTCAACAGGCATGAACCAGGCAACAAATTATACTTAATTAAGGTTGGAAGTGATCATGTGATTCCTGTCTAATTAGATCCTACCAAGACAAATCAAATGCCACGGCTTCAAGCTCCCCGTTCTCCAAAATGACAAGTAAATACGATAAGGAGCGAGGACCAGCTGTCATTAATTACTTGCAAGCTCGCAATTTGTTCCATCCGCTCATTAAATGTTGAACCAAAGAGCAGCAGAAAGAGACAAGACTTGAGGACAACAGACGGCGAAAGACGGCAGCACGTTGGCTCGCAGCTTTGATTGTTTGGTCTGACTTATAGTCCCACATCGGTCAGAGTTTCGTGAAGCCGCAGCCGCACTTGTATAAAATATGATTAAGGCCCACCACGAAGATCTCTGAGTCCCATTTAGCTGCTGGAGGGGCTGCTCATTGCCGACTTTTCTGATGGCGTTATCTACAGACACAGAAGAGACCCCACCAAATCGTACTTAAGTTTATGTTAGGTTCGTACTTGACTTGCTCGATGACAGCTGGAATGGAAACTTGTGAACAAAATCTAATGAATTATATACTATTGGATTATACGATTGGATCAGAAATGCCACCTGCAAGGTGATTGCCCCGTGACAAGCCACCTGGCCCTAAATATCTTCTTTGATTTTCACAAACTTCACACAAACAAGTTTAGGTGTTTGAGCCCCCAGTTCACATATTAAAAGCTTCTTTAATTTTTTTAATTTAATTGTAGTTATCTCAAAAGTTATGATACTCTTTTTGTGTGAGAGGTGTGGGTTTAAATTTGTAGAACTAATATACAAAGAGACTCAAATTAAATGTAAACCCTCTGAAATCATGTGTATTCACGATAAAAAGTATGGGAAGGTTATGTTAATTTATTTTATTATTAATTTATGTGCACTATGTTAATTTATTTTATTATTCTGAAGAATGACAATAAAGATGCTGATTGATACAATTCGACATGATTTGAATTTTTGTACATTAGCTCGCTTGGTGACTTGATGTTGAGTTGTGGCCTTGTCATCACATGCATTTGTTAGCCACAGGCATGAACCGAATCCAAGCATTAATTAATCGAGCGCCGTGTGGGGAAGATTTCTGCTCCGCGTCATCAATGCTGACATGAGATTTACCCTCCACTAAACTAAAGCCTGGGGAAAACAAGCCTACAATGGTTGACGCCTTGCTCACTCCTTGCTCCAATTGGTGACGCCTGTCACTCACTTGTCAATACCACACAAAACTGTATCAAGTACGTGCCAAGTTTTGAGAGCTTGAGTTTGCATTTGATCATTGCAGTGATCTTTAATCAAGTCACCTCACTCTTTCACGATTGGCTCCTTGCTCAAGGATTCAAAAGCCCCATGAATGCAACTGAGATGCGCAACATGCACGTGGAGTTTTATAATCTAAACTCAATCCGTGTCAGAAGACGAAATGCTTGGTTCAACAGCTTGAACTTGTGATAATGCATCAAATGGTGCCACGTACATCATTGTCAAGACAACGAAATCCTGTCTCGGTTTCAATCAGAGCTTTGTCATTTTCTTGCTGCGGATGGGTCAATGGAGGTTGAACCCTCATCCTGTTTAGATTCGCATGTTATGTAATTTGTCTGCACATAGGGAACGATATTATTTTCGTTCTTGACAAAGGCAAATCGCAACTACTTTCGTGTAAGTAGAACATTAAATTTGTTAGTTTGTCTAAACTTGTCTGACATATAAAGAGTCTGCAGTCCTTATGTTCCTCGTGCAACAAAAGAATGAAACGGCCTTTGAACTTGCCGAAAGGAAGAGACTTCATCAATGTGGCTGCAAGGGGTGAGGCCCACTATTGTGTCTTGCTAGCTCATTTTGCCAAATGAGTCATCACCTCATTTTCCTTTTACCTATATATGTGTGCACGTGGAGAGAGAAACATGGCTACTTTCGGAGCAATTTGAGAATGAATTATTCCCAATCAAATTCAATGTTACGACAATCAAATACAAAATCTATTCCGCTGAAGTTGATCTATATTATTTAAAGTAATCAAAAATAAAAAATCAAGTGTTTTATAATTTTCTTATCCATACATCAAATAGGGCACAAGATGAACGGTCGAAAGTAGCATATTACTTAAATTTATGACTTTAGACAAACAAATTCTCGATCCGACCATTTGATCATGATCTAAACATTAAAAAACCCTCATGATTAGTCTCTAAAACTGCATATTTCATACCACATATTCACATTTATTTTATATTAAATTCTGTTAATAATGGTTTACTTATGTGATTCTAGATTCATGGTGTGGAATGAAGAAGAATACCCTAAATCACCATTTAATGGGTGATTAAAGGCCTATAACATAGTCATTGACCTAGAAGAACTGATTCGTCAAAACCAGGGGCCTAAACCAGAAATCAGGACCTGCAGACGACAAGACACTGACGGGACAGCATGCGGCCGAAAGCGCCGCGCGCGCTTCCCTAGGGAGGCCACGTTTTTGCGGCCTGGGAAGGCTGACCGCAGCCGTACGGCCACGACTAAGCCCGTGCTTCTGGCCAACTGTTGCCAGCCTAGTCCCCTTTCCCCTGGTGCCTATAAATACTCCTGAGGTTCTCCGTCAGCAAGATATGCAGAGTTTAGAGTAGTTTTCATCTCCATTTTGTAGTTTAAGGTAGTTTAGCTTAGTGTTCTTCTTTTTCCTCTTTTGTATTTTTCATTTCTTATAGATCTTGTAATAGGGAGAGAGAGTAGTATATGTTGGGAAGCAAGAGTGCTTGTAATAGAAGGTGACAATTTATGAAAGGTGCTTTCTTAACTTATCTTTATTTTCTTCTCTCTAATCCCTTACATGTGTAGCTAATATTTCTCTCATGGCAACTAACTACTAACCACTAACTAGTCTAACTTCTTATTTGATAATCCACATGAATCTAATAGCCACTACTTGGCCTTGCTCTTGCAACAGCAATTGATGGCTCATGATGATGGATCTAACACTCTAACATCTAAATCTCTAACAGGCTAACATTACTTTATTTCATGCTTGCTCTTATTAGGTATTGATGATTTAAGTGTAGCTTGCACTTGTTGGTTGAATTTGGATATGAAAGTTAACATATGAGCCATGCTTTGTAAAGCTCTTGAACCAAGAACTAGTGATGGCCAATGATACATGTGAGGCAATTATCACTAAGAGATTAACATGTTAGTGGAGTCATTAGTAGTTAGTAGCCATGGGTTTTCTTTATCTTTTTATTTTGTTTTAGAAATATATCAAAAATCACAAATATCTTATCTTCTATGTTTCCCACTTCTTCGTATTTCACCGTACTCTTCTCTTACCATTCTTTGTTTTCTTTTCTTTTGATTCTTTAAAATATTGAAGAACTTTTAACACAGACGTGAATCAACCGGTAAAGTTTCTATCACCTCCCGTCCTTGTGAATTCGACTCGTTTTAGCCTCTATACTATAACGGAAGTATCGAGAAAGCCAAAGCACACACTTTAAATATCGATTTCAAAACATACACTTTTTGTGTGCGGTTTTCCCCCGATCAAATTTTCGCGCCGTTGCCGGGGATGGGAACGGTTTAATTTCACGTTTTTATTAACTTTTCTTCTTTGTTTTGGTGTGCAGGTCAAATTTTTTAGCATTGCAGAAGTCCACACTTGCTCTTGTGTGGTTGGGTAAATTCTTATATATTGTTATTTTCTGCTGCTAGTTTTTATTTATATTACCTGTACACTGTAATAATTTTAAGAACTAAAATACAGAAATTGGATGCTTTAAAATAGTTTAGACATTTGCATCTCGGCACGTGTCAATTTTTATTCCAATATACTGTATTTTGTTGTTGTGATCTTGACGGAGGTGTACATATTGCATTGCATATAATTAAGACAAACACGTGGGTGATTTATTCTCTTTGTGTGTTCATTCTTATCTATATTGCACACTTGCACGAATTAAAATTAAGGGTAAAACCCAATACAACATAAGGTAGGGAAGTCATTACCCTTTCTTAGCCCAAAAAAATCACCTCCCCACTCACACAACCTAAGCCTAAATAAAATTTGCTAGATGTTGGCCCTAAGGACATCTCGGACTCATTTACGAGATTGATCTAAGGGAAAAGTTGTTAGAAGTTGACTCTTGTCAAATCGGTGTCTAAGGTTGGGGATTGAGAGGCGAAACCTTGAAGAACAGTTGTTTGGTATAATTAGGCCCGTTGCTCCGGCACAGATACCTCCCACTGATCTTGCCCCTACCTGGCCGATAAACTCGTGGTCAGATTCCGACAATATACCCCCGTGGACAGTCTAACCAGTTAGGAGTCGTCTAGGTCTAAGTTAACCCTAGCATAGGCTTGATTTCTTTTTCTTTTTGTTTGTTTGTTTGTTTGTTTTCTCTTTTGTAAATTATGATATGGATTTCAACAACAATAATTCTTTCAATCATAATATGAATCCATATTTCACCCCGACCTCAATTGACTCGGATAACTCCAACCTGGCTATGTACAACATGAACCAACCATATATGCCGGATTGGAATTATCCGACTCAATATGACCTATATCCCCAATCCTATGACTATAATTTTCAAAATAATTCCACTCTTCACAGAGTTCATGGGGATTCACCTACTCCGAGTCCAATTTTCAACCATCTTGTTCACAATTTTCATAATATTCTCTCCCCGATTTTGATTCTTATACTACTTTTCCTGAACCACCAATTGAAGAAAAATCATCATTGGAGAGTTTGAAAGAAATGATAGAGGCCCAAAAATAATTTGAAAAAATGGTAGCCTCATCGTGTCCACCAAAATTTCCAAAATTCATGTAGTTCTTTTCCAGAATGACTCAAAGGAAAATCATTATGGAAAAAAACTATGGAATTCGTGTAAGAGACCGAGCGCATAATGCAAAATACGATTGACCTACCATGTCCACCAAATGTTCATATGACTCACGAATCATGTCATTTTAGAAATCCAGCTTCAATTCATCATAACCACCCTGAACTTCACCAACATCAACCTCTTGATAGTTTGGCAAGTTATCCATTTTCTGAAATTGAACTTGAAGATGAATGTGAATTTGAGCTTCAAATTAGCGAATCGAGTCCAATCCTTGAATCAATATCGACTCCTGTAGTGTTACCTGAACTAAGTAACGTTCTTGAGCCAGTTTTGATTCCCATAATTTCAAAACTTGAATCAACCATTTCACCCATTCATATTCCTTCTGTGGACGAAAATCAAGATTCAATTTCCTTACATCCTTTTGAACTTGCCCAAAATTTTGAGAACCTTCTTGACATTTTAGCAAGTTATCCTTTTCTCGAAATTGAACTTGAACTTGAATGTGATCCTGAATCTCATATGAGTAATTCTATTTTACTTTTTGATTCAATAATGACCCCAGTATCTTTACCAGATTTTTTCTCTATTCCGGAGTCAACATTGAATCCTATACCAGTACACCGTGAAATTGAATCACCAATATTATATAATCACACTTCATTGATAGGGAAAGTGTGTGAACGTCGATTCTTTGATTTGGACCCTATTTTTGAATCAATTTTGACTCTCATTATTGATTCTCGACTTGATCTGAGTCAAATTCCTGAGTCGGTATCGATTTTTACTCCTATTCCATTTGAGTCCAAATCAATCATCTTCCAAAATCATACTTTATTGTTGGATAAGAATGTTGAAGAAAATGACTCAGTAATTATTTTTGAAAATTGAAAATTAGATGGGGATAAGTTTTTAAATAAGACCATTCATTCAATCAACATTTTACTGGGTCGTATTACAGAGGTCATTGGTGGGTTTCTACAAAGATCCACAATATCTTGATTGGGTAGCAACGCTTGGCCCGGTCAGACCACCACCGGAACCACCACCATGAGGTAATTTTCTTTCCTTTTCATTTGTTTCATGTCTATACATATTCACTGTAACACTTGTCTTAAATAAGCACCCTTTTCCTAACATATTGATACTTTAAGGAGGTAATGGGAAATAAGTATTCATGCTAGATACTATACTTGATACCATATATTAGTATGTATATACATATGTATGTATGTATACAAATGAATACAATCACATGTTTGTTGACCTTGCCACCATACCCCTCACCATGCTTGGGGGTACTAGTACTTCATGAAGGGGGGAGGCATGGAGCCTTATTTATAGGGTAAGGTATAGGAGTAGAGTGATGGGTTAGAGAGGGACATTTGTCATAATTTTATGGAAGGATTTGGGCTATAAATAGGAGGTGGATGAAGAGAGCAATCTCATTTGATAAAACCCTCTCTCTCTCTTTGTAATACCCCGTTCCTGGAATACGTACTTAGTTACGTATTCAGATTTTCGATCGTATTTTTTTTCGATTTGTTTCCCGTATTTATTCTGTATCATGAATTCCTTACACGATTAGTTTATATTGGATTTGGATTCGTGGACTCGGATTCAGCCCTAGTCTGAGCCGAGGGCCCGATCATAGCATATTCTTCGACTTGGTATTTCTGACGTGTAGAATTGACCGATTTCAATTTTAAATATTGTTTTTCAATATATTAGATTTTCTGTGATTTTCTGGATTTTTCTGGAATTAAATTGAATTTCTTCAAAACCGGTGTCGGCCAGTACCGCTGACCGATTCCCTGAAATTTTAGTTCTCAAACAGTTTAGAATTTCATGATGGTTCTTTAGACTTTATTTCTTGGAATCATATTTTCTGTCTATATTCTTTTTCTGAGAATTTTATGATTTTATGGAAATTCTTTCGGAGTCGGTAAATCACTGATTCCGGGATTTTTAATTTTAAAACTATAAAGTATTTCTTCGAACAGATTTCACTATTGGTCTTTATATATTATTCTTGATTTTTGGTAAAATTTCCAGATCATTCCGAGATACTTGAATTTCGGGCTTTTTTTCAATTTTTGCAATTCCTATTTCCACCTAAAATGCCACCTCATTTCCCACTCACCCTTCACCTAACCCCACTCATTCTCTCTCCTTCCCATAGCCGGCCAAGTGGCCACCCTAGGGACACCTCACCCCTCCCCTTTCACACAAAGCCCCCTTGCATTTATCCTATTTCCATCTCCTTCACAAAATCCCCATCATATTTATACTTTCCTAATTGCTAATTTCTCTTTTCTTCCTCCACTTCATCAAGAGAAGAACTCTCTCACAAAATCCTCTCATCTCCTCCACCAAAACCCTAGCTTCAAGGATCCATCTCAAGACTTCAAGAACCCATCTAGGGCTTCATCACAAGGGCTTCATCTCCAACCACCAACCCCAAGGCAACACCAAGATCTACTCCTTCAACCCTAGCTTCAACAACAATTCATGGATTGAAGCCATCATCTTCTTCATCTTGGATCAAGCCCCAATCCAACCTATCCAGGTGAGTACCTTACTCACCAAGACCTAGATAGCTCTCTATTTTCTTGTGATGTGAACTCTTGAACACTTGCACCATAAAAATCCCATTTTTAGGTTATCAAACTAAAGATCCAACCTTTCCATGTAAATATCTCTACTCACCAAGGCTAGTCCATCCCTTGTGTACTTGTGTTGGTAGATCAGGCCCCCTAATGTCATAAAAATCCCATCTTTAGACTATTAGAGACAACCCCATAAAAATCTGATTTTTAACTTAACAACAGCAGATTTCAGAGGATCGGTCGACCGACAGTCGACCGATCACTCGACCGATGTGCACAACGTGCACAGTTTTGAGCTGGCGGTCGACCGGCAGTCGACCGATGACTCGACCGACTTAGGAATTAGGTGTGGACCAGTCGACCGGCAGTCGACCGGCCAAAACCTGGAGCTCACGGCATCTGACCAGTCGACCGGCAGTCGACCGGGAGTCGACCGTTAGTTATGTCCCCAGTCGACCGGCAGTCGACCGGAGGTCGACCGACAGTCTGATTCTGGGCCAGAATTTCTGACTCTTTCCATTTCAAATTTTGATATTACCCTGGCACATGTATGGTATGTTAGTCTTGTTTATGCTTCATATTTGTACCGCTTGACATGTTACATGATGGATCTTACACTTGGTTCATGTGAATGTACCTTGTACTTAATAACCTATTACTTGTAGTACATTACCTCTAGTCACCTCATCTTGTCATGCAATTGCTTGTTCCATTCTTGTACTTGTACCTTGCCGTGTTATTATTGTTTCCTTATTCTATAGCATGCGTGGCAGACCCTCCGAGGTCGTTGAACCCTAGGATGCATCTATGTTCCACTTGTCTTACCTTATCACAGCTTTGTCAATTATCTATTTTCCTTTTAACACATGTATATCACACGACACCTAATATGTAATCACTTGACCCACTGACATGCCACCACCTTGTTAGACCCTATTGTTATGTCATGGTTGACCCGGCCATTTATATATTTATTGTTACGTTTTATTGTTTGTTATATATCACCACTTTGTCACGCTATCTCCTAAACCAAGCATGATACACCTGACTTCATGATTATCTTGTTTACGGGAACCCTGCCTTGTTTTATGGAACTAAGTGCCACACCATACTCGGTGGGGGCCACCTCTAGAATCCACTCCCTCAGAACAAAGTGCCACATGGAACAAAGTGCCACACCACACGGTGGGGGCCACCTCTTGAATCCATGGGGGCCACCTCTTGAATCTGTAGGGCTATTACTGTTATGTTCATTTTCCCGTAAACTGATAATCCTTAATAAGCTACAACTTGCATGGGGTATGGGTGGAAGTGATGGATGCCGGAATGATACCTTGCTTATAGTAGGTGGGCGGAATATGGAGATTACTGTTAGTGGGACTTTGGGCCCACACTATATGACTGTTAGGGGGACTTTGGGCCTCCAAACCGGTTCCAGGTGTATGGAAACTACTATAAGAAGTGATATCAGTTCTCCATCTACTTCCGACAACGACCCTCGACTTTCTTATATATGGATGTATGTGAGTTGGGATCGATACTGAGACACATACCTAGATATATGGGTTAGACGAGTAATAATAATAATTGATGTCAGTTATGATTCCCGATATAGTTACTGTTATGTGTACCTGTTATGTTATGACTCCCGTTCTACTTGCCGTGATTCCAGTGATGATTCCGGTTATTGGCTTATGTCTTTCTCGTTATGATTATCACATGATTTGCAACTTCGATTCTATATGCTTGGATTACTGTGGCATGGGATAGAGGTATATAGATGAGGGTTTCCTTGTTTGGATTATTCCTTCGATGTACTAGTCTCATGGGACAGTGACTTAAGCGTATATAATCACTTTTACTTATAATCAGTTTTACCCGTATTTCCTGTTCTATGATTCTGTTATATCTGCTCTTATATACTATTCTTGCGTTCTGACACTATTCATGTCTCTTAGCCACTTGGCAGTAGTTCATTTATTGTTATATGTCTTGACCCCTTGGATTTGCACATTCAGATTCCGAAGCTGGATCGAAGTGGAGTTGTCCATCATAGATCGAGCCATCCTTAGCGGGCAGGCATCCCAGCTCCAGTTCCTTGTGCCTGACCTCTTTTGACTCACGGGATCTCCATCCTACTCGTGAGCTCTTTTGTACTTTTGCTGTACATCTTACTTTTGGGACTTGGTTGTGATAACTGATACATGTAAAATGAAACGTTTATCATATACTGTGATGACTTTGTATTGTACCTTTATGTTGGCATATATGTGTGTATACCACGCTTTGTGTTGCACTCTGATCATTTCTTGTTGTACCTTTGCTTAGCGTATATGTGTGGGTGCATTTTCGGACCTACGCATATACGTCGCAGTGACGTCCCCGTATCCGTGGAATCGGGGCGTTACAGGTTGGTATCAGAGCTTAGGCTCTTACCCCTATAGTACAGACAAGCTGCAAATTCCTGTAATTTGCTAATGCCAACTACAACGTACAAAGTTATCTAGTCCTTCTTGATTCTACATTTGGTCCTTCTTGATTCTTTCCTTCATATCCTGAAGTCCTTCCATTCCATGTTCCAGCTCCTTCCGGTCTATCCATACCTCGTATCGATGGAGAGGAGATCGGGTCGCAGCAACTCCAGATCAGCATCGAATGGAGCAGCGGGAGAGAATGTGGATCTACTGAGGATTATCCAGATGATGATGGAGAACCAGCAGCAGCAGACCGAGCTTCTCCGGCAAGAGATAGCAGCACCTAAGGGACAGAGGCCGGGGAACATATCAGACTTCAGGAGGCTGCAGCCAGCCATATTCACGGGTGGAGAGAAACCCTTGGAGGCCGAGCAATGACTGACGGACACATCGGACTTGTTGAATGCAGCCCGTGTCCCAGAGGAAAACCAAGTGGAGGTTGCCAAGATCCAGCTGAAGGACATAGCTCGGACTTGGTGGTTGGCCGAAGAGGCCAGATTGGAGAAGCCTGTCACTTGGGACACCTTCTCCAAGAGTTTCTACAGCAGATTCTTCCCTGTCACAGCTCAGAAGGACATGGAAGAGCAATTCATCAGGCTTCGGCAGGGGAGTAAGTCCGTGGATGAGTATGCCGCGGAGTTTCTCAGGTTGAGCCGCTTTGCCCCGTACATGGTGACGGATGAGGAGAAGCGGGCAGGCAGGTTTCAGCAGGGCCTACAGATGGATATACAGGTCCTCTTGATGCCCCAGCAGCTGAAGACATATTCTGAGGTTCTTACCATAGCTCGAGAAGTAGAGCGTGGACTGGAGAAGAAGGAGAATCAGATGAAGAGCCAAGCCAAGAAGAGGCCTCTTGAGTTGATGGATGAGGAGGATGCAGATAGGGCAACCCAGGGCCTGATGATGAAGAGACCATTCCAGACCCCTCTTCCTCAGGTCACATGCAATTTCTGCCACAGGCCCGGACATTACAGGAGAGATTGTCGGGTAGCCAATGGATTATGTTTGGCATGTGGGGCAAGAGGTCATGCACTAAGGGATTGCCGGTACAGGAAGTTTGAGCATACGGCACCAGTCAGACCAGCTCTTCCAGCTCCAGCGCATCCGGCCCCAGCACTTCCAGCACCGCCATTGAGGAGAAACCCAGAGCCCGTTGACCGGAGAGCTCCATTTCCACCCCAACGGTATGATCGTCAGCAGAGAGGGATGAGGCCTAGAGCAGATCAGGGTAGAGGCCAAGTTCATGCATGGCAGCAGAGGCTTCAGGTGTTGCAGCAGAGTGGGAAGATCAGTATCCAGATCAGGAGCCTTAGGATTTCTTGGTAACCACTACCCCATTTCTTGTATTTGAGTTGACTTTCATTCTAAGTATTTTTCCTTGTCATCCTTTCCTTGATCATCCTAGTTCTTCCTGTGTTTATCTTATCCCCTGTTTTAGTTTTATGATGCCTTTATTCGTGCCTTCGTCCTCCTTGTATTCAATTTGCCTCCTTAACGAAATTGCGAGGACGCAATTTTTGTAAGGTGGGTAGATTGTAATACCCCGTTCCTGGAATACGTACTTAGTTACGTATTCAGATTTTCGATCGTATTTTTTTTCGATTTGTTTCCCGTATTTATTCTGTATCATGAATTCCTTACACGATTAGTTTATATTGGATTTGGATTCGTGGACTCGGATTCAGCCCTAGTCTGAGCCGAGGGCCCGATCATAGCATATTCTTCGACTTGGTATTTCTGACGTGTAGAATTGACCGATTTCAATTTTAAATATTGTTTTTCAATATATTAGATTTTCTGTGATTTTCTGGATTTTTCTGAAATTAAATTGAATTTCTTCAAAACCGGTGTCGGCCAGTACCGCTGACCGATTCCCTGAAATTTTAGTTCTCAAATAGTTTAGAATTTCATGATGGTTTTTTAGACTTTATTTCTTGGAATCATATTTTCTGTCTATATTCTTTTTCTGAGAATTTTATGATTTTATGGAAATTCTTTCGGAGTCGGTAAATCACTGATTCCGGGATTTTTAATTTTAAAACTATAAAGTATTTCTTCGAACAGATTTCACTATTGGTCTTTATATATATTCTTGATTTTTGGTAAAATTTCCAGATCATTCCGAGATACTTGAATTTCGGGCTTTTTTCCAATTTTTGCAATTCCTATTTCCACCTAAAATGCCACCTCATTTCCCACTCACCCTTCACCTAACCCCACTCATTCTCTCTCCTTCCATAGCCGGCAAGTGGCCACCCTAGGGACACCTCACCCCTCCCCTTTCACACAAAGCCCCCTTGCATTTATCCTATTTCCATCTCCTTCACAAAATCCCCATCATATTTATACTTTCCTAATTGCTAATTTCTCTTTTCTTCCTCCACTTCATCAAGAGAAGAACTCTCTCACAAAATCCTCTCATCTCCTCCACCAAAACCCTAGCTTCAAGGATCCATCTCAAGACTTCAAGAACCCATCTAGGGCTTCATCACAAGGGCTTCATATCCAACCACCAACCCCAAGGCAACACCAAGATCTACTCCTTCAACCCTAGCTTCAACAACAATTCATGGATTGAAGCCATCATCTTCTTCATCTTGGATCAAGCCCCAATCCAACCTATCCAGGTGAGTACCTTACTCACCAAGACCTAGATAGCTCTCTATTTTCTTGTGATGTGAACTCTTGAACACTTGCACCATAAAAATCCCATTTTTAGGTTATCAAACTAAAGATCCAACCTTTCCATGTAAATATCTCTACTCACCAAGGCTAGTCCATCCCTTGTGTACTTGTGTTGGTAGATCAGGCCCCCTAATGTCATAAAAATCCCATCTTTAGACTATTAGAGACAACGCCATAAAAATCTGATTTTTAACTTAACAACAGCAGATTTCAGAGGATCGGTCGACCGACAGTCGACCGATCACTCGACCGATGTGCACAACGTGCACAGTTTTGAGCTGGCGGTCGACCGGCAGTCGACCGATGACTCGACCGACTTAGGAATTAGGTGTGGACCAGTCGACCGGCAGTCGACCGGCCAAAACCTGGAGCTCACGGCATCTGACCAGTCGACCGGCAGTCGACCGGGAGTCGACCGTTAGTTATGTCCCCAGTCGACCGGCAGTCGACCGGAGGTCGACCGACAGTCTGATTCTGGGCCAGAATTTCTGACTCTTTCCATTTCAAATTTTGATATTACCCTGGCACATGTATGGTATGTTAGTCTTGTTTATGCTTCATATTTGTACCGCTTGACATGTTACATGATGGATCTTACACTTGGTTCATGTGAATGTACCTTGTACTTAATAACCTATTACTTGTAGTACATTACCTCTAGTCACCTCATCTTGTCATGCAATTGCTTGTTCCATTCTTGTACTTGTACCTTGCCGTGTTATTATTGTTTCCTTATTCTATAGCATGCGTGGCAGACCCTCCGAGGTCGTTGAACCCTAGGATGCATCTATGTTCCACTTGTCTTACCTTATCACAGCTTTGTCAATTATCTATTTTCCTTTTAACACATGTATATCACACGACACCTAATATGTAATCACTTGACCCACTGACATGCCACCACCTTGTTAGACCCTATTGTTATGTCATGGTTGACCCGGCCATTTATATATTTATTGTTACGTTTTATTGTTTGTTATATATCACCACTTTGTCACGCTATCTCCTAAACCAAGCATGATACACCTGACTTCATGATTATCTTGTTTACGGGAACCCTGCCTTGTTTTATGGAACTAAGTGCCACACCATACTCGGTGGGGGCCACCTCTAGAATCCACTCCCTCAGAACAAAGTGCCACATGGAACAAAGTGCCACACCACACGGTGGGGGCCACCTCTTGAATCCATGGGGGCCACCTCTTGAATCTGTAGGGCTATTACTGTTATGTTCATTTTCCCGTAAACTGATAATCCTTAATAAGCTACAACTTGCATGGGGTATGGGTGGAAGTGATGGATGCCGGAATGATACCTTGCTTATAGTAGGTGGGCGGAATATGGAGATTACTGTTAGTGGGACTTTGGGCCCACACTATATGACTGTTAGGGGGACTTTGGGCCTCCAAACCGGTTCCAGGTGTATGGAAACTACTATAAGAAGTGATATCAGTTCTCCATCTACTTCCGACAACGACCCTCGACTTTCTTATATATGGATGTATGTGAGTTGGGATCGATACTGAGACACATACCTAGATATATGGGTTAGACGAGTAATAATAATAATTGATGTCAGTTATGATTCCCGATATAGTTACTGTTATGTGTACCTGTTATGTTATGACTCCCGTTCTACTTGCCGTGATTCCAGTGATGATTCCGGTTATTGGCTTATGTCTTTCTCGTTATGATTATCACATGATTTGCAACTTCGATTCTATATGCTTGGATTACTGTGGCATGGGATAGAGGTATATAGATGAGGGTTTCCTTGTTTGGATTATTCCTTCGATGTACTAGTCTCATGGGACAGTGACTTAAGCGTATATAATCACTTTTACTTATAATCAGTTTTACCCGTATTTCCTGTTCTATGATTCTGTTATATCTGCTCTTATATACTATTCTTGCGTTCTGACACTATTCATGTCTCTTAGCCACTTGGCAGTAGTTCATTTATTGTTATATGTCTTGACCCCTTGGATTTGCACATTCAGATTCCGAAGCTGGATCGAAGTGGAGTTGTCCATCGTAGATCGAGCCATCCTTAGTGGGCAGGCATCCCAGCTCCAGTTCCTTGTGCCTGACCTCTTTTGACTCACGGGATCTCCATCCTACTCGTGAGCTCTTTTGTACTTTTGCTGTACATCTTACTTTGGGACTTGGTTGTGATAACTGATACATGTAAAATGAAACGTTTATCATATACTGTGATGACTTTGTATTGTACCTTTATGTTGGCATATATGTGTGTATACCACGCTTTGTGTTGCACTCTGATCATTTCTTGTTGTACCTTTGCTTAGCGTATATGTGTGGGTGCATTTTCGGACCTACGCATATACGTCGCAGTGACGTCCCCGTATCCGTGGAATCGGGGCGTTACACTCTTCATCCAAACTCCCCAAAACTCCCTCTCTCTTCCCTTTTTGCTGCAGCAAAACAGCAGCAGCAACAGCCTATTCTTCCCCATTTCTCCTTCACAAAAAAAACACTCTTTCTCCCTCTCATTTCCCCATAAACTTCCCTTCATTCCATATACAAGAAAAGGCCCCATTTTCATGTCTTAGCTCCTCCAAAAACCCGATAGAACGAGCCAAAGGGGTGATCTAGAACAAGAAGTTAGAGGGAGTGTCATTGGTTGAATGGTAAGCAAAGACTTTAAGAACTCTACCCTCTTGTATATTTTTTTTAGCTACGAACTAATATTGGCATTGTTTTGACCTTGTAGACTCCATCGTAGCAGGAGATCAAGCTTGATAGAGAGCTAACCGCTTCAAAGGGTGAGTAGAACATCCGGACTCTAGTAACATGATAGGTAGAGTAAAACCTGGAAATAAAAGAAATTTTAAGTAATAAATGGACTTAAAATTGAAGGATAAATTCATGAGTATAGACTATAGATTTTTATGGATACATAATCTTATGACAATCATGTAGAAGTTAAGCTCATGTGTGTTTAACATGGTAGTCTACTACATACTTCTAGAGAAAGAGTTCTATAGATAAACATGACACTTGATACCATGCATATATTTATGGTCATACCTATTTTGTGATGTCGAGATATGTTGGTTATCTTGTAAAGACTCGCATATTGATAACTTCACTAGTAGCTACTCATACATGTTAGTGAATTCCATGATATTGGCATATTTTAAAGTAAAGACTATGAAGCTTGTATGTTGTCGTTACTTTATGTGTCTTTGCATATTACTATTGCATGATGAACGTAATTATTGTATTTTGGAGGAAGGGACCGGGTTGAACCGGAGGTGTAAGAAGGGGAGACTATACGGTAATGTATAGGAGGAAGGGACCGGGTTGAACCGGTGGTGGTGGAAGGAGGAAATTATTGCGTTGAATGACGTATAGGAGGAAGGGACCGGGTTGAACCGGAGGAGACCGAAGGGGGAGCCTAGCGTTGTGTTTAATAAGTATGTTGATGTGGCTAAGATAGAAATTCCATATTGAAATCATACATAAATTCTTAAATATTGAATCTGGAATAATCACTTGCACAGGCAAATTTCAGTAGATTAGTCGACTAAGCCCTTGGGGTAAGTCGACTATAGATATGATATATGGGTAGACAAGTTACTGGAAAACAATGTTAGTCGACTACATATAGACTGTAGTCGACTATCCCCAGTTACAGAGAACAAATAGAGAGTAAACAACTCCTTTTAGACATAAGGTAGTCGACTACAGTTGATTGTATGTCGACTAATACATAGTATAGTCGACTACACCAGAAAGGGTAGTCGACTATAATTGGTTATAAGTGGCAAACAGAGAGCAACATACCTTTTGACCTACACCTAGTCGACTATAGAGGACCTGCAAGTCGACTAGTACATAGAGTAGTCGACTATACGGGTAGGGTAGTCGACTACATAAGTCACTGGCAGCCAACAGAGAAGCAGATACTTTGGATCAAACCCAGTCGACTATAGCTTTAATATTAGTCGACTTATAAGTAGTATTAGTCGACTATAGGATGACCTAGTCGACTAATAAACCCTGTTACTGTGTTCTAGTTGGGGTTTTAGCTAATACCTAAAATTTACACAAATGGCATAAAGACACAATTGCCAACCTGATAATTTAGTCCATGTAGACCAACTTAACAAGCATGCATGAATATTGTTTTACTCACTGAGCTGTCAAGCTCACTCTGTTTCTATTACCACCTTCAGGTTTGGACAAAGGCAAAGGACCCGCTTAAAGGCAATGTGCGGGATAGGCGCCAACAGAGTCATTTCATTTTTAAATTCTGCTTTTGATATGTATATGGCTGTATTAAACTATGCGTAACTTTTAGTTGGATGTTTGCTATTTACTTGTAAAAATTATAGTGCGTGGTGCTAGACACTAACCTTGTAATATATTTTGGTATAGTAATATATTTAGACTACGTTTTCTAATGGGTTGTCGGACCATATGTGTTGGCAATAGTAAATCACTTTTAGATCATACATGCTATCTTAGTAGAGCTTAATGTATAGTATAGAACATTCTGGTGTCAGTAAGGGAAGTATTGTATCTTGATGGGTCCCACGCTTGGATTATCTGAGATGAATGTAATCAAACGGAAAATTTTTAACTGGGACCGTTACATTCACGATGCATTGCGGACAATGCATGAGATAAGTGTGGGGGAGGGTTTACTAACTTAGTTAGTTTTACATTTTCTTTCTTTTATACTTCTTTTTTAGGAACTTTTTTAAAATTTTCTTTTGTATTAAAACTATTTTCTTTTCTTTTTACAATTTTTTTTGAAATAAGATAAATAGTTTTGATTTATTTTTAAGAAAATTAAAATTATCTTAAGAATTAGGAAGACCTAAAATTATAAATTTTTAAACGAAGTCAAAATAATAGATCTTATTTAAATTTTACGATAAGGAAGTAAGATTGGAAAGATAATTTGATCTTGAATTTTTTACCTTATATTTATGCACTTCATACTTACACAATTTTTGAGATTGAAATAAAGACTGAAATGCCATAAAAAAATATATTAAAAAAATAATGATAATAGAAACCACTTATTGAAGTTTGGGTAATTATGCCTTAGGAAGCATGATTATTCACGCCTAAAACGATGGATAAAAATAAAAATAATCCCCTTCAGTTTTGTGACCTTGTTTACTCGAGTCCTTAAGTCTGAGGGATGTTTTCTCATCTGGTGCCCTAAGATCATCTGGTTTGGGAGTCATCGGCTAAAGGCTCACTACCTGGGTAAATAAGAAAGCCTAAGAAAACTAAAGGAAAAAATATATATATAAGAAAATATACATATATATATATATATATTAAATAAATGGCATGAAAGTTTGAGTCGATATCCCAAAACCTTCACTGTTCACAAAGGGCATATTTTTCTAAGAGTTTTATGAAAGATCAAAGAATCAATTCAATTTTAAATTCTTACATTTAATTTATAACAAAATTTTACATTTTCACTTAGTTTAAGGAAGAATAATATCTGGTTAACTTATGACCTTGGATCACTTATATTTTCGCAAAAATACTTCAACACTTTTCTCTATTTCAAAATGCTTTTTTAAAATACCAATATTTGATTTCTTTCTTTATGGATTTTGTGGGTGTAATCCGCTGAAAACCTTCAGGAGACAAAACTCCTCCTCTAGGGAAAACCTAGAGGTTTAACGGCTTGTTGTACATGCTCAGTGCAATGGCGTCACCTGCGAAAGTGGTGTAATAATTCCTTTAGTTTTTTGTTTTGGTCAGGACGAGCAAAAGATAAGTGTGGAGGTGTGATTAGTCTCTAAAACTGCATATTTCATACCACATCTTTACATTTAATTTATATTAAATTCTGCTAATAATGGTTTACTTATGTGATCCTAAGTTTATGGTGTGGAATGAAGAAGAAGACCCTAAATCACCATTTAATGGGTGATTAAAGGCCTATAACATAGCCAATGATCTAGAACTGATTCGTCAAAAGCAGGAGCCTAAAACCAGAAATCAGGACCTGCAGATGAAAAGACACTGACGGGATAGCACGCGGCCAAAAGCGCCGCGCGCACTTCCCTAAGGAGGTCGCATTTCTGCGGTATGGGAAGGCTGGCCGCGGTCGTACTGTCGCGGCTAAGCCCATGCTTCTGGCCAACCGTTGCCAGCCTGGCCTCCTTTCCTTTGGTGCCTATAAATACCCCGGGGTTCTCCGTCAGTAAGATATGCAGAGTTTAGGATAGTTTTTATCTCCAGTTTGTAGTTTAGGGCAGTTTAGATTAGTGTTCTTCTTCTTCCTCTTTTGTATTTTCTATTTCTTGTAGATCTTATAATAGGGAGAGAGAATGGTACATGTTGGGAAGCAAGAGTACTTGTAATAGAAGGTGACAATTTATGAAAGGTGCTCTCTTAACTTATCTTTGTTTTCTTCTCTCTAATCCCTTTTACATGTGTAGTTAATTTTTCTCTCATGGAAACTAACTACTAACCACTAACTAGTCTAACTTCTTATTTGATAATCCACATGAATCTAATAGTCTCTACTTGGCCTTGCTCTTGCAAGAGCCATTGATGGCTCATGATGATGGATCTAACACTCTAACATATAAATCTCTAACAAGCTAACATTACTTTATTTCATGCTTGCTCTTATTGGGTATTGATGATTTAAGTGTAACTTGCACTTGTTGGTTGAATTTGGATGTGAAAGTTAACATATGAGTCATGCTTTGTAAAGCTCTTGAACCAAGGATAGTGATGGCCAATGATACATGTGAGGCAACTATCACTAAGAGGTTAGCATGTTAGTGGAGTCTTTAGTTGTTATTAGCCATGGGTTTTCTTTATCTTTTTACTTTATTTTATAAATATATCAAAAATCACAAATATCTTATCTTCTATGTTTCTCACTTCTTCGTATTTCACCGTACTCTTCTCTTACATTTTTTGTTTTCTTTTCTTTTGATTCTTTAAAATATTGAAGAACTTTTAATACACACGTGAATCAACCGATAAAGCTTCTATCACTTCTCGTCCTTGTGAATTTGACTCGTTTTAGCCTCTATGCTATAACGGAAGTATTGAGGAAGCCAAAGCACACACACTTTAAATATCGCATCCTGCAGAAGGCAGATTACAGAAAGTTTCTAAGTGATTAGGTTCGCTTCGGGAGCTTAGCTTCGTGTTCTGTCGCTGAACAGAATGTGGAAAAGCCCCAAGGGCTAACTTCGCTGAAAAGACACTTGTACCTAAAGCTGTTCAAAGGACTTTAAAGTCCTCTTCCCAGCTACACCTCTAGAGCTAGCTTCGCATCCTGTCATTTGACAGAATGTGAACCGCTCCAAAGACTAGCTTCGCATAGAAGCTGAGAGAAGAAACCATTGGTTTCTAAATTTCAAGTTGAGAAATTAAGGGGAATTAAATCCCCTAAAAATTCGGTAAAGATAAATTAAGGGAGTGACTCCCTGAGATCACTGGATCACAGTGAATCACTCTGGATTCACTATGAGGTAGCCAGTAAATGGCTTCGAAAAGAGATGAAAATCTTTAGATAAGAGGGAAAATCCCTACCCTTAATGGGACGTTTAATGACCGGAGGACAAGAGGGCGCCTCCGTAGCAGAGGTCGCTGTCTCTTTGTCTGCTCGTCGTTTGGGAGCCATGAAGAACTGTGAAGTTCTAAAAATCCAATTGAGGAAGAAGAAGAAAGAGAGAGGGAGTTTCGCTCTCTGAAAATTTGGTTTTAAGAGAAGGTAATCTTCTCTTTCAGCTCATCGGGCTTTTATAGACATAAAAATGTTTAACTTTGCCTCCTCAAAAGGAGCGCAGACAGTCGTTTCAAATTAATTTAAAACGTCACCTAAGCACCTTTCTCGAGAAGCCTTTCTTCAACACCGCCAAGGGCTAGCTCCGCTGCGAGTTCAGTGTTAACTTTGCGCAACGCTTGAGTAACTTCGCTAAAAGCTCATCTGTAGCTTCACAAAAATTTTGTGTTAGCTCTGCTGGAAGCTCATTCCTGACTTAGCTGGAAGTCCGTCCTCAGCTTCGCGGGAAGCTTAGCTTCGTTAAGAGCTTTTCTTTCCTCCTCAGAAAAAGACTTACCTACGCTAGTCCATTCCAGTTGCTTTTGAAATTCAAAAGGAAAAGAAAGGGAGCAAAGTAGATGAACAAAAGGGTGATAAGCTAAACCAACTGGACTGCACAAGGCCGTAATCCTTTACTTAATGGCAGATTTTGCCATCAAGAAACTGGATATTCTTTTAAGAAAATTAGCAAGAGATTGGTTGCCATCAAGGACCTGGATCTTCTTTGACCAAAATTGACAAGGGATTGGTTGCCACCAGAAAATTGGATCTTCCTTAAACAAAATTGGCAAAGGAAGGATCATAGACCTTACTGGTGACGTCCGCCTTCCCGAAGTGGATCATCTCGGATAAGCGACTACCAGCCCCTTCTCGAAGTGGATCATCTCGGATAAGCGACTGTCAGCCTCTTCTTGGAACGCACATCAGCTGCTCCAGTATGTTCCTCCTGTTTATGATCAAATCTTCAACTTGAAAATCAAGGGTCAAGTTTTGATTCTCCTTCATTAGGATGAAAGGATTGGAAGCACGGTACACTGCAATGCAAACAGAAAAAGTTAGCATTAATTAAAGTTTTATGGGAGGGGACGAAATGCTAAGTCAAAGTTTTATTCTTTCGGCGAAACTATCCAAATCCGACCCAATTGTACCTTGAAGATGGATTTTAGCTAAGCAAATGCTAGACTAGCTTAGCATAAGCCAAGTCTTAGCCCGTCCAAGGCAGATAGGCTGGAGAAGTCTCAAAAAGGACCAATTCCTAGCCTCGCCTATATGGCTAGGCCTGACTGACCCGGAAGGGCGCTGTCTTGACCCCACCTATATGGCAAGACTAGCTCAACCTTAAAGAGGCCAAGTCTTAAATCTCGCCTAACCTTGCCTATATGGCAAATTTAACAGGGACTTCGCGTGGAAAGATCCTTCATCTGATCAGGCAAGAATGCTAGCTTCGCCGAGAAACTTGAAATAGGGCTGAAACCCTTCTCTGAAAGTCAGCCAAATACAGAGACCAAGGGAATTCAATCCCTAAGATAGTTGATAAGGCTAAAAAAATTAAGGGAGATAAACTCCCTAAAGTCACTGGATGGCCGAGGCTTACCAGTTCTTGATCGGGTAATAACCAGAATGAGAGTCCTCACTACTTCAGGGACCTCAGTCTCCTTACTTGAGCAATGGGGAGGGGTCATAAACAAACCTCGTAGAAAGATAGAAGAATGTTTCTCTGAGGAGGACAATAAGAGTCCTATTTATAGGCCTCGTGGCCTGACTACGCCGCTACCACTTCAAGCTTGGGAGCGCGGGCGAAGTTAAAGCATTCAAATGCTTGACCTTGAGAAAGGGAATAATCTCTCTCGGGAATGCACACGAAGTTATTTTGAATTTCGGAGAAAGGGAATAATCTCCCTCGTAAATGCAAGGGAAGTTATTCAAACCCTGAAAGAAGGAGCAATTCCCCTCGTAACTCGCAAAAGCGGTTAGTCTCGGGAACGGAACGTCGCTCCAGCACAGTGGGCACGAGGCTAATGCTCACATTCCAACCCGATTTAAAGCGAAGCTACTTCAGGAAGCCCAAAGGCGAAGATACCCAGAAGCGCGAAACTACACGGAAGCGGGTTGTCAATTTCTCGGCGAAATTATTCCAGCCCGAAAGCGGAGCTAAAAGGTAAAATTGAACTCAAACACTAAGGTGATGTTCACATTCACATATCGTCAATCAAAGCAGTTCAAAGTATTTCGAAATCTGAACCATTCTATTGCAGATTCACTAAAACTTTGAAGAGGGTCTTGTTGACACTCAAAAAAGACAGGACTCCCGCATTCATCTTCAACCAGTCTGAACGACGTCTAACTTATCGACATCTACAAAAGATAAGCCGAAGACAAGCTGATGACCAGAAATGAGGCAGCAACATGAACATTACTAATCCAGTAAAGCAGATAGTAAGCCAAAGTTGCCTTTAAAGAGACCCAAGCAGGCCTAAGACACTAAGCTAGCTCAATACTTAGCCTGGGCATATCCCCAAGGTAAGCTTCGTAGCTCCGCATGAAACTAAAAGTTTCGCCTAAACTTGGTAGCCTTGCTTTGAAGCTAAACGATCAGCTTCGCATGAAGCTTCCCATTTAGCCCCGCCGGAAGCTGATCCAAGAGCTTCGTGCCAGAATCTCTATCTCTAGCTAAGTCATAGCTCCGCTATAGGCTGAGTCTTAGCTTCGCACGAAAGTAACTTCGCCTGAAATTATGAGCTAGCTCCGCATGATCTAGCTCCACAGTGGGCTTTGCCAGGTCATCAAGTTGACCGTTTTAAAATCCCACGAGGGATTAATGGGTGAACCCCACTAATTTAGTGGGATTAATGCCACTTTAATTGGGCGGTTACACCCCCCCCACTTCATCTCACATTAAGTGGAGACAACTAAGCCGTAACGGCATGAGGACTACAAACCCTCTAGCTTCGCGAGAAGCTTACAAAAAGCTTCGCGGCAAGGCCATTTACGAGCCTCACGTAAAACTAATGACTAATTCAGCTTTGCTGAATTTAAGGGGGCGGTTACACCCTACATTGGCTATAAATAGCCTCTTGCAGGGGAGGAAAAAAAATAAGAGAAGAGGAGAGGAGAGAACAGACACACATGGACAGAGAGGAGATTGGCATAAAAGAAAAAGCAGAATTTCTAACAAAAGGGCTCTTCTGATCTTTTGCTCGCCGATTCCCTGAACAAAGCGAGAAGGAAGTCTTACAAGGAGGCAGTTTGATCATCCGATCGATTGCATCGTCAAAGGGATAAAGTGATCGCGCGTTAATCAGATTCCTACCCTCATATTTCCCTAGAAATCTCAGAAGAGATCTACCTATAATTTCTTTATTTTCTGTAAAGGAATTACTTGTAATTTTGCTCCTCGATACTTTTTTGTAAGTTTTCCTTTTCTCAAATCAATGAAAAACAAGATGGCGACTCCATTGGGGAAATCAGTCTTCTGGCGCAGCAAGGAGACAGTGTCGCAATGCAATGGTCAGAATCTTGAGCCCGTCATTTTTGAAAACTTGGTCATTCATTTTGATTAAGAAAAATTCAAAGAATTGCTCTTTGAGGGTAGTCCAGTGCTCCACACTCGGAAGCACAGAAAGATCTCTAAGGCCAAGACTTTAGAACAAAACTAGCCCTTGTCGGGCAAGTAGTCGGATGAGCCTCGTCCCAATTCCTCTCAGCCTCCACCAAGGCTACAGATGTCTTAAGCAAGGCTAATTAGGTTCCCTATGAATCTAAAACTTTGTTTCCCAAGCTGATGTGGAGGCTGAAGCAGAAAGCTCCGTGTGAAGATTTAGGCGAAGTCCCACCGGGTGAAGTTCCACCGCAACTTCGCCTATCACGCGAAGATAAGGGTAAATTGCCTATCCGGTTTTATCCGGTTTGGCAGCTTCGTCGAGGCCATTAAACGTGAGACTAGCTTGGCAACTCTGCCTTCGCCTAACCTAGGAGTAGTAACTCCTCGCGCCAACCTCGTTCTCCTGAGCGAAGTTTCTGATGGCGTGACTAACTCAGCGCCAGTACCTCAGGGTACGAGCGAAGTTTTCAGCCCCAAGGCTGGAACTGAAGCACTCAGTAGTGCTAATCACCTTCACAACAAGGCTACGAATAAAGCACCGCAGCATGCTCCGCTCTCCAAATCCTCAAGCGTTAAGTCCGCTCTTCGAGGGGAAGCTAAGGGATCATCCCTGGGTGCTGATAGTGGTGCTAATGTAGCTTCAGCGCCTAAGAGTGCTACTAGAGCTCTCAGCCCGCGAAGTTAGAATTCAAACACTATCCAGTGCCAATCGCCTCTGCAGTGATGTAAAGGACGAGGCATCGTCCCGTGCTTCGCTTCCAAGGCCCTCGGATGCTGAGTCCGCCCCTGCAAATGGAACTATAAGTAGAAAGGTGATTCCAAAATCACCTGAACGATCCGCTCGAGTCTCTGCGCTGGATCGTTTAAGTTCGGTTAACACTGATCTATGAGAGTTCCTGACGAACAAGCGGAAGTTAAAACTACTCCAGACTTCTCCCTCTTGTTGTGAACAAGTGGGATGTCAGTTGGTGACGATCCATTCAGTCCATTGCCGCTAAGGACCAATGCCCACCACCCTTTCAAGCCGACAATCAGTTTTTAATCGACTATCGGTGCAAGCTCCTGTGAAGCATCACAAACGGAGCATATCGCGGAATCTACCTGATCTGCCCTTTGCATCAGTCAACATGATCGGAAGGGGACATGAACCGCATAGGGGCAGACGAGCGCCGCGTGGTACTAACTCCTCTTTTTTCAGTTCTCCAGACCCGGACTATAGCCCTGATTTAGGCCAAGTCTTGATAGACGAAGAGGGTGTGTTCCGAAGCATCAGACTAGGATAGCAATACCCTACAATTATGAGCAGCCATCTTCCTCGACTGGAGTAACATCACCAGAACCGTTGAGAAGTTTATTCCAATGGTCTGGTGATGAGGAGAAAGATAGTGGGTATGCCTCTTCGACAACGTCAACTCGATACGAACGGATAGAGTGTCGGTGCATATGGCTGATAATGGTAACGATGACCTCCGTCGACGGTTGGAATTTCAGGAGCAAACCTCCAAGGCCCAGCAAGAAGCCTTGGATAACATTTAACAGATACTCACTCAACTCCTCATTAACTGAAATAATAATGATACCGGGAGTAATCATAATGAGGAGGAACATAATGATGAAGAGCAACCTAAGATGGAGAAATCAAAGAAAAGTTCTTCTATGGACGCTGAAGTTCTTAAAGGCATCTAAGCTCAGATCGCATCCCTAACCCAAAGAGATGAACTGAAGAAAGTAGGGGTAGCCCGTTCTTACCCCTTAGAATGGGACTCAGTCCCATATCCTCCAAAGTTCAAGCCACTAACGCTGCACTCATATGATGGTAAGAGCTCGCCAAATGAGCACATTTACTATTTTCGATCGCAAACCGGTAATGTAGTAGGTAATGATGCTACTATGCCAGACTATTCATTGGCACCCTGAAGGGGGTAGCATTTGACTAGTTCCGAAGCTTTCCTCTAGGCACTATCAACTTCTGAATTGACTTAGATACACATCGAGGTAACCATGGGTAAACTCCTCTCCACTGTACAGAGGAAAGGAGAATCTGTCTGTGATTACATTGAGCGGTTTAGAAATCTATCTCTGATGTGCCCAGCAGGGATGCCATTACCCATGCTCTTGCATAATTTCCTGAACCAAGTGGAGATTCGTATGAGAGCTGTCAAAGCGCATAACTGGAAGAAGCTAGTCGAACAAGCTGAGATAGTTGAAAAGTCAGCTAAAAAGTTGAACCATCTACCCCTAAAGGCAAGTGAGGTATGAATAATAAGGGGTGCGGCGACATGGCACAGTCTTCCCAAGCCAAAGGGAAGGAGACTATGTCCGTCGAACTGTCAGGGGACGTTCATCCGAAGACCAAGAAGAGCGGCACCAAAATCAGGAGTTTAAGTTTCCTCCGAAACAATACTCCTTCAAAGACGAGCAGGTGTGTTACAATATTCCATTTACTCCACAAAGAGAATAAATTGAAACTGCCAGAGGCTCGACGCCCTAATGAAGTGGGATGCACAAATAATCCCAACTATTGCCTTTTTAATAAGATGGTCCATCATCTTACTAATAAGTGCTTTTCATAAAGGACAAAATTTAGGTTTTGGTCGATGCCGGGGTTTTGACACTAAAGTCGAAAACAAAGAAAGTCACTGCAAACATGGTAACCCTTGAGTTTGGCAAGACCCCAAAATTCACAGTTCCTGATGGGTCCTTCCAGTCTCTGAAGCACGACTGGAAATAAATGATCCTTCAGCTAAATATCAGGAGACTAAGGGTCTAGTCCCCTTGACATTAAAAACAGGGAAAATCATGTGAATACACCCGGACCTTGCCCAAGATGAACATGGGATTCGAAGAAATCCAAGTTAAAGGGCAAATCTTTCAATGTTATCTTTGTCTTACCAGATGATAGCAATGTGAACTCAGCTTCTCTTAGTGATTCTGAGGGGGAAAGGCACGCTTGCATAACGCAAGCTGATGTACCTCAGCTGACAGGTACTCGATCTGAAAAATCATACTTAAAACAGTATGAGATAATTACTGACGAGACACAACAGCAAATGACGTCAGTACAAGTACCAATACCAGCTCCGGCCCTGACAACAGGAAAAAGAAAGCAGAAAGAAGTCCGGTTTGACCATGTCCTGAAGAAACCGTCAGGTCTAGGACTTAACATCCCTTTTCGCTTTGACATATTGGCCCAACTGGCCAATATCCCTGTTCGTATCACCATACACGAGCTGCTTCGCCTCTCGAAGGAGACAAGAGAAGCACTTAGGGATGCATTGGCTAATTCAGAATCATTTCTGACACATATGTCAGAAGCCCCTAGCGGTGAAACTCAACCCCCATGTTCCGAATGTCATCATGTACAGTTAAAAGTACCTGCTACTAGTTTCACAGCTGAGGACATGCTCCTCAAAGATAATAAACATGATCTACCTTTGTATTATATCGGATACATCGATTCGATGTGCATTGAAAAGGTACAGGTTGATCCAGGGTCTGCACTGAGCATCATCTCCAAAAGGCTCCTCTACTTCCTTGGCATACCACTGTATCGGTTGTCTGCAACCACTACGATGATATACGATTTTAACGCATGGAGTAGTCACCTACTCGGAAAGATTCGACTCTATTGCCGAATTGGGGACCTGAAATTAGAAGTGACGTGTTACGTCATTGACGCTGACATGTCATACAACTTGTTGCTAGGACGACCTTGAATCCACACTAACTGGATTGTTCCCTCTACTTTGCACCAGTGCTTCAAATATGTTGAAGATGATGTAACGGTACGAACAGTGTTCGCTGAGAAATAACCGTTCAAGGGGGTGAAAAATTACTTTACTGATGCTCTCCTATATCAGGAAATCAGTGAAACTGAACCATTGCCTGACAACGATGACAGTGGCAATGAGGCAGATTCAGAGTCTGAAGGAGAGCGCCAGCTACTTTGGTCGATGAACCAATTGTAACATGTTTCAATAATCCTCAATGTAATATCCTTCTGAGGATGACGATGAATGGGTAATTAGTGACAATGTTTCCTTTGATTATCCTGCGAGTGTTGAGCTATTTGAATCTGTCGCCAATAGCGCTCTGCACATGCCCTTGCATAAACTAGGCATGTTGATTGAGGCTAAAACCTGCACACAAAATACGAGATTATAGAACTTAAGAAAGGAGATATGCAAGTGCTCAATTCTTCCGCTATAGCAAGTGGCTATGCGGGTCGTGATCCACAAGGAGGGTTTGCGATGGAAGCTTTACGGTCTCTTATTGAAATCATTAAGAATAAAAGCGAAGGTTCTTCTCTGTTTTTAAGTTAAGAAAAAGTGAAAGAATCATGTTATGTTAGAAGAGAATGAAAGATGAAGAAGGTGGAAAATCCGAAAACAATAAAAGCGACTATGTACTATGAAGTGGAGAAGAAAGAGTTTGAGGAGATGGTTAGTGATCTATACTAAAGAAGTAAAAGAAAAGAAAGAAAGAAAAGTGTAGAAATACTTACCTAGGTTGAGTGATGACTTACCTGGAAACTGTTGCATGTTCTACCTTTGCTTCGGAGGCGTTCAACGCATAGATCATAAGCTCGAGCTCAGTCCCCGTGCACATTATATCGTCAAGCCTAGCAAGAACGAAGTGATGCGGATCTTGAAAGAGGAGAACGTCTTCATGAACTATCGCTGGCTCTCACGTAGCTTAGTTATACTTGCTTTGGAATTCACTTGTACACTCAACAACAACAACCAATGTAAAGTAGAAGAGGAAGACGAAACAAAAGAAAATACAAACATAAAAAGAACTTTTACCTTTATTAATTGCAGAGACAATGGAAGAAAGGAGGAGGGTACATCGTCGGTGTCACTCTCAACTTCAACCTCTCTCTCTTACTTACATGAATCTTCTTCTATCCTAAGTTACATACAAATTACATAACAAGAAAAGAAAAAACCTAAACTACAAAGAATTAAAACTAGGCTAAGTCCTAATCTGCATTCACGTCCCATTTTCAGCGCAAGTACAGGCCTTTATAGGCAAAACCCTAACCACCATGATCCCGGGGAGGTCGGGGGAGCAAACGCTCCCCCTAACTCCCCAACAAAGCCGCGGAAACGCAGCCCAAGCCGCGTTTCCGCGGCCAGGGTGTGGCCAGGTGGCCACACCCTGTTGGTGGGTCTCCCCGGTTTCTCCCTCTGACTTATCTGGAGTTGGTTTTGCAGTTTGGCTCCGAGATTTTGAAGAAATGGCCTTGTATTCTTGGCTTTAACCGATCGATCCTGAGAGGATTCTTCTCAACGGTTTCAACCTCTTGATTTTACCCTGATTTTGTGTGTGCGATTAATTCTGATTTAATTCAGAATTCTGGTGGGCTTTTGGGCTCATTTCTCTTCATCTCCTTAAAGATTGGGCCTGCAAATAAATAAACAAATAATTAGGACAATGCAGGCTTTTATTCTAAAATAAGTATGAAAATGTGACATTAAATATGCAACATTAGCAACCAATCACACCCCCACACCTATCTTTTGCTCGTCCTCGAGCAAAACAACTAAATTATACTAAGGATTATTAGACCACTTTCGCAGGTCGCGCGATTGCACTGAGCATGTGCAACAAGCCGTTAAACCTCTAGGTTCCCCTAGAGGACGAGTTTTGTCTCGTGAGGGTTTTCAGCGGATTACACCCACAAAATCCATAAAGAAAGAGAATAAAGAGTTAGTATTTTGAAAAGCATTTGAAAGAGAAAAATATTTGAAGTATGATTGTAAGATCTAAGCAATCTAAAAGTTATAGGAAAGCCGAATTTTTCATTCCTAAACTTAGTCTCTATTCAAAAATTTGTTATCAATCAAAGTAAGGAGTCAAATTGTGCTTCTCATCTAGTCTATTACTTTACCCTAAGTCATATGCACCTTGTGAATGTGAAAATTTTGACTAAGGGTTCATTAACTCTAACTCTTATGCCTTATTTATTTATACATATATACTTTTTTTTTATTTTGGTAATATTCCTTAGTTTCTATTAGGCTTTCTAATCTGCCCATGTAACGAGCCTCTAATCGATGACTCCCAAACCAAACGGTCTTAGGGCACCGGGTGAGAAAACACCCCACGGACTTAAGGACTCGAGCAAACAAGGCCACAAAACTAAGGATTTTTATTATATGAATCCCTTTTAGGAGTGAATATTATGCTTTATTAGGCACAAATACCCAGCTTAATCAGAGGATCTAATTATCTTTCGCATAAATACTAAGACTTGCTTAGGCCAAAGCACCTAGCTAATCAATAATTAGACTTGTTTTTTTTTCAAACTCATCTAATTATCTTTTGCATAAATACTAAGGCTTTCTTAGGCCAAAGCACCTA